>WEKW01021534.1:41253-112281 GCA_013389905.1 Sula dactylatra | reverse complement strand
ACAGAAATCCTTCAGTGTTTTAACTGAAGAAGGTTTGGTGGCATAGTTCAAGACATGCTCTTACCTTCAAAACTCAGGGAGTCTCTTAATGTCTACACTCACATTAACGGTTAAGATGAAAACAAGTGAAAACAAAACAAAAAGTTCTTTAAAACCCTAAAAACTAGGAACTCCAGCTCTGTCACTGTCTTTATTTCAAGAAGGCTTACAGCAACAGATTAAAATATTAACAAGACTACTGTTGCTGAAGTTTTTTCTAGCTCCTTACTGTGCTGAAGTAGGCTAGGCTTCATCTCCCGTTCAGTCTTTGAACTGTACTCATTTCTCACATTACTTCTTGCACACTGAGTAAGCAAGACTCAAAGGTTTCCGTTGCCTATTCTTGCTTTTGCAAGGAACACAGTGCCATTCCAGTGCAGTGTAACTCTTGAAATGCTAAATGAGTATCTCACTCTGAGCCAAACTCTGTCCTTAGCAACAGTTTATGACTATGTTTTATTATTTTAATGAGAGATGGAAATAGCAGGGATGTTCGGCAGTGTTGTAATAACACTGCTACATTGCTCATTCAAATGAAACTGTATTAGATACAAAGTGTTCATTAAAACAGCGTTTGTGTCAGACTTAACCTTAAAAACAAGGTAATTCAAAGCTAAAGCTGAGTTTTAACTCTTCACTTGTACCTGCACACAGCAACTGTCTCATCCCACTGGTAAAAACAGAGAGCATATGATTTGCAAGAACTAGATGGTTTGGCCAACAAAGACTTAACTTCAGTTTCTTTCTGCTAGTGTCTTAAACCTCATTAAAAAAAGTTATTTTCCATGATATTTTTAAGTTTCCTTTGCACCACATCTTGAGCAAAGCCATGAGTCCGGAAAAAAAACCCCAGCCAATCTGTGTAACAGATTGGTATTTTTCCAAAGCCATGCATAAGACAGATGCCCATTTCCAACAGAAGACGACCTAACATGCTTTATGAAAGGTGATATTTTTGTTTAGTTTAGTAACAACAAAGCAGGTGCATGGAGGAAAAAATGACACACAAAGGATCTCACACACAAACAAACTCAGCAAAATTCGGACTTGCCAACTCATTTTACAGATAGGGAGAGAAGGAATAGTTTTTCTCCTTTCTCTCTCCACAAGAAAATGTCTCAGTTTCATTCAAAACAGCCCCATGAATGCCTTTTCTTAGTTATTTATGTGAACCAAAGGCCTACAACTATTTTGATTGGCTGAATCAGAGTTTGGCAAGAAGAACACCTATAGTAGTTTTGCCATGATGCTCGCCGCTGCAGTGCTTGTTCAACTGCCAATAATACACTGAGCAACATGATATAAACCTGTCCCATTCTTCACTCTCCGGAGACAGTAGTATATACTAGAGTGTTTGAGAAGGAGGACAGGGGATCCTTGGGTTTATTTTTTTTTTAACATTTACTCATTCATTTATACTTACAGTACATAAGCCACAGGCAAATAAACACACTTTATACTTGAAGCCAAAGTGGGGAGGGAAGGTTTGTGATCCCTTTGGCATTCATAGAGATGTTGCATAGCTTTAGGCCAACCTTATAGAAAGTTCTTACTCCACTTGTACTGATCCATCAGATACGAAGTGCGTGTGCGTGCATATGTATTTGACTGACTAATTAAAACTGGGTCACTTTCTTCCATTTCTTGTTTTTCCTGTGCAGTATTAGCTGGAAGGAAGGTGTCCTTTGGGATCCCTAGTGTTATAGAACAGATTTGTAGATATTTCTGCTGAATGCATTCAGAATGTATTAACAATATATGTATTGACTTCACATTTCAGTCAACATCAAAATTTATTGACCTTTGAGGTTAATATTAATCTCAGCTTTGACTCTAATCAATGTTTACCACTTGGTTCAATAAATCTTGATGATCATCTCAAGATAATTCAATAGATACTTGATACACAAGAAAGTTTATTACACTGTTACATGGGCTTTATGTACTGTTCTTTCTATTTTATTTTGGGAGATAAAGTTTTTAAGTGGTATTTTGATAAATAATTTTATCTAGTTTTAGTTGATATTCTTTATCATAAATAAAATAAATATGCATAATGAGTTCATAGACCTGTATAGCAAGCTTGGGGAACACAGAGCTCAGCCCCAGTAAGTTTTGCTTAGTAATTAATTCAACAAAATGCCAAGGACAAAAGTACACAACTGCCATATTAAAAAAAAAAAAGTATTTTTAAAGACTAAAGTTATGAATACAATAAAAAAAATTTGAAATAGAGGAATTGTTGTATTAATGTTCCAAACATCTAGTAATTAAAAAAGGAAGAGAGTGTTTTATAGCTACAAGAACTTGTACAACATAAATCCAGGAAAAAAAAAAGATAGGTGAAAAACGTAAGCCAATAGTTTTTCAACCCTTTTCAAACAACAGTTCAGAAAAAACTGTTCACCACCTCCACACTGTGGCTGTTAAAGATAAAACCCCTATTACTGGTCCTCTATACATTAGGCTCTGAAAAGCACCTGAGGTCTGCTATGGGCTGGAGAACCTTATGTCCACTGAAGCTGCATTCTCATATCTTCTGTGAAGTTAACTGATGAAGGAAGAAAAACAAATTTGAATTTGGCTTAAATAGACAATCCCAAATTCAGTACTTGCTCACTTTAGGGACTAAAGGCTGAAAACAGATGTCACACCTAAGCAGACATCCTACTGCATGAAGCCCTATGAACGGTCTCTCTGCCCAAACTGTTCCTGTTATCCATATAAACACGGTACACAAAGCATCAGTGAAAACTAATGCTATTTACTGAGGCCAAGATAAATGCTGTTTTGACAGTTCAGCAGAAAGACAGTCACCCTTTCACCTCATGCTGACCGCATCCTCCACATGACCAGTGGGAACCCCTGACTCCTTACAGGGTTCTCCACCCCACACTGTCCTGCAGGCTCCCACCTGGTCGGAAGTAAAATGAAGGCACAGCACAAATAAGCAACCTAAGAAGGTACATGGATCAGGTTTGTCCCTTGGACCAAGACTGCTCAAAGCTCTACGCTGCTTATTCTGTTAGAGAATTTGTTTTCTGGAGAAAAAAAACCACACAGAACAAAACAAAACCAAAATTCAGATTTCCCAGGTGTGTTGCTGAAAGCTAGACTTCAGATAGATTCTGTTTTATGAAAAAGTAGAATTTACACATTCATCCCTACATGTGCCCCACAGAAGTTGTACATTGAAAACCAACTGTCAGATGCTTTCTGAAAAACTGTGTTTCTGAACTCGACTTGAGACACACATTTAATGTTTCTCATGGAACATAGTAGCAGAACAAGAATGATACCTTTTACCAACAAAAGCCCCTCTACCTCAGGTTTTGTTCCAAGAAGGCAAAAAATCAATCTGAGTTTTGCAGTCTGCATTATTTTCTTAACAGCAAGAGATAATTCATAAGACAAAGTCATGAAGCACCTACCTAGATATCCTTAGAGCTGTGTACAAAACGACAAAAAGGCTTCCAAGAAGTAAGAAGCATTACAACTTCTGTCTGACTATCTTCAAACACAGCATGCTCTCTGCTATCAGTGGATGGAGATAAAATTCAATGTTTTCAGACTACGATATTTGAAGATTTTGTAGCTCTGACTACACAGCTAATGAATACATTAACCATGCAATGCACAGACAAACTGATGTTGAAAATAGCAGACCTGAAGATGTTTACTGTGTCTACTGATTTCCACAGGAGTAGCAGAATCTCTCAAGGAGAAGATGAGCACATGGAACACTCCAGATGCCTAGATATATGAAAATATGAACAAAATATTCCTGTATTATATACAAATATAAGCACTTGAAATTGCAGATACACACAAGTTTACTGTTTACTACTCTACACCATTAGATGGTGGATCACCAGTGGTTCTTAGCTCCTAACTATGGACTCCCAGAAGTCAATAAATTACTTCTGCTTGCAAGAGCTAAGAAAGCGAGTTTATATTCAGCAAACTTAAAATTGCTAAAGGAAATCTGTTTCTCTACTAGGAGTTTTTTGATTTATGCATCCCCTGGAAAATTAAGAACTACAGATTAATATTCCATCTATTTGGTACATAAGCTTGAAAATGAGATCAAAGCTGTAAACTAATATAGAAGAAGAAATTTAAGCTAGAACTAGATAAAGCTCCTATTAGCAAGAGACAAATACTCTGAAATGCAGTTGGGATTGTGGTAAACCTTAGGAATCACAATTTTCTGGTCTGTTTCCTTTCTTTCCCACCTTTAATTCAACTTTGCCACCTCACTTCTGTGGTTGTTAACAACAGTAGAAAACAGCAGAAACCATTGCATAAGTACAGCACAGAAATCGTAACAGTTCCCAATGCAGCAGAAGAAAAGTGTAGGCTGGAACAAATGAAATATAGACTTAAACAAGGACAATATAGAAGAAATCTTTCTTGCACAGGGAACCAGAATAAAATACCTTGGGAGGGAGAAAAAAAAAGCAAGCAAAATATTGGCAAGACAAATTACATAACTATGTGCATGAAACTTAGTCTTTCTGTTTAAGTGAAGTGGATCTCTCAAGTGCTTCTCTAAGTAGCCAATGCCACAGACCTAGCATTTGTTTACATGATGCTGAGAAGTCAACCTGATCAGTCAAACATGAGGAGGAACTCTCAGACCTGAACAGAAGATTCACCCAGATGGAACAGTTCTGTCCTTTGAGTAAACATGAGTCAAGGACAAAGACTTCACTGGATAACTGAAAAAAGCATGTTAAGAAAAATAATGCAAGAATGTCTTCTTTAAAGTAGGCATCAGCAATCTGGTGATTAGGATAATACTGAGTAAGGTTTTATTATCCTTCCCCCTCTCACCCTGGCAAAAAGAAGAAAAGAAAAATTAGGAAAAATAGCTGTATTATATATACACTGACATTTAAAATATAGGAAACAAAACCAACCTGGATAAATGTTTTTAGCTGTTTAAAAGCCAAGAAATGGTTATTCCAGGTGGCTTCCATATAGAATCTTGAAGAATAACACAAACTATTTTGAAAGCTGTTTCCTATAGGAATCATCTGTGTATCGAAGAGAAAGCAGGCTAAGGAGAGGATAGGAAACAGCCATTAAGGCCATTCATAGTACAGCTGGGTAGGAAACAAAATTTTTTTCATTTTTGTAGCAATTGTAATCTCCTTCGTATTCATATACATTTGGAAAAAAACCAGCAATGCTATACTTGGGATTAACTTGTGCTACATATTTGTATCATGTATATTAAAACGTACAGGAGTGTAGGGAGCTGCTATTTACCAGTCTTCAGCTCTACCTTACTAAAATAATGACATTGTTTTGAAACAGATGCTATACAAAAAGTTAAGAACAATTTCACATGCTGCTCTTGTTCTAATTCTTTAACTGAATTTGCCAAAATTCATTCCCTCCCTGCCCCACCCCCAACTTTTGAGGTTCGTGATTCAAATCTTAGCATTGAGCAACATGTCAGGCCCACCACTAAAAGCTGAAATTTCTTGAAAAATGCATTAATTTTGCTGAAATGAACTCTAAGTTTAAAGAATCACTGATTAGAAATGCCATGGTATCATGAATCCAGCAGTACAAAAGAATGTGTGATCCTATGTTCAGTGGAAATTTAAAAACTATATTGAAATAAGCAAGACCAAAATACCAGTGGAAGCAAATATTAAACTACAATTTCATAAGTTACAGATTTCCAGAGGAAACTAGAAAACATAGCAGCCAAAAAGCATTCAAAATCTGGAAGATATAGTGAGAAACCATGACAGAAATTTTGTTGGTTTTTGGTTTTTTTAAAATACATTTTATAAAAAAGGAAGTCCAACCCTCCTTTCATATCCCAGGCCTGAAAAATATCATATTTAACCAGAAAAGGAGAAAAATCACAAGTTTCATATAATTTGAGTGTGGTTCCCCGACACAAGAACACTGTGTACTTGCAGTTATTAAACTATGTGAGTGATGAGGCTTGTACCTGCATGGGTGGTGGTGGTGGTGAATTTCTACAGGACAAAAGTAGACACTCATACAAAAAAACAGGTCATGAACCAGCAGTAGCATTGATGACCTACAGATGTGCCACAGATTCAACCACCCGATTCCAAAAGAAACTTCTCCCTAGCAAGTCCCTCACTTCAGCACAGAATCTAGGCCAATAGGATGCCCAACATTTCATGTTTCTATGTTAGTTCAGACCTGCAGATAAGCTTAAATCTCCCTGTTTGTGAAGGCAGTTGAGGGTCATCTTGTAAAAAGGAAAAAAATCCCATCCATATCTTGAAAACTCCTCTCCAAGGTAGCTCAAGAGGGGCCTGAGATACACTCAGAGAAGGAGGTACTGTAGAGAAGGTAGAGAAATAGGAGCTGGTGAAAAGAATAACTAAAGATGTAATATATCTACTTTTTGGGGGGACTAACTCAGCATTAATCTCCTGTAAAAGAAGTGATCTCAGAGTATGTGTTGCTCGCTGAATACCACCATCAACCTTGGACCAACATCTTTTAGTCTGCTAGTACCCTTGAACTAAATCAATATTTGCTTGATAAATAGTATATATTTATATCATTTTGGAAAGACAGGCTTAACAGCTGTGCTGATATTGCTAGCTCTATAATCCATATTTGTTGCTATTCATAGGGGAGATAACTAATATCTTGGCTAAAGGCAGAAATTAACTCTGCTTCTAATGACAATGTCCTATTATTTGTTTGTTTAGATCATAGAATCATAGAATGGTTTGGGTTGGAAGGGACCTTTAGAGGCCACCTAGTCCAACCCTCCTGTAATGATCAGGAACATCTTCAACTAGATCAGGTTGCTCAGTGCCCCGTCCAACCTGACCTTGAATGTTTCCAGGGATGGGTAATATACACCCTCCCTGGGCAACCTGTTCCAGCATTTCACCACCCTCATTGTAAAGATTTTCTTCCTTATATCTAGTCTGAATCTACCCTCCTTTAGTTTAAGACGATTACCCCTTGTCCTATCGCTACAGGCCCTGTTAAAAAGTCTGTCCTCACCTTTCTTACAAGACCTCTTTAAGTATTGAAAGGCCACAATAAGGTCTCCCCAGAGCCTTCTCTTCTCCAAGCTAAGCATCTTCAACTCTCACAGCCTTTCTTCATAGGAGAGGTATTCCATCCATCTGATCACTTTTGTGGCCCTCCTCTGGGCCCACTCCAACAGGTCCATGTCTTTCCTGTGCTGAGGACTCCAGAGCTGGACGCAGTACTCCAGAGGAAGTCTCACCAGAGTGGAGTAGAGCGGCAGAATCACCTCCCTCAACCTGCTGGCCACGCTACTTTTGATGCAGACCAGGATATGGTTGGCTTTCTGGACTGTGAGTGCACATTGTTGGCTCACATCCAGTTTTTCACTCACCAGTACCCCCAAGTCCTTCTTTACAGGTCTGTTCTCAATCCCTTCATCTCCCAGCCTGTGTTGATAGCAGGGGTTGCCCCGACCCAGGTGCAGGACCTTGCACTTGGCCTTGTTGAACATCATGAAGTTCTCAAGGGCCCAGTTCTCGAGCTTGTCCAGGTCCCTCTGGATAGCATCCCATCCCTCAGGTGTGTCAACCACACCACTCAGCTTGGTGTCATCTGCACACTTGCTGAGGGTGCACTTGATCCCACTTCAGATGTTGAGTTTACTCAATTTTACTCTCAGCTTCAAAATGTATTCAAATTACTTTGCAAAGGCAAGAATGACAAGCACAAGTGAAAGGTTCACTTCTAAACTCAGTGGGAAATCAATCTGCTTATTTCAAGGAGGGTACACGGAGAACCTCCTTCTCCTCCACAGTATAGCACTGCCCACAAGCCTGACAGGAGGCTATCATTTGCTTTGCAAATGAGGGACATTACCTATTGCTTTTGATGCAGAAAGTGGAGAAAAGCTGATAGCCTGATACTAGTTCAATGGTTGCTGTAACCAATAAAGACCATGTTAGATATCCCATTCTAAACACAGTGGTTCTAGATTTTGCAGTAACAGTAAGGGATAAAACCCAGACTAATTCCTTGGAGCAGAGCATGAACTGTCAGATTAGAAAGCTCTACTTCAGTGTGGTATAAAGCTAGCATTTCCCACTACCAAGCAGGTTTGGGGGGGTCTGGTCCTAAACCATTAATAAGACTTATTTAGCCCTTTTCTCCATTTTCTTTCTCCAAATTTCAAATCATCAATCTCTTAGCAAAGGTAAGAAAAATTGAAAGGTGGACAAGATTTACCAGAGGAAGACAGAATCACCCCAAATATACCTCATTTCTTCTGATTCCCAGCCCACTTTTCCACTGTTGGCTTAAATCTTGGTATATGTACTTCTGCCAGAGAAATGTCAAACTGTTGTAGGAGATCCCAAGCAGGCACTGCATTTTCAAAAATAAAGCTCTCCATAAACTACCAGAGGTCAGTGATGCAGTCAGTAAAGTCTTATCAATAATTGCTGTCAGAGAAATCAGACAGATCAGAGCTTCCAACATGCAATGTGAATTGCCCTACAAGATAATAATTTTGTTTTCTTTAAAAAAAAAAATCAAAACAAAAAAAAAAATCGACAAATACCCCCAACAAAACCTAAAAAGATCAGAGCACAAATTAAGGCCATGTAGTATGATAAAAACACATGTTTTCCAATCAAAAGTTGGAAACCTATTATTCCATTTTGGAAACCTGTTCTTCTGTTTAACCCCTTGTTAACAACCCAATCGGGTATCTCTACGTAACTGTCAATGATGGGATATCAGGGTGCAGTACCTACAGTACCAGAATAGTTAAGTCCCAAAAATTGTGTCATTTTAGTCTTACACTTTACGACTATTTTGCCCCAGATTTAGGGTTAATCTAGTCAATGGGTGATCCCTGTAGACAGAATACAGTAAAGAATATTATAAGCAACCATTACAATAGCTAAAACATCCATCTAGAATATTATTAGAGAGTTATGATGTTCAAATGAGTCAAGACTTGGACCTATAAAAGGGTGTCCCAGCAAAGCATGATACTAGGTATGAAACAAACCCTTCCACTATACAACAAATCTGATGTTAAATTTTAACTGTTCAGAAAACAAACACTTCCTGAAGGCTCACTGTTCTGAGTGATTACAGAAAGCCACAAAGAGGGGATTTATTTGATCATTTACTGAGTACATGAAATGCAGAAGTTAAGAATTTCTCTGAAAATGTTTAGGACAGGCAGAAGAGTTTGGGATTTGGAGGGAGGGTGTTTGTTTTTAAAAACCAGTATTTCTCCACTTAACTCCAGTTGAAAGATTGGACAATGCTACTGGAAGTTGAAACTACAGGAAGACCCAGATTTAACCATTCCTTAGAGTAATCCACACATTCAGAGTGGTATTCATGGGACAAAACCAACGTGTTTCAGAAACATTAGTTTCTGCATTTTTGGCTTCCTCTCAGTTTCAGTGAAATAAATCAAAAGCAAAAAAGCATGCAGTTGCTACATTTCAAACCACAAGCAGCACCATATGGAGTGGCACATGCTAAGTCAATACCACAAGCCAGGATACAGTGGATAAGAGCTGAAAGTATCATCATCTGCACAGTATAGGCACATGAGAGTATAGGCACATTAATTGAGATGGACTGGTCATTAGCCAAAAAAAGATGGCAGTTATTTATGGATTTTAGGCTGAACACANAATTTCAGAAGAGGAGGACAATTCATCAATTAGGCTGATAAACCTTTTAATTAACAATTACTAATGAATAACAATATTCTGAACTGCGACAAGATTGCATTCAAAGAGAGATAGCAGACTAAAACCGAGGAATTTTAAGATGTCATCCAGGGAAAACAGAAATTCATAGGAAGGAATAGAAGGGTTGTAGAAGCCCAAATATCTCATGATTCATACCATGCTGCAACTTTACATGATACAAAAGTCTAATAAGTAGGAAATATTGTATATCCCTTTGCTTAAGTATGTATAGATATAAGTAGTGAATGAATATGTAATCAAGATATAATTTTGCTATCCACAAGTTAAAAAAGTATTTGGAAAGGTTGGCTGTATTAAAAGAGTTTTGCCAGAAGGCCCTCAAAACACAAAGAAAATATCTGTACTCTTAGAAAACCCCTAGACTGGTAGTATACTATTTCTTACAAACAACACTTGCACTGTGTTCCACAGGATGCACATGCAGCTACAGCTCTGATGGCACGGAAGTAAAAAGGGTAAAACAAACCATACGAGAGACAGAGGAAGGTCATGCCCAGTTGAAGATAAATTATCAAAGTTCCTGCCAAATCACTTCCAGAAAGTGATCAAGGTTATTCAAATGAAGTGGTTAGAAACAAGAAATATGCTGATCCATTAGCAACTTACAAGAGAAAGTTTTTGTGCCAAAAACATTTTTTTAACTGCAGGAAGACAGGGCAATTCTACTCCTTTATGTAAAAGATCAGCAGAAGTCATGTAGGAATTGAAAGAAAATCAAATAAAAGGGGTGAGAAAAAGGAACAATGACACTGTGAAATTAGTGCATTTGTCAAAGTACAAACCAATTGGAGAAAAACTTCCTGTGAATATAGTGAAGGAACAGCTACCCTGACACCATGTAGGCTTAGATTTGGTTTATAATGGCTGGAAAAAGTATAGATATGACTATCCTCGATTAGTATTCTCCCTTCTCTAAGATAGCCTTAATGGGAGATACTGCAGTTAGACAGAAGCCTTCATTCACTTAATACATGTAGTGAAAATGCATTTCATGGTGACTCTCATTTGGTGAGCAGTTTATTGGGCACTTAGCAGTAAAGCACAGATCAGACATGCCACAGCTAGACCTCATCATCCTTAATGCATATGACAGGCAGAAAATGTTTTTAAAATAATAAAACATATAGATTTAAAAAAGCTACAGATTTTGCTATACCCTGTTGAATTCCAGAATGGCACTATTGAAGGATTTGCTGACTTTCCTTTTTTGCAGAAAACCAGAAGCCTTAAATGATTCAATGCCATAGAATTTGCTTTCATATTCCTAAACTAAGCCTACATCTACAACAAGAAACAAAAGTTACAGAGATATCACAAAAGAAACCACACCCTCACAATGGGAAACATTCCTTGGACAACCAGATGTTCTCTATGGATAAGTTGGTTCTCTTTACAGAAAGAAGCGGGGAGGGGGCAAGCTGACTGTTTCTCAAAGATCCAAGAAGTGTGTCAATGAAACAGGTAAATCTCAGAACAGAGGATACCCGGAATAAAGTTACCAAAGCCTCAAAACTCTAGTTCACCTCCATCACAGGACACATGCAGGTCTGCACAGCAAAGGAGTGCATCTCAGAGACCGACATCAGGGTATCTATAAGCATTTGATGTTCTGTAGGAGCTTAATTAGCTTGAATTGTTAACATCTATAGTTATATTTGCAGAAGAAAGCTGCATGCTCATTACCTTTGTGCGGTTCTTTCAAGCACCTGCAATCAGGAACATGCTGCAGAAGCTCATGTGACAGCACCTGAACACAGACCACTTCCAGCAAGTTCCTCAGCTCTGTGCAACTACTGGAAAAAGAATGGGAGGGGAAAATCAGATATGAAAAGAAAACAAGAGGAGAGAAAGTGAAAGCAACCCTCATGCCTTCCTCTCCCAGTCCTCCATCTTTCATAGATTTTCTTGATGCATCAAGAAATTTCTCGACACATAAAAATCTGTTTGCCACACCAGTGTTCTTGAGAAGGAACAGATAAAGTGCCAGGGGAATGTGGAAGAGGAGAGCATAAACAAAAGCCTACAAAGCCTCACAGCTTACACAAAGCATGTGTGCTGAGCAGCAACTGGACATCTGAAAATCAACTGAAAAACCCTATACCGAAAAGGTTTAAAATGTCTACAGCATAAGAAAATTAAATAAAAACAATTGAAAAAGAGATTCTGTTGCTATCATTCCTCTGCAAGGCACGTCCTTTATCTCAGGCTAACTTTCAGTGGTTTGTTTAGTTGCGACAACCTCCACGCAGGCACTGTAGAATTTGGAAAAAGATCATAAAATCGTTAAGGCTGGAAAAGACCGCTAAGATCATCAAGTCCAGCCATCAACCCAACACCACCATGCCTCCTAAACCATGTCCCAAAGTGCCATGTCTACATGTTTTTTGAATACCTCCAGGGATGGTGTCTCCACCACCTCTCTGGGCAGCCTGTTCCAATGCCTGGCCACTCTTTCAGTAAAGAAATTTCTCCTAATATCCAGTCTAAACATCCCCTGACACAATTTGAGGCCATTTCTTCTCATCCTATTGCTGGGTACTTGGGAGAAGAGACCAACCCCCACCTCACTACAACCTCCTTTCAGGTAGTTGTAGAGAGCGATAAGGTCTCCCCTCAGCCTCCTTTTCTCCAGACTAAACAACACCAGTTCCCTCAGCCGCTCCTCACAAGACCTGCTCTCCAGACCCTTCCCCAGCTTTGTTGCCCTTCTCTGGACATGCTCCAGCACCTTAATGTCCTCCTTGTACTGAAGGGCCCAAAACTGAACACAGCATTCGAGGTGCGGCCTCACCAGTGCCGAGTACAGGGGCACCATCACTTCCCTACTTCTGGTCACTCTATTCCTGATACAAGCCAGGATGCTGTTGGCCTTCTTGGCCACCTGGGCACACTGCTGGCTCATGTCCAGCTGGCTGTCCACCAGCACCCCCAGGTCCTTTTCCACCAGGCAGCTCTCCAACCACTCTTCCGTAAAGGTTGTAAAATGCTTCCTGCTGGATTATGGGGCATTATGGGGCATTTATTCTGTGATCTGTCCCTGCCTTTCAGCTCAGGGGGCTGAATACCCTGGGCATAACTGGTCTGACTATTAAAGACTGAGGCAAAGAAGGCATTAAGTACCTTAGCCTTATCCTCATCCTCGGTAGCAATGTTCCTCTCTGTATCCAGTAGAGGATAGAGATTCTCCACGGCTCTCTTTTTGTTGCTAATGTATTTGTAAAAACATTTTTTGTTATCCCTTACAACAGTGGTCAGACTGAGTTCTAGCTGGGGTTTTGCCTTTCTAATTTTCTCTCTGCCGAACGAGATCCCTGTACTCTTCTTGAGTTGCCGGCCCCTTCTTCCAAAAGCAGTAAACTCTCCTTTTTTTCCCCTGAGTCCCAGCAAAACTCCCTGTTCAGCCAGGCCGGTCGTCTTCCCTTCCAGTTTGTCTTACAGCACATGGGGACAGCCTATTCCTGCATCTTTAAGACTTCCTTCTTGAAGAAAGCCCAGCCTTCCTGGACTCCTTTGCCCTTCAGGACTGCTTCCCAAGGGACTCTCCCAACCAGTGGCCTGAACAGGCCAAAGTCTGCCCTCCAGACGTCCGTGGTAGTGGTTTTGCTTGTTCCCCTCCTTACTTCACCAAGAATCAAGAACTCTGTCGTATCATGATTGCTAAGCCCAAGATGGCCTCCAATCACAACATCTCCCACCAGTCCTTCTCTGTTTCCAAGCAGCAGGTCAAGTGAGGCATCTCCTCTGGTATGCTTACTTACCAGCTGTGTCAGGAATTTATCTTCCAAATGCTCCAGGAACCTCCTAGATTGTTTCTTCTCTGCTGCATTGAATTTCCAACAGATGTCCAGCAATTTTAAGTCTCCCACAAGAACAAGGGCTAGCGATTGTGAGACTTTTGCCAGCCACTTGTAGAATGCTTCATCTACTTCTTCATCCTGGCTGGGTGATCTATAACAGACCTCCAGCAGGATATCTGCCTTGTTGTCTTTCCCCCTCATCCCTATCCATAAGCACTCAACCTTATCATCACAACTGTTGAGTTCTGAACAATCAAAACATTCCCTAACATACAGAGCCACCCCACTGCCCCTCCTTCTTTGCCTATCCCTTCTGAAGAGCTTATAGCCATCCATTGCAGCACTCCAGTCATAAGAGTCATCCCACCGTGTCTCTGTGATGGCGACTAAGTCATTACTATCCTGCTGCACAATGGCTTCCAGATCCTCCTGTTTGTTGCCTATGCTGTGTGCATTGGTGTAGATGGACTTGAGCTGGGCTACCGATTTCACTCCCAGCACTGGCACGCCACCCCTAGGCTCCTCTCGAGTGGGCCTGGCTATATCCACTTCCCCCTTCGAACCTAGTTTAAAGACTTCTTGATGAGCCCCACCAACTCATGAGCCCCACCAACCCTTTGATACAGCTGAACTCCATCTGCCACAAGCAGGCCCAGTGCCATGTAAACCTCCCCATGAACAAAAGATCCAAAATTCCACTGATCAGAAGCACCAGCTTCTGAGCCACATGTTCATCAGGTGAGTTTTGAGTTTTCCTGTTCCTTTCACTATTCTGCTTCCCTGCCACTGACGGGATTGAGGAAAACACTACCTGCACTCCTGATCCTTCAACCAATCACCCCAGTGCCCTGAAGTCCCTTTTGATCACTTTTGGACCTCTCTCCTCAACCTCATTGCTGCCCACTGGCATAACCAGTAGCAGGTAGTAATCAGAGGGCCGTACCAGACCAGGGAGTTCCCCAGTAACATCCCTGACCCGGGCCCCAGGGAGGCAGCAGGCTTCCCTGTGGGATGGGTCTGGTCGGCATATTGGGCCCTCTGTCCCCCTCAGAAGGGAATCGCCCACAACAGTTACCCTGTTTTTCTTCTTAACAGAGGCAGTCATAGTGCGTGGGGCTGACTAACACTCCCTAGGCAATCCCCTGGATGGACCTTCACCTACATCCTCATTTGCCTGGCCCTCAAGTTCCAGAGCCCCATATCTGTTTTGTAAGGGCAGCTGGGAAGGTGAGGGAGGCCGGGAGGGGATTCACCTGCCACCCCAAGCAGGGACCTGTTTCCATCCCCCCCGTCTCTTAGGTCATTTCCTTCTGCTTGGTGGAAGGGGGCAGGAGATTCTCTGCTTCTTGTGGAGCCTCCATTTGCTGCCATGGCCCCAGGGATGACAGGGTGCGACTCCACCAATCTATCTCCCTCTCACACTCCCTGACGCTCCTTAACCTTCCCACTTCTTCCTTCAGCTCTGCCACCAGGCTGAGCAGATCATTCACCTGGTCACACCAAAAACAGCTGTTGTCTCTGCTGCCCTCAGTACGAGTGCCAGGCTCAGGCATTCCCTGCAGCCAGAGACCTGGGCAGCTCTGTGCTTGTGTGGAGGTTCTGTCTAGGTCGCCACATTCCTTCTGGCGATGGTTCGCAGGTGAGTGCAATGTTTCTTCCCACTTTCTCTGGACTTGACTGGATTTGTATTTCTTGAGGAATGGCCCCCTGCTGTATGCCTCTGTCTTGAAAACGCCAAGGCACCCAGGTATTAAACAGTTATCTCTCAAAATTACTCCAAAGCTGCTCTCAAACTACTCCAAGTTTTCCACCATCCTTTAGGCAATTCTACCTCGTCCAGCACTCTCTCTCAAGGCACCAGGAAACAGATTTCTTTGCTGCCCCACAACACACTTCACAGCATAACATACGGCTCATTGCTTATAAACTATTGGTAAAGAGGTATCGTCTGTCACCATTTTTTAAAGCTGGGAAACAACTAGATCCTGAAGTTTCAGGATCTGGCCAATGAATGGTTAAGCTTTTAAAAAAAAGTAGGTGGAATTACTGTGAGGAACCTTCACAGTGCGCACAGATGACTGAAGCATACAAGCCCAAAACATTTCTGGTCAACTTGTTTGCAAAGTTGTCATTAACAAAACATATTGTCAGTTATGCTAACATAATGCAAACAGTACATACTGCAGAAGGCTTCTACCCTTACAGTCTAAATCATGACATATTCAACTGGTCTTTACTGTAAAGGTTACCAAAAGCTTAGCACTAAAGACATTCTCATTACATTCCAGATACTACTCCAGTTGTTCAGATTTTTGTTCTCTGGGGTAGTGAGCAACAACTGAAATAAATGAAAGAAAGAAATGGTTATGTACATTGATTTCTAAACATTTTTGCCATAGAGTTTTGCTTACAGTTTCCAGAAGGACTAGTCAAGTCCACTGTGCTACAAAACTCTTTTTTTCAGGTCCACTGTAACTATTTGGCCATCAGGGAACATCTAAGTAGAAATAGGCCTAAATACTTAATTGCAGTCATCTGGTTGGCATGATCACAATCCCACTTATACTGATTTTTTGGGACTGAAAAAAAATCAATTTCCCTTCATGCCAGAGCACCAGACTTACTTTACATTATTTCATCTCAAATGGTATTCCTAACTTTCACAGGCTGAACAGGCTTCTGTGTTCTCTGAGTTTCAAATAGTTACTGCGTTTAGTTTTCAGTACCTCAGAAGTATTCTGTCTAAAACTTGAAGGTAGAAATGTATGGTATCATTTTTTTCCTCTCATTTTCAGATCCTCAACAGACCTGAAACCTGCCAAGGATAGCACACCTGTCCATAGTAGCTAATAGCCCAACAGATAAGACACTTTCAACAGGGCTGGTGTCCATATCTGCCAGATATCTTTTGTATACCTTTCACCCAAGATAGCCAAGACACCCCCATGTTTATCACTTTCCTCCTCTTTTTTCTGGTGTGCAGTCATTTCCATACAAAATGGCTCAGACAAGAATATGGAAGTAAATATTCCTCATTTCAAATGAAGGGGGTGACTTGCCCATATCCAGGGCCCCATTCATCACAGTTCTGATAAACCTGCTTACAGTCACACGCATGCTTTGCCACCATGCCCAAGCAGCACGGTGCGCTCAAACCAGGCCCTGCATGTGACTGCAGACTGACGGTTACGCTGAGGCCCAGTCCTGCTCTCCCAGGAATCTGCATGAACTTTGCCAATTACTTAAATGGAAGCAAGAATAACACCTTTGTGAATAAATGAGAAAAGGAAATCAGTTCTGTTCTAGACTGAATCCATAGGCCCTTTTGTACTTTAGATGGCCCTCTTTGGAGGAATGGCAACAAAGCTGCCGAGAGTTTGAAACCCCAGGGGACAAGTCCCTCTGGGCTCACTAAGAAAAGCTCACATATTAACTGCCACTCACGTGTTAGGCTCAGGATGAAAAAAAGCATACCAGAATGCTGCCGATAGTTATCTATTTATATTTGGAAATTCAGTAGTTTTATATGAACTCAAGACCATTCGGGGGAAAGTTTGCAAGTCTAAAATGAAGACACTTGTTCTATTAAGCACAGAGAAATATTTCATTTCTCTTACTAATTATTCATATTTCTCCTTTTGATTTACTTTAATTAAGGTCTCTTTAGGCTCACAAGTCTGAAGGGAAGGGGGTTTCTCCCTCCCCTTCTTTGTAGTAGGAATAGAAATTGCTTTCCAGGAAGGTTTTTCCAAATGCTCACAGCTTTGGTCTTTACTTAAATAAAAGGCCTTTGAAAGACAGCAGTGTAGGATGGTTCACGTTAGATTTGAGATTTTTCTAACATCGTTCCTACAGTGCTCCAATTTGGAGGGTCTTTCAGTCAAAACTTTGGCTGCTATTTTCATCCAGTCATAGAAGTCAAGGTAAGGGGAGTACACTTTGGAACTTGATACTAGAGTCATGCACATCATCAAGGAGGTAAGGGAGGTCATCTCATCCTCACTTTGTTGTCAACAGAGACTGTCACACCACCAGCTGAATTTCTCTTTATACATATTTTTAAGTTAAAGAGTGAAACAAGATCTTGCCCTGGAATTTAATGTCACACTCTCTGCTTCTATTAAGCTATTTTTAAGCTTAAGTTGTTCAAAGGGCACTTTTAGTGATATGGAATGGAAGCTAAATAGGTGTTGCTCTGTAAAGTGATATATTCCTTAAAACTGTTTCCAGCAGGTATTATAAAGCCTCAGCAAGCAAACTCTCAGGAGGCATAACTAGATAATGCATCAACAAAGACACATAAAAACAAGAGGCAGCTGGGCTATTATTAAGAAATAAAGCAGAAAGCATTGAAAGCATAGGGTGTGAGTTAGAGGAAAAAAGCAATTTGGTTAAATAAAAAGAACGCCAACATCTGCATCTAAAGTGGAAAGCAATCACAGCCATTAAAAAAATAAAACCCCTATTTCTCTTTGTATAAGTCTTCTCTCTCCTAGCTGCATCCAGAGCACAGAGCAAAGTCTATGCCTGAGAGCTCTTCAAAGCAGAATTTTTCAGACATCATTCCACCTTCATGAAACCAGCAAGAGTTTTGGGGTCTGGGCACCTCTGAAACAGGCGGTGTGAGCTCTAAAGCTATATTGATATCCACATGGGGGCACAGTTGTACTTGCGTGAAGTTCCATTGAACTGGATGGTTCAATAGCCCTTCCTCAAACCCTGTAAAAAAACAGCAGGGCCTTTATTTAGTTTCCTTAGTACTGAATTTGGTATTCATATTTGTCTTATTTTAGAATTTCTAACCAACTTCTTATTCACACCATTACCAGGCTTCATTTTTCCTCTAAGCCTATCCTGTACCTACAGTGTCATGGAATACAGCAGGAAACCATGAGTTGAGAGGCTAGCTGCTTCAATTTGTGTTTTCAGTGTATTAAAAGAAAATTAGAAGTAAGGCTTATGAGTGTCCAATGAAGAACACTTTTGTGTCGTACAGTAAAGAATACAACATCAGCAGATCTATAACCATTTACACATTACACTTTTCAAAATTTGTTTTAATAGTCATGCAAATGTAACATTCATTTGACTTGAACTGTGCAAATGTGTTTGAAGTTCATGTAATCATTTTGTTCTCAGAACACTAAATTCATGTCTGGGCACTTCAGTACTAAAAAAAGCAAGCAAGCAAATTGGAAAGAATTACAACCATGCAGATCCAGTACCTAATTCTATAAGTAATTTCTCTGTCCTAGTGTAATCCACATCCAAGTCAAGCAAAGACATAAAAATTCAGTCACAAAGCAATGAAAGATAGAGTGGAAAACCTAGGCATTTTACAGAAAGCACGAGAGAGCAAGAACAAAATTAGTATTTACGTTGGAGTTCTTTTGGACTGACTTTGTTGTAATATAATCAAAAGCAGGGCTTGATGCTCAGCCTCCTAGTTATGGTAACACCATGACCATTTAGGTTCCTTTAAACCCTTTGGCAGAACTACTTCCTGAAATTCAACAGCCAAACATTCTACATCTCTCCTTAGCCCACAGTGTAGGTACCGTCAGATGAAACACCTGCTCTTTGCCTCTCAGACTCATTCAGAGATAAGAACAGAGGTTGTCTTGCACTTAGTGAAGAAGGCTGCCATGGTCAGGCACATCTGGCACAACACACTCATCTGGCACTTGACCCAGGGTCACAGCAGAGCAAGTACCTTCTTCTGACTGATTTCACCTGTCATATGGAAAAGGATCCATTCAGCCTTTTAGAGCAAGCTAATGCCTTAAACATAACACCAGGTAGACATGCTTCAAAGAACATTCAACTACCTTTTACCCCAATCTACAAGTCAGTTTTATGCACTTCATCATTCACTGCTTGTGATTTTTTTTCCTTCTCTGTAGATAATGGCTTTACCTGTCTCAGGTTAACAAGAAATTTACATGCACACCCAAAGCCCAGAAGACTTTGCTTGGCTTTGCAAATCCCAAGCCAGGAGAAATACCGGGTTTGCAGCTCTTGTTGTGCTACTTCATACAAGGGAATACAAGACAACAAGACCCATCTTTTTTCACCAGAACACAAGATCTACATTAAACTGCCTAGACTTAGCCTCTTTTCCTTCTCTAGAGCCCAGCTCTTTATTTCATAGTCTTACTTACCTACATTGTTGTTTCTTTCTTACAGTGACAACTGAAGTCCTTTAAAACTGCTGCTTTTAGTGTGTGGCAAGAGATGGGAGAGTAATTAGGGGCTCTATTAAGCCTTTACATTCTTCAGGTATATGGAATATATACCCATACCTCACCATAGCCCAGACCATAGGCAGCTACTGACCAAAGTATTGTTCAATATTAAACTGCAGAACAGAGGTACTATTCCAGTCTACAGATTACATTAACCTGACATAAAATTCACAGATTCAGTTTTTTTTCTTACTTTGCAGTTTAGGAAAGGGGTGAGTTTTCAATAAGGCACATGCAGTGAAAATTTGTGAGCCACTAAGTATTCAGTTAAAAAAAGGTAGGGGGGAATTTAGGAGGGACAGGGGGACAGATTTTTAAAAATCATACACCCAGGGAAAGGACATACCTACTGACAGAAGAAAGACCAAACCACCCAACTTCTATTTGTCTACAATAATCTTAATTTCATGTGGAGTATTTTAAAATGCTTCTTTCCAGTCAAGACAAAAGCTATCAGAAGAGGTGTTACCAAAACAGATACACATTAAAAACATTTTAAAATAATTTTTTAAGAGGCTCATAAGGCCCCATCTAGTCTCCTCTGAAATCATTAGGATCCTTGCCATAATTCTTTTTTAAATGGGACATTAGGAAAGAGCTTCCCTTGAGAAAAAAAAAGATATGTTTTTCCACCAATTTATGACTCCTACAATTATGCAAGTGGAAACAAAATTTTGTTGCCAGCACTTGCCCTGCCATAACTCAGATATTACACAGCAATAATAGCAAGAAACTACCAAACACCAAATAAACTGGTTTTCACATTTTAAGGGCAGCATTTACTGTACATGCACTCATTACATTTTAGGAAGAAAAGTAGTGTTTATTTATCAGTCTTTTAAAATTCAGCTGGAAACTTGACTCACCCTGTGCCCCAAAAAAGCCACCAAGTCTTGATTCCCACTTACACAGCACCCACATCATCACTGATGTTAACAGCAGTCCTGCCAACACCCCAGCCTTTGCTCGCTTTGAGGAAAGATGGCAGGGAGGGTGTCATAAAATCAGCAGTTACTCACTGCAGCTCAACACCTG
This sequence comes from Sula dactylatra, assembly GCA_013389905.1. Lineage (NCBI taxonomy): Eukaryota > Metazoa > Chordata > Aves > Suliformes > Sulidae > Sula > Sula dactylatra. The sequence continues at coordinate 91,419 of WEKW01021534.1, read as the reverse complement.
CAATTGCTTGATTGCATTCAGTGGTGGAACCTGACATAAACTGAGAGAGGAGCTGCTCAGTTGGCTTTTGACCACCCTAAGGCAGTAAGGGCTGGGGGTGAGCTCAGTGAGAGCATGGTTGACCTTCATCCCCCATTCCACCTCTGAAATAAGCTGCTGCAAGCCCTTGTCTATACATTCCTGGTTGCCCTGGTTCCCCATGTGTCCACTGCAAGCCCTGCTCAGCCAGCTCTGCCTGCTTTCCTGCCTGCTCTTGCCTTCAGCTATGGTGTCCTGCCATAGGAAAGGCACTGGCCTGGGTCTGCATGGAGCAGCATGGGTTAAACAGTGTATTAATATCATTGCCTCCATGCAATTTGTTTAAATTTCAGTGTAAGAATCAGATAACTATCAGCTGAGGTGGAAGTGCACCCACAAATACTTACTTATTTCAAACTGAAAAGTTGTCAGTAGTTTTGATTATCACATATGCTTTTGAGTTCTGTGAATTTTTTAGGTTAATGACAACATTGGTATAGGTATATATATTCCCTATTACAGCTAGAAACATGTTAGCAGTAGTAATGTAAAATAATAAGAAAAAAATGCACAACAAAACACAAATAGGGAGCCACTGAAATTGGTTATGTATAAAGTGTTGACAATGGGAAAAAAATGAAAAATAGAATTCCTCCCCTTCTTAAATTTAACCATCACCTTTATCAAGAGAAAAGTAAAACATTTCAGACAGATGTGTGACATTAAGACTTATGTGATCTTAAAATTTATTAAAATTTTAGAAAATTGATCACATACTGTTATAATGAATCATGGTGATGGTTGAACTTATTACAAAGAGAGAAAACAAAACCAAAAAAATGCACAATATTTCCCAGAAAATTCATATCATCTTCTCCTCCCTTTGTCTTATTCTTTTCTCCCACAACTACAACTCTACATTCAGAATGAGTGTAACTATAATAGCACTATATAAACCCATGCCATTGTACTGTATAATCTTTTTAAAAAATAGTTTTTCCCATAAACAGGTTGTAAGATAAATTTCGTACGTCATTTTCTTAACCTAAGTGATGTCTTTGTTCGCAAAGAAATCAATTAAGTAGAACAAACAAGAAACATATTATTCAGGACTCAATTTTCTTTATCATAAGGAAAATACTTTTATTTTGCACAGAGGACTGTAATTTACACCTAAACATGGTAAACTTTCATATTGTGTTGTATGTACATATTTCAAGACATCTAGAAGGGAGCCTGTAATTGCCTGCATATACCTCAACCTAATATAATTTTTCCTGATTGAAAACTTTAAGAGAATAATTCCAAATTTTAAATTGAAAATCTTTGAAGCCCAAAATGGGCTGGCATGCACTCTTTTGAAAGCATTTAAGTAGACTGTATGCTCCTCTCAGCTTNATTTTTTCCCTTTTTTTTTTTTTTTTTTTTTTTTTGCTTTATGGGCTTGTCTACACAAGAAGGGATAATGGGGAGGTATATCATTCACAGTGAGCTGCAGCTCAGTAACTGCTGCATATTTAATGTTAGGCTGCAGCCATGACCACACAGCCAGCTGGCTCACATCCACAGTGCAAATAATTGCTTCCATATTTGTGGGGATTTTCTTGATATTAAGCATTACATGACCATACTCCATGTTCCTTTTCCCCCTACCAGCCCATTAGCACTGCAGAATTTCACCTGGTGTGTTCTGCAAATCATAGCAACAAACAAACAAACCACATATTTACCAGTTCCCCTGATTCTTCCCTTGCCATGCTGTAATCCTTCTCCCGCACTGGCAGTACCCCTACCCAGACCAGCCAAGTGGAAATGGTGCTGCATGCCACATTTGTGGTTACCAACACAAGGGCATCTGGAGGTATATTTGGTACTTTGCCAGGGCCCAGGGCACCTGCAGAACACCAACCTGCCAAAGATAAACCACAGCCTGGTCACAGAGCAGTGACCAACCCATCTGCAGCCACAACAAGGGAACAGGTACAAACATGGCTGGAGGAAGATTCCTTGGGATAATTTCTCCCAAAGCCACTGCCCAAAGTTCAGGGCTGGCCACAGATGGTCAGCTAAGCTGCTCTGGTTGGCAACATTCAGCAAAACACAAAGACTCATCCATAAGCCAGAGTAGTGAAAGTTAGGAAAGATCAGGAGAAGTCAGCATGGGACATCTGTAATAAGAGCATCATTATTGTCCATGGTAGTAAACAGGTGAGAAAATCTGGCCTTTCTTAATTAAACAAAAAGGGTTGAATTCATTCTGCCAGTGCATGCCTTTCCAGATCAACCAGTAGGTTAGAAAATGTGGGAGCTCAGAGGATGGAGGACAGCTGTGCAAAGAATATGATTGTCGATATCATTATTTGCCTTGGTGTAATTTGGGAATCACTTTTTGTGCAGACTCATTGGTAGTCTTTTAGAGATTGACATGCCTTATCATCTATGCTGACAAGACCTTCTTAATGGAAACACATATCTCTTATCAATGGGTCTGCCCACATCATATTCATAGGCTAATGATTAATAACAACTAGAATGGCATTTTTGGGTAAAACCAGCCACACACTTTTGAATGAGCAAGGGATCACGTGGGCTCTTGCTCTGCTGCTGTTCCTGCAGTTCTGGGAAGAACCTGCCCTAAATGTGCATGATAATATTTTCCAAGAGGTTTGTTTTGAGAGCATGGCAAAGGTATGGATATTATGCTCATTATTCTGGGGGAAGTTACCTATCAAATGCTATCATGACTGATAATGACTTTTATTGGACAACTGGATATTCAACAGAATGGCTTAAACGTCAGCAAAGCAATTACATTTGGCTGAAGGAAGTGAAGCTGTTGCTCTTTCACAACTAGGTTAGTGCTTGCTAAGCAATGTCTCTACCTGGTATTTTAAATGCATGTTGTATATTACATAACACCTGTGGAAGCATGAGAAAGCAGATCTCTGGTGGCTGGAAGGCATGGCTTCAGTCAGGTTTACAAAAAGAGAAGCAGCCAGCAGTCAGCCTTCTCCAAAAATGATAGTTACTAGGGATGTGCCTAGCTCTTACTAGATCCTTGTTTTACTTGCTAGATAAACACTTGTCTTTCAAATTAAAGAATCCAATTTCTGGTGGTATGTGTTTTTTCTTGTACCTTGTTTAATTTTTCATGCATATTTCATGGGCAGTCTATGCAACACAAAATGAATATTTCAAGAATTTTTTTCAGAATGTCAAGGAAAGTTCTCTCCTACTGTTTTGGGTAAGAATATTTTCTATTACTCCTTTTTTAAAGCTTTGTCCACTGAACAAGGAGGAAAATTAAGTATGAGTTGACATACAGGACAAGATTAGCAATTCTACTGCACAGAAATCCTACTACGAAAATACTATGACGTAAAAATGAAATGATGCTTTGTTTTTTCAAAAGTGTAAAGTACCTAACTAATTTTATTACTGGAATGAAAAAAAAATATACAAAAGTATGTATGCATAACCCAAAAATTAATTAAAAACTGTGCAAGAGTGCAGTGTGACAGTTTATTCACTCAAAGAAATCCGTGTAAAAAAGGAAAGGTTTAGTCTACAGCCACACAATGTCACAGTCTCCTGTACCTGGCAAAAAGCACAGCTGGTTTGAGGGCTGAAATGAGATTCTTGGGCCACTGCATTTGATGGCTTTGTAATATCATTAGTAGTGGCACAGGACTGTTTGAGCTTAGGAAATGGTAGCCTCCCTGAGAAGAGCTCCTTAGGCTGTCCAGGGCCAGAGGAGGAACTATGTGCAGCTGCTATCCCATGCCAAAGAGGCATGCGGAAGAGGAGGAAGAGATGTGAAGGAGCATTTATTTCTAAAAAAGCTCTCTGCCCCCTCTACCCATCCGCTACCATGACACGTCCCAGGTTCAAGTAGGCAGCCATGTACGTGTCAGCTCTATAATGAGTGAGACTCTCACATGCACACGCAGTCCTATCCCATCTCTACATAAGGGGCATGGTCTGTTGTGTTCCCACAGCTTTCCTTCCTGGAGGGAGATAGGTGGACAGAAACTTTGCTGCTGGCTTCTCAGCCCTTTAATTTCTCAACTCAGAGAAATCCCATTAACTCCTGGTCTTCCTTCTCTCTGACTTTTGGGAACTGGTCAAATATTCCTCATTTCTTCTTCTCCCTCAAATCTTGCCCACTCACATGCAGATTTCATGGAAGATAACTCAATAATAAGCAGCAGTGGTCCATTGCTTCTTTTTTAGAAAGGCAAAGCCATCATCTTGTCACTGTGTTGGGAGATTATGGAGGCATCTTCAGCACAGAAATTTAAACCCAAGCTAGCCCACTGTTCTTGTTCTACACCCTTGCTCTGCGCAACACAGATGCCTGAAGGTAAGCGAGATGGATCCCACCCACTCTGTCTCATTTCCAGCATGCCTAAGGATCCACTGCCCTTGACTCTCTATATGCACCCAGCAACTCTGAGAAAATAGTGACTGGTTTTTACACAGATAATGAGTGTGTTGAAACTTAGCTGTTGAGCATTGGGTTGTGGGAGAAGCAGGACCAACTATCAGGCCAATTGGCAGTTATGTCTGTACTTCTACAAGCATCTCTTTTAGCTGAAGAAATGAGAACAGGGAACAAGTTTCTCTAGGAAGACTAGAGTGAACTCAGCACCGTATATATTATGTCATTCACCAGAATGGTGACATTTGGCATAAGCGGAAAGGCAAAACTCCCCATTGTGGGATGGGTGACAAGGCATCTATGCTTGGTGCAGTTTGGTTTTAATAAATTGCTTTCCCTATCTTTCCATTTTACACCCCCTGCAGTCATGCACGAAATTCACTGTGAAATAAATGGAATTTTGAAATGATTGCTGACAATGTCTTCATACTGATATGTACTTTCATGGAATTATTCCACTAAATATTTTTTTTTCATTGGAGTTCATTGCCTAAGAGCACTAGTAAGTTTTGTTTAAGGGCAAAACTGAAATACCTTTGTACAGCTGTAATGATCTAATCTACATGTGATTAAATGCTCCAGGAAATACCTTGCATGTTGCCTCACTGATACTTTGAAAAGCACTTCATAACACACTATAATATTTGAAGCCCCAAAAAAGGGTTTTTAGAAACCTGTTTCTTTTCAACCCTCTATTGTCTGCTCAGGTTTTTGTTGCAAGAGGCCTTCTTCATTGCTCCCCCCCCCTTGGAGCAGTAATCCAGGCCATCTGCAGCCATCTTGCTCCTATTCTATGAATTGTAGCCCAGCACTGGTGTCACAGGACCAAACACTACCCACCTCTTCTTACTACTGGAAACACAGACCACAGTAGAGGCACAGGGGTGGGTTGCTTCTTTGCATCCTTGCAAGCAGAATTCTAGACTCTTGCCTTTCATCTGGAGCTAATGGACAACCTGAGTGCGATGGCCAGCACAGGGGCCACATACACATATAGGCACCTGCCCACACTTACACATGTAACAAATGTTTCTGCTGTAGAGTTTCCTGACTCCGTATCTCACCAGAAATAGGACAGGCTAAGGAAATTCAAGGGTCCCAACAAGCTGGTTTTACTGTCCCTGCATTTGAATCTAGATGAAAATAGACTGATCCTGGTTCAGCTTAAACAGAGAGAAGATAGATAAATGAGAAGTGGACTGACTGTCATAGTGAGAGACAAACCAGTGTGCAGTAACAGTGTAGGGATGCCAAAATACTAGATAGAATACACCAACTTTGTTCATTATTAACTCTATGCTAACTAATTTACTACGCTTTGAAATAGAAGTATGGAACAAACAATATCTTGCTGGATATATGTACTACAAATTGTATCTTGGCAATACAGCTCACCTCACTATGCTCATTTCAGAAACTTCACTCAGAACCAAATTTTTTTCCATCCTCCTTTAGATAATCCCTCTGTGTTTCACTGAAGAAATTAAAGCATACCAACAAACCTATGCAAGGAAAAAAGTCCTGACAGTGTTAATATAACTTTACAGAAACACACTGGTTATCTGTAAAAATGACTACAATTTTCCTTTCTGAACAGAAAGAACCTTCCCATTTATTTGTTTAATAATAACTGCATGTTAAAACTCCTCACAAAAAATGTATGCAAAAAGTTAATCTACTTGTCAAAAGCATTTGAATGTTCATCCCCCTCACATTCCACTGCTTATGGTAGCTGGTAGTCCTGACATCTCAGCACACAAGCCTTTTACCAAATCCCAGTGTCCCAGCAGATTAAGTCAAGAACATGAATTCTTTCATTGTGTTTAAATGTTAAAAATAAAGCACCAGATTTTCAGCTGACATAAATCAGCCTGATTACACTGAAGTCCAAAGAAAGAAAGGAATAACCTAGTATACCAAAATCCAGCTCACAGAAGCATATTAAAATTACCCATGCACTTGCTTCAGTGGGGTATGCTCATGTAGACACATATCAATACTGAGACAATGAGAAAAAACATACTTGCTTCAGTAGGCTTTCCATCAGCAATGCATTAATTTACCTGCTAAATTCTAATTTACACTTGCTAAATTTTAGTTAAGCTAAAGGCATACTAAAGGAATACTGTAACAAAGCTAATTATAAACAGGTCCAGAAAGACCCTGTTCACCTACTTATTTGCAAAGGCAAGACCCTAAGCATGTCTCAGTAATGCCCCCATGACTTTCACTCCAAGAGGCAACAGATTTCCATACTCTGGATGAAATGCAGAGGTTGCACCCCTGCACTGGTGTTTCAGGTTGTCTGCAGGCCCAGTGAAGTATCAATAAAATCAGCTGGAATGCTTATGGTTTTTGTTAAAGTCATGAGAGGCATAAACATTTTATGCTTTAATGAGATTATGAAATCTTGAAACCCCAGATCTTATGCTATGTGGGGGCCTGCACTACTTGGGCCTTAAAGCTTTTGTGTTCAGAGTGCCTCATGCCAAAACCATCGGCGAGGGGCAGAGCAGACTCCCAGGAGTTACCCAGCTCCCTCCTCAGCCCTCAGAGAGGGTCACAGTAGACGACTAACCTGTCCTGAGACACATTCAGCAATGGAGTGCCCTTAAGCCAGCTGTTGCAGTGTTTCACTTTCCTTCCTGATAGAAAGATTATCTGATGTTTAACTTTAAGGTTCCTCATTGAAAATTAAGTCCATTATTTCTTGTCGTATCTGTCATGAAGATAGGGAACGGATCATTCTTTTCCTCTGTGCATTAGATTTTAGCATACTATAAAGATTAATCTCATGTTTCTCAACAGACTTATCTTCTTTAAACTAAATAATTTTACCCTGTAAAGCAAGTAATCTGGGCTTCTTAATTTTCCTTGTTCTGTTCCAGATTCTCTTCAACCAGTCTTGAAGAGCAGTGTCCAAGATTGAACACAGTAATCCAGTTGTGTTTCTTCTTGTTCTCTAAGATAGATAGATAGGTAGATAGAGAGGATATATCTATCTTATAAACCAAACCTGCTGATACACCCTGGTATATCTTTTCCTGATTTGCAAGAGCATAAACAATTTGCAGGTCCCTTTCCATGGACAGGCTACCTGGCTGTTCCCCTGTCTGCCTTTGCATGGCCAATTATTCCTCCCTAAACTTTGCAGCTTGTCCCTACTGAAGTTCATTGTATTTTTTTTCCTCCAGGTCATTTCTCTAATTTATCAAAACGATTTTGAACTCCAAGCCTGTCTTCCACTACTTTGGCAGTCCCTCCTTACCTAGAGCTGGACAGGCAACTGCAGAAATATTGTTGAAACAGGCTTCTATCTTGATAGTGAACTATGAGCTATCACACTATGGCTTCCCAAGTAGTTTGTTTTCACCTTTTAATTTTTTTCATCTAGACCCCACTTCCCTAGTTTGTTGTGAGGCCATCACATGAGATATTACCAAAACCTTCTTTAAAGTCAGGATACATAGCATCTGCTATTACTCTTTCTGTTATAAAAATTAGGCAAATTCCTTCAGAATTAAAAACTCTATTTACTGTTCTCTGTTCTGCCGCAGTCTTCTAGGTGCCTGCAAATATTCATTTTAATAATTACGTGTAGGGTAAAATAGTTTTTGCAATGTTTATATTCTTTTCCATGGCAATTAACCTTAGGAAGAGACTTCACCTACTGTTGTGGGTACAGTCAAAGATACGACTCAACAGTGGGATCTTCTAAACTCCTTTTTTTATTAAAAACATCAGTACAAGCTCCTTAAGGTAGCAGTTTCTAAAGATGTTAAGGTTAGCTCTTGTCACACATGGTTAAAAAAGTTGAAACTGTATCAGCCAAGCAGGACAGAGAGCAATGAGAGTCAAACTTATCCATGTTATGTAAAGACTTCTTAGAGAGGAGAAGAGGTTGTGTAGCAATTCTTATTCCTACCTTTCAGAAATACAGATACAAAAACTATCCTTAGACTTGTGGGTGGTTATCTTCCACTCCTAATTCTGTTTTCCTGTGTGCCTTCTGGGAAGTCATTTAACCTTTTCCTGCTGCAAGTCTTCTGCCTATATGATGGACATAATGATGCTCACTATCCTTTTTTGATGTGCTTTACCAGCATCAAAGATGAAAAGTGTTCTTGAAGTGCTACGATGTTATTTATAAATTCCTTTCCCTGGGCAGGGGAAAGTGAAGTTTTAGAAAACAGTTGTTAAAAAGAAAAAAAAAGGTAGCATCCTATATAACGAAGATAATGTGCGTGAAAACCTAAGGAGTTTCAGAGTTTATTGTTCTGCTGATAGAGGAAAACGAAGATGTAAAGTATGCCTTTAACTCCTCTTTCATTTCACCAGCTGTCCCATACAACCTTTAATTGCTCAGAAGAAATAAGCACATAAGGAGAAGCACATTATTGGTTGAAAAAGAACAAGTGCCATCAAGTTCTGCTGTACCACACTCCTTTCCTCCACAAACATTAATTTGAAATCAAGATTTATGCAGTTCGGTGTCATTTTTCTTAAGACTATTTTTTTGCCATAAACTTAAGTGTAGATTTTGTCTTGACCTTGATGACAGAAGATAGGTTGTCATCTCAGGAAACAATAAGCAGTGTGCACAGCTACAGTGATCCTAGGGAAGACAGCAGAAATGCTTAAGCAATTTAACCCTTAACAAATAAACTTTTCCCAAGAAACCACATGAATAATAAATTTAAAAAAAGTCTCTACAATAGTAAGTCAATTACATATATTTTATGACTCCTTGTGAAAGAACATATAAAAAAGAAGGGGAAAGAGAAGATACAAGTAAACGGCTACTGATGGGCCTTGAACAGACCTGTCATTCAATATGACTTACCCAAAATATTTGATTATATTTTATTTACCTCTGTTGCATCCCCTTGACTGGAACACCATCAGAGCATGCTGTCCCACCACATCCATTCATATTCTTCAAAAATATGAAGTAGTTTCTGAAACAGGAATGTAAAGCTTGAAATTTAGAATGGAGGCTTTCCTAGTGAACTTCAGAAGTGCCCAACACATGCTGGGAGGTGGTCTTCCTCTAAAGAATTTGTCAAAGCTATATAATTAAGTGGTAACATTTGTAAATCCCATTTGCTAGAGTGTCACCAAGTTCAAATCAGTAATGAAAGTGTTCTTTAAGCATCTAACAGATGATGTAGACAGACCCATTTCCACATGCTTGCATTTTTAATGTACTTCAAAGAGGAGAGTCTTCTGCTAGCATATGGCCTGTATAAGGCATTTGATATTCTAGAGTGTTAACCTGTGGGATGTGAAGCAACTCTATACGGGGGAAGTGGTTTCCATCTGCAAATGTAAAAAGCTAGCACTGTGTGTATCCTCACCACAGTCTTAGTATTTATTCTTTCTTTCTTAATTTTCTTTGTTGGCATATACTGTGAATTACACATTTAAGTATTTCTCTTAGTTTTGCCATAATAGCAAATGGAAGTCCATTTCTAATGTTTTGTTCTTTCACACTTTCCTCTTCTTTTATGCTGTTAAATTCTCCATTATTCCTTCCCAATATGACCACCTGACTATATCTCCTTTTAAACATGCTCACTTCTGCTCTCCTTTTCACTCACCAAGCGCACACATTCTTTACCAATTATTTTCATCAATTTATCCACCAATTTTGAAGAGAGGTTACTGTGATGGGTGGTTATAACCTTCTCCATTTCTTATTTAACACAAGAATTTGTCTCAAGATTTGTCTCCTAATTCTGTTTTTTCTGTGGACAATGCAGTATATTGGCAGTAAACTTTGGGTCCAAGACCATTCTCTTGATATTTCTCCCTATTATGTTGTAGAGTTTGGAATATATAAGCCAAACTACCTTTAAAATCCATTGCCAGCTGAGTAGGTTCCAGCTGAAATGTTGTTTCACACTCCAGTCTAGATGCTAAAAGTTTCAAACATGTCTTTCCTGCCTCCCACTGAGTCACAAATGTTACCTTAAGAAGAATTTTTCATTTGAATATGGATAGTCTTCATAATGGCCTATCCTATTCTAATGGGGCAGGATCCTCAAACATTGACAGTATACAACATATCTTTGAGAAAATATTGTCTCATGAATGGGGTACTCTCCCAAATAAGACCATATTCCTCAACAAGAGAGCTTGACGACCATATCCCATATAGTTTTAGTTGTGCTTTAATGCTTTTTAGAATCTGGATAACAGGAGTAATCCTTCACTACATGATCAGACAGCTCTATCTGTATGTACAGCAATTGCTCAGCAGACCATTTGTGTTTCTGGACTCCAGTGTAATGAACTTGGAAACAAAATATATCCCCTCATCCACGCCATATCAGAGCAGAGCTTTCAGTTACACATGCAACGCCACACTGAGGGTTTTTGTAGTGAAGAACTACTACTACATAAGTTTGAAGTATCATCTAGGCTTCGCCAGTACCATCCTTCATAGCTTTAGATATTTTCATCAGGAAAAAACATTGGAAAATACTTGAATTTACAATACCATGTATCCAGATCTATAGCTGAGCATATGTTATGATAAAGTGTCAGGACAACAAAATCATGTTGGGCAGATTATTTCAGCCAGGTGTTTGATATAAGTGTTTAATATTTCTCAAGGCATAATCTCCACATTTTAAGTTGGTGGGTAGTTTCACTCATAGATTTCCACAACAAGACCAATAATAGCTTAAGAAGTAAATATAAATCAACCACACTAACAGTCTTCTCATAATCAAGTAATCAAACAACTCAGCTCCCCGTCTCTGTTATGGAGAAATATTGCAGAGCTCTTGCAAAAACTCTAAGCTTCCTGTTCCAAGGCTAATTTCCAGTTCAACGCTGTTCCCCTCTTTGAGAAAGCTCTTGAGCCAGAAGAAAAAAATTAAGCCAAAAAGCTGTCCCAAGTCTAGCCAACTCTATCATGATATTTCCTATTATAAACAAACCTTTTGAATCACAGATCAAAACTTGATATCTACATTGTTCTTTCTTTCCCCAAATTAACCTTGTTCTTATCCTTCAAACTCACTCTATACAATTATCTTTGAGGGATAAATTATAGTTTCCATTATATATACACATATAATCATTGTAATGATGGATAGTGTAAATAAACTGTAAGCACATATTCCATGTAGGCTTATACTGATGTGCATTTGCTTGTAGCATTTTGTCAGAAACACTGCTAACACACACTGCCTACTAATTAAAATACCGCTCACATAAGGATGATGCCTGGTGTGACCAAGGAAAATGAAGAATCTTCGTCACACTTTATCCTCCTTTTGGACTCTCATCCCTGTTTTGAAAGTAAACCCAGTGTGAGACCTAGTCTTAGATGAATCCATATTTTAACAAGAGTCACACACAAAGAATTTCCCTAGATTTTAGTCATTCTTTATTATTCTATATTGATATTTTTCAGAAAGACTGGTTCAGTTCTTTTCCCCTTCTTGCTCAAATATCCTACTTCCTTTTGAGATAGGCATAAAACCCCCCAAGAATCTCTTATTTTCCTGCAATGTGTTCTTCCTCTTCCTCATCAGCTGGAAGAATAATCATTACTAACGTCAATGATGATGATTTTATAGGTAACCGAAGACCATATTTGTGCTTTCCTTGTTAGGCCAGAAGCCATTCAGCACTTCAAGTTTTCCAGTCTAGAACTGTATCAGAACTCTCCAGCTCAGCCTCTACAGCCATAGATTGAATTGATGTTCGGAGGTATATTTAGGTGCTCTTCCAGATAGAGGTTTTCACAAGCCTCCTCTTTGCCATTTTCCTTTCCCAGTTTACTCAGCCAGGAGGAACTGGTTCTTTCAGTTATTGCTTCTTTAGGGGGAGGGTTTCCATCTCTTCTGACATCACAGGCTGTGACAACCTAGAAGATCCATTACTAAGAGCCCTTTCCTTACCCTTGCCTATATTATTTTCATCTGCAAAAATCATTAGACTCCTTAATAAGAGCCAACAAGTCTGTAAGTACACTAGATTATACTTAAATTTGTCAAGGGAGAGTTTAACTTATCCTAAGATAACAGCAGTTCTCTTAGTTATTAAAATGTCTCCCTTCTTCATTTGTGTTACGTTTTTGATTCTTTCAGTTTTACATTTTCAGACTTCTGTCAGATATTCTCATAAACAAAATGATTTATTATTATTTTAATAGTTTTCTAAAATACTTCAAAGTCTATATTTAATGGGGAAAAAAGTCTGCCACAAAAAAAGCAAGCTATTCAAAATAGAATGTGCCACTGCCGATTCCCTATGCTGTCCTGAAGTTCCACTAAAAGAAAGGGAAAGAAAAAACTAAATAAAATAGGAGGACATTTTCCTTCCTTTTTCCCTCCATAATAGAAGATTCAAAGATTAGCATACAAGAACAGTGGAACAGATAGCGCTTCTACAGACCTTAACTAAAGCACCTACAGACAAAACAGTTTTCTGCAGACAGCTTCTTAGAGGCCAAAGTATTCTGCAGACAAGGCCTCTGAAGAGGTTGTCAGAAAGCTCCCCTTGTTAAAGAGCCCCCACATGCAGCTGTACCCACCACCCTCTGTTGACGGTAGTGCTTCTCTTAGCAACCTTTTGATGGACCAAAACTCGCATCAGAAGTAAGTTCTCTAGACCACAAGAGAGTCACCCATAGTAAGGGCAAGAGCTCATATATAACTGGTGGGCCCACAGATGGGGGTGTGGATGAGGGCCCCAAGTGGGGCTGGTCAGGGCCATTAAGGCCTACTCAGGGCCCTGATATAGAGTAAATAGTAAGAAAATAGAGAAGTCGGCCAGAGTCAGAAATAATAATAATAAACCAAAAGGCATTACTAGCTTTACATGAATATCAGGACAAATGCTTGAAGAAGGTCCTTGGATAAGATACTGCGCTTTGGGAACAATTAACTGAAGTTCTGAAGACTGTCCTTTAATGATGTGAATATGTAAATCTTGGTGGAAAAGCTCTCAGAAACATGCATTCATTTCAAAAAACACAGAGAGTATATCTCTACCTGTTTTGGTATGCTATTCTTTAAACTATTCAGCCAGTAGCCCCAGACACATCTTCATGTGGCCTAGGAAATACGCTTACACAAAAGCTTCCAGAAGACCAAAGTCTTTTTCCACCACATCAAGAAGCCATGCTAAAAAGTATGCTGAAATAGAAGAGGAACTCCGAGTAGTGGCACAGACCTATTTACTGGTTCAGTGCATATTTGTTCGTCTTAGTTTTTAACAAGAAACAGAACACAGGTCACTGGATAGTTTTTCAACTAGGATCCAATTAATATGACTTCATCTATTTTTTTCCCACACTATGACTGTATCACACAAAAGTTTTCATAGAAGAAAATACTCCAGAGTATTTAGAATAGAGTTGGTAACCAACCAGCAAATTAAGAAGAAAAGCTGATGATAAGAACAATCTGACCTCATCCTGGCAGCAATGTTAGTTGATCAAAGCAAGTTAGAGATGAAGAACTAACACATGAGACTTGCCAGTAACTTCAACTCCACCTTCATCAGTGGTGAGTGAGTCAACTTCCAGAAAACAATTTACCATATTGGCAGGACCGAAATAACCTTCATATGACTGATAGACTGCCTCTGAAAGGACAGCTGATTTTGATCCCTCGAGTACTTCAGAGGACTATGTTCCCCCAGTACCCTGAAGAGCATAAAGTTATAAACAAATACATGGTCAGATCACAACATCCCGTATGCTAGTCTGCTTTTTTCACTACATTCAGGCTAGTCAGTAAATAAGCATTTGGAAAGTAGGAAGGGAAAAAAAGGCACCAATAATAACAATCACCAAGGCCATTAATCTCCTCAAAGCTACCTGCCAGATCTTGGCAGTGGAAGCAACAAACTTGTTTTTTTGGAAAGGACACAAATACAGTACTGTGGTTGATTACTTCTCCAGATACATTGGTTTGGCTCTACTTATATAGACCTCAGTGGCACACATTGTCCAGAAAGTAAAGCAAACACTCGAGAAACATGAGTTCCTCATGTCAGATAATGGGCCTTTAAAACAATCAGCATATTTACACAGAGCTTTTATATTAGACATTTTTTTCACAGTTTATTTTGTCCCCAGAGCAATGGAAACAAGGTAGAGATGAGAAGTGCATGAAATAGCACAGATTAAAAGAAAAACAAAAACCACAAACCTGCAAAAATTAATGGGTTGATATAAAATGCTTCTAGCCAGTCAACAACCATTGCACCTGGATCTGCTCCTGCAGAATTTCTGATGGTAAGAAGATTAAAGATGATTCTATCCATGGCACCCAGACAGCCTTTAACTTAATGTTCCAGCTCAAAAGAATGTAGAACATGAGAAGGTGAAATAAAAATCCATCAACAACAAATGTCAATGCTTGGCACAGAGCAAAACCACTGCCTGACCTGAGATCAGGGACTGGAGCTCTCAGACATGTGGCGCTATTCAGAATTTAGCTAATATTCCTAGCATCCTTTCCATGAAGATTCACAAGGATTTCTTTGGAGGACCTGGACTCATTTGGACTATTTTCCAGTTCAACAAGGAGAGGATCAAGAACCTGTTTAAATTCCCTAAAGAAATGTAAACTACTTAGGAGACCTCCCACAAGACCACATCAGAAGCCAGAACTATCCTCCTAAAGACCTGTTCTTAAATCCTCTGTCTATGTGTTTGCTCCATATGCATGTGCACGTGTGTTTGTGTTTCAGAAATGTTGATTTGTCATTTTAAGTTTTAAAGTGATTGCCAGACAGAACCAGGATATGTTGTAAGGTTAGGATAATAAACAAAGCAATTTCAGGAAAGGGTTTTTCCTAGCAGCAGCACGAGCCATGTTCTTCTTTAAAACATCAGATTACACCAAATATTTCATTTTGTATGAGATCACCCATATCAAAACATTACCATTTTCTAAAACAAAATACTGCTTTTCATTTTGGGAAAAGTTTACATTAAGCTTTATCAAACTGGGCTGATGCAGTGCCTTGTACTCCAAGGATCTTGTTCTTCCCCCTGGTGACAGACGCCTTTCCTGGTTTTGAACCATCAGACACAGGTACTTCTTGAATTGAATATACAGTCCAATCCCATCCCATATCTGTCATTTTATAAAACAAATTAATCTGAATTTAAACCTAAACTGTAAAAATGAAGGAACACCCTAATACATCTTACATGTAGATATGGAGGCAGAAAGCCTGCATGGTTTATCTTCCTTCACCAGGTTTTATATTTACTACAAATTTTCTCACTGTTTCTCATTGAAACAAATTATTTCAGCAAATATTAAACTATAATATTACTAAAACTACAAAAAATTAAACTCTGATAAGAGGTGAAATAGGAGCAGGTTCTGTTTGCCCATGCATCTCCATGGGCTGGAGTTTTACTAGGAATTTCCTGCCATCTTGCCTGAAGCTCCATGCTCTTCCAGAGCATTTGTGCAGGACCATCGGAGCACTGCCCATGGACACAATGAGCCTGATGTTTCCCCAGCACCCCACCTTCTGCCTGTGTTTTGCAGAAGTCCCCTTACTTAGGTGTGCCATGCATACCAAAACAGGGTTTACAAGGGATACAGGTACAAGAACACCCACTTCATGGTTCCCAAAGTTGGCCGAGTTGGCTACCTGTTCAACACAGTCAAGACATGTTCGGAAGCAGAGCTGTAGTCATGTAAACAGCTTTACTGATGAAAATGCAAGTGCATATAAACTTCCAGCACTTTGAGGCTAGGCATCAATTTAGCAGATGATTTGAAGATCTGAATTGTAACTCTAGATGTTTCCAGGAACAGTTAGAAGAAGAGTTAGATAACCTGAATCCTGTGGTGGATTTAATCCAAATTGGATTTATTTTGTCCAGTGGATTAAAAGTGGATTTAATCCTATGCTTCCTCTGTAATTTTGAAAAATCTGCTCCTGCTCTTGAAGGATAAGAGGAAGACTTTTTCTCTACTACCAAAAGAATGTAATACTTCAGAAGGACTTAATAAAGTAACTCCACACTGATAGTGTCCTGAAGAAGTAAAATCTTTTCTGACTGCAGCAGAGATAAGATTTCCCCCGTAATTTTGTTCTGTTTGTTGGATTTTCATTCACCTGGAAATAAAACAAGTAGTTACATAGGATCTGCATGATACACGTTTACCTAATTCATTTGCTACTTGGTAATTCCACGTCAGGAGATTTGCTGAGATTTTTGGCCCTGACAGGTGTCCCTGAAAGGAGTGCAGCTTCAGTAAAAGTCAAAATCTTGCCAAAAATCATAGTTTCATAGGCCCAGAAAATACTGAAGCTGAATGTGATCATCCTAGACTCCTTTTCAAGGTATCCCAAAGGAATAGGGAGCTGATGTGGTGGTGAGAGGGAAAGCCTCCGAAGTGTCTTTCCAACTGTAGGTGGGCTGATGGATCCCCTGGACATGCCACTGCCCTCTTGCATGGCTACATGTGAGGCACATAAGGCTTTCCTCACTCCTAACTTCAGTGCCTGCATAGGCATGGGAAGGGTCCAAAACAGTCTGTCTTTCAAGATGGGGCAGTGCACTCACATGCTCTCTCTGTCCAGAGGTACAAAAGAAAATCCAAAGGAGGTTTCAGGAGGAGTAAGAAGCTCCTTGCTAGTCTCATCAAAATAGGTTCATGTAGCCTTTTACTGAGACTCTATTGTCTTCTTACTTCAGTTATTCCATAACATTATTTAACCGATTTTCGTCATTTTAACACCATAAATTTGCCTACCAGGGGTAATCGAAATTACAGGAACTTACCAGGTCCACATTTAGTACTGAGGTACAGATTGTTTCTCACCACCGTTAGGGACGCACAGCTATTACTGTGTCAGCCAAATCAGCGCTCAGACATCCAAAATAGAAATCTGAGAGTTTATTTCTATCAGTCAGCAATCCAACAGAGGGTTAACATGGGTTGGTTATAATCACACATCTATGTGTATAGTTTATATATATATATATATACACACACACATAAAACTACATTACACTATATATATGATACATGCATCTCTTAAAGCAAAGTCAAACCTGTCATCAGCTGAATGCTTAACACAGATATATTACTTTTAAACACACTTGCCTAGAAGACAATCTGCACTAGGGAGTACTGGTATACAAGCACAGTGTATTTTGTATTTCTGTAGAAGATTACCTCACCTCTCTCCATTTCCTCTAAGATCTTGGTAGAAGAGGAAATTAAGGCAGACAAACTGAACTGTGATGCTTAGGGAGTCCCTTGATTCTGCCTGTCACAGTTTTAAACCTGCTCGGGGCCTCAGGGGAGTCTGGCTGTTCTTACTCCTCCTCTGCCAACCAGACAGTAACGGCCCACTGCTTTTATTCATTACCCTGAATGTAATGCACTAAATTTAACAAGTAACACACTCAGCGGGAATTTATTGGCCTTTTGCAGCATGATTGCAAGGTAGGATATGGATATGGATTCCAATTACTGCTGACACCCAGATAAGAGGAACAAAGCCTATATATGATTGTTATTAATCAAAGGTGATATCTGATATTATGAAGAAAAGAAAAACAAACCAAGAATAATTTCAAAATACTTTACTAAGTACTTTTTTCTATCAAAATGTCAGATGTTCCAAATAAAATTATGCTGGTATTTTCTAACTAGGAATAATAAAAAGGATAGCATATTATACAAAAATGGCCAGAGAGAAAACGTAAATAACAACAGTTATTGATTATAAAATGACATGCAGAAAATTCACGTCCCAGGAGGTGTAATATACTGTGAAAAGCCTAAGATAAAAAATATGCATACATTCACAGCTATAGAAGCATTAATGATCACTAAACAAAATAAAAATTCTATGTAATATATTACAGAGAGCCAAGATTCATATTCATCTGACAGTATTAAAAGATGGGATAGGAAGAAATTAATTTTTCTTGTTCACATCTGGAGTTTAAATAAGTACAATATGAATAGGCAAAGAACAAGCCAAAGACCACTGCATCAAAATTCCAGAAACCAGCAGATGTGAAACACATGCATATCTCTCCCAAACCTCTCCCAGGTGAGCACAGAAACTAACCACTTAGCTATATGTGACTGCATTGATTTCATAACGCTGCAACCCGCAGCACATTAAATACTACAGTCATTCAGAGCAGTGAGAGGCAAAGAATTTGGATCCATAGTGTTTAAAATTGCCATTCAGCTTGGACCTAGAAGATGAAAGTCCTTTCCAAGCTATCTAAACCATTAAGGTCAGAAGAGTGGGATGAGAGAGCCTGTGAAGTTTCTCATTACTATCTATTCCCGATATTCAGGTTGAGCACATCAGACGAAGAATATTTTCTGGTGACAACTCCATTCCCTTTCCGAACCATAAGCAGGATGGGTTACTTTTCAAAACCAGTGAGTTAAAAAAGATGAAAATTTCTGAAAAGACACAACAGGACATTTTGCTTGAAATTCAGTAAGTATGCTATTCACAAACAGGCTACCTCTTATGCCTAGAGATATGACTTACCTATTAGTTCAAAAATTAATCAGAAAAGGGGAAAATGGTGTTGCAAATACCACAGTGGCCCTTCCTGGACCAACCTGATAACTCTTTCCTGCTTCTTGAGAACCTATTCCCTGTATGCTTTTATTTCCCTGTTCCCTCAGTATTGGTAGAAGGCAATGTATTTGCCCACTGGGAGCAGAACTGACACCAGCAGTTGTCTCAAACAAACCATCATAGATTTTTCAATGAGACTCCCAGAAAGGAATCTGATGCAATAATTTGGAGAACAAACTTAGAAGAACTTTGACAATTATCCTTTTCCTTAATTAAAAACTTTATTCTACAAGACATTATTATCATGCTCTCTGCATAAGACACAGCATAAGTATAAAACTTTCTGCACATATAACCTGTGTTAGCTTGCCTTTTCTGGGATGCTCTCTGTCACCTGTAAAAAGCAAGAGACCACTTTCCTGATGTTGAGGGCTATATTTTTCATCTCTCTAGTGAGGAAAAATGCCATAAGCAGATCAGTGATCATATCCTACCTACACAAGACATCTCATCAAATAAGGAGGGGAGACAAATCTTAATTTTAATGTGATCAATTAGCAAAACAGAAAAGCACTCATGTTTTCTCACCTCATTTTTGCCATTTTACCTGGTATATGAAAGTGGTTTGAGACGGAGTACAGCAGGAGAGAGAAGAGAATAAATAGAAAGGAACAATATATCTTTAGGAAAAATGACTTTTTAAACAGATCCTATATACATCACTTATTGTATATTACCTATCACATGGTATTTGCTATGTGTATGTGAATGATGGATTGTATGAGAGTGTAAAATAATTTCTGCTGCATTTGATGCTGTAAGGTATTACTGATAAATATTTGATTACATATATACATGATTTCAAACTGAGAAACAGTTGGGTTGGTGATGCAGCCTTGGGTATCAAAGAGATCTTTTATTTTTATTAATAGCTCTAGAATTTACTTGCAATATATGAAGTTTGTCACTGAGGCAGAAATGGAAGCAGCTAAAATTCTGATTCATCAGAGCATACAGATATGTATATAACTTTAAGCTTGAGAGTAGTGCTCACCAGAGCTTTGTAAATAAGGGCTTTACTAAGTGATGGCTTAGTAAAATACACTGTTTTCCAAACATTGGCTTTAGAGAGTTTTGGACCCCAAAAGAAAGGTTATTTCTCCAGTCCTCCAGCTAAAATGTATGCTGGCCTTTTACAGTCCTTGCTGACAGTAAAATAAATGCACAGAAGCTATGTTTCTGTGATTGTGTACACATTGTTTTGTAGGGAACATGAAAGAAATGCCGTTTCCTCATATTGCAACTAGATGCTTGTATGGGGAAAAAAAACCCCAAGGGTGGCTACTGTAGCTTGTCAGTATTGCAACAAATGTTAAAACTCTAGCCTTTTGTTCTCAAATGTTAATGGCAAAAAACCAACATCTTCTGAATAAAATTACAATTTAAAATGGTAATGATACTTTTGTCTCAAGAGAATTTGTATTCTGTCTGCAAATCAATCAAGATATGGTGAAACAATTTAGAGAGAAATCACAGCTGAATGTATAAAATCCTGGGAACAAAGAATGGTACCTGCATACAGGAGACAGCTGGCAATACCCATCAGCAGACAGAGAAACGCATTTCTCCTTAGTCTTGTAAATACAAAACCTCAACAATTCTGCTGGTAGTTTCTGCTATATATGACACAATTTTTGTTTACAGCAAACTGTCAAGAAAGATACTGTGTCCCCCATATTTTTGCTAGCACATACGATGGATATATATTAGATCCAGACTGTCATGATTGGATTAAAAATCACTGAAATGTGGGTCAGGTCGATAACTTTAATGCAAAATATTATCTTTTTTTTTTTTTTCTGAATTTCTCACAATGCTTTTAACACACTAATCCTTAAAAATCATTTAAGCAATAAGAGTAGGAGAAGGCATTGCATTGGAAGTGAATAATTTCATGCCTCAGATGTGTGGTGAAGCATGCAGACGAAGAATGAGTGACTTCAGTCACATGAGAAGTGCAATGATTCCCAGAAATGCACTGCCTAAAGTATCTTATTGCTATTACTGCATGGAAATTATTTCAGAAAAGGTCACACCCATGGAGCTAGTAAGAATGATTAGATATGAGTGATTAAGGTGGCAACCATACAGCCTATAATTCATTGTTTAATAAATAAGTGAGTTCTCCCATCATGCTTTTAAAAATATAGTGCACATTTTAAAGATTAAAAAGAACCTCCTTGCTCAGGTGAAGTGCCACCCTGGCCAAGCATGACTGTCAAAGCTCTGCTACAGCAGCTGAGAAAACTCATTGTTCAAGCTGCTGTATCTACCCCAGAAGACTTCCATGGTGACATTTTCCAAACCCAAAACAAGCATTCAGGAGACACAAAGATTTTGTGCCAAGTAATAAGGCAACAGCAAAGATGAGTGTCACTCTGCCTTACTGCCTCTGGAGTGCTGATGCTGGTCTCAACTCAGTGTGCAAGATACCACCGTTGGGAAGCACCCATTTCCCCTTCCTCTGAGTGATGCCTCCGCCCAGATCCACCCCTGAGGGCAACCACCGTCTTCCTGGGCTTGAGAGCACCAAAAAAGTAAAGCTACGTGCCCCACCAGCATACAGGCTGGAGGCAGTAGTGCTCTCTGGGTCAAAGATCAGTTTAGGTTGGGATAATTCTGTTATTAGTTTTGTTGGAGCTTTTATGACCATTTTGCTTCTTTTACAATGAAAAATCACTTCTATTCTGCAGACCTGAAAAAAAAATCATGTCTTATTTGTGCAGATTTTGTATTTAATAAGAAAGAATTTTCAGAAAACCTGCAAAAATGAAACTTTAAAAAAAACATCCTTCATTACCTGGATAACAGGTTGCAGTTTGGTTTGCTGGTGCATCATCTCATGGATTCTACTATGACATATTATTGACTATTGGATGGAAACAACACTTTGATTTTGGAAAAAGAATCATTTTTCTTTTGAAGAAATTTGAGCCATAGCTAGTTTTTTAAGTTATATCATCAATCTAAAGTTTCGTCTTTAAAGATCACACTTCTACTCTGATTCTTGGTATTTGTTGTAATTTAACCCTACTAGATACTGTAACAATATTTTCTTCCTTATTCATGCCAATTTATGAATTACACCGTGTTTGACCATTACTTTCAGGAGAGTTTATCTAAGGGGAAAAAAAAAAAAAGCTAGCTTAAAATTTAAAGAACCAAAGAAAAAAAGTAATTCTGATTTTAAACCAGCATAGTTTGTACTACTGATGGTCTGTTATGGATCTGAGGAATTGATCCAAGCATTTGAAGCACTTTCGACTTTGCTGTCACAATGAAAAATTTAAATTAAAGGACTTCTTTTTGCTCCCCTTGAAGTACTATTCAAAGTACCTCATAAGAACAAAAAGTGATAAGAAATCAAAAGGATGAGGCACACTTGAGGAAGTATTCTCACAGCCCACTCAAGGTACATAACTCAGACATGATTCCATGTAACTAAGTTTAGCAGCCAACATCCACCACAGAGGCAATATGTAGAGGCAGGTTTGTCAGAGAGTAGTAAAGAACATTTAATTAGGATGTTTAAATTTAGAAGGTGCAAAGAATCCCACCATTTCCAACCATATTGTACTGAAATCTTTTATCAGTAAAAACAAACATTTGCAGGAATGTCACAAAATAGAATTCAGGGTGGTTTATTTTTTTGTTGGTTTTTGTTTGTTTGTTTGTTTCCATTTATGTTTTCTTTTGTAGACATGGTGTAAAATGGAGGGAAGAAAGTTTTAAACAGCAAAGAAGGTCTCGCATTCAGGATAAATTTACAAGGCATTTACTGATTGCCTTGAATGCAAGAAATGCTGTAACTTTCTCTTTCTAGATTGAACAACTTCTGTTGTTTGATTTTTAGCAATGGTTCTGGGAATAATCAGAAGCAAGTGTGTTGGTCTCAGCACCTGACAGTAGGTGAGATCCTGCAAGTCTTTGTTTTTCACATTAGAGAACATCAGCTATGGAAGGACTTTGGGGACTCCAAAGGACTTAACAACTTTGCATCCTCTGGAAAAGACTAATTTGCTGCCAGTTGTGGTAAACAGCATATATTGTGGTGGGCAGTGGGCTTAATTACCTACAATAAAGATTCTTGGTTTAAGAACTCAAGCTGTTCAAGCTGGAAATCATGAAATGGCAACAGTGCAATCTTCCTAGGGTTTTTTTTTTCTTTTTTTTTTTTCTCCTTTTTTTCCC
Source organism: Sula dactylatra (assembly GCA_013389905.1). Lineage (NCBI taxonomy): Eukaryota > Metazoa > Chordata > Aves > Suliformes > Sulidae > Sula > Sula dactylatra. Next base: position 68,150 of record WEKW01021534.1, on the reverse strand, counting down.
CCTTAGCTGGTTTGCATGCCCTCACTTGCAACTGTTGTTGGGACAATGTCAGGTTGCTCTAGGCCAAACATTCAGCTTTCTTATCTATATTTTATAAAACTTAATCCCACTGGCAATATTTGTCTGATTTCTCTAATGATTCCAATGAAAACAGTGTTTCATTTGGCTTTAAACTGTGATCACAGATGAAACATTACAGGACTATGCCAGGATATGAGGGCCAGACACTGAAACCAACTCTAAACAAAAACTGAAACTACTTAGTCTGTTTATTCGTTATAAAATCTGCAAAAAAGGGAAAATAACCCTAAAAAAAATCATAAAAATTGCTTACCCAAAGAAATACATTTTCATTGATTATTTTTATAATGGAAAATTTTCCCTTACAATGGCTTGGTTGTAAGTTTACTTCTTTTTTTTTCAGAAGTATTATACCACTGATATGTTGTAACACGCTGCTGATGTGGTTATCAACCAGCTTCTCAGCTCAGATTGTGGGGTCCCAGCCATGGCAATGTTCATTAACACCCAGCAGTTGGATAATTTATCAGTCAACCAGCACACAGAGTTTCACATCCCTCTTCTGTAATTCAAGGGGGACTTTCCCCTCCGGCCCACTCCCACTCTGAGTTTAACCGTTCAGCAAAACTTTTATGCTATCATTGCGAGGAGGTCTAATCCACACTAAATATGCTAATCAAGAAATACCTCGAGGGCCTTTTTTGATCATTTCGGTTATATAGATATGTTAAATCTGCAGCTTTCAGTGTTATCTTCGGTGAGAAATCACTGTCTGTCATCTATGAAATGCCATTTGCTTTGTCCTGTATAATAGGCAGGTTTTAAACATACTACTTTTTATCAACAAACGCAGGCTGGGAGATTAGCTCAGAAGGACACGTTCCTTACAAGCAAGACGGATGCCCCGTCTGAACACTTTGACCTTCCAATCAAGAGACATTGCCACAAATAATTTGGTGGGGAGGGGGAAGGGAAGCTGAGGAAAAGTGTCCACTCTGCCAGCGTCTCCATCCACAATTCCATAGCACGCTCAGAGAATACCCGGGATGTGAGAGCCCTGTGATGGATAACGGTGGAAGTCCATCAATTTTTGCAGCTAGTCTCTTTTTTTTCTTTTTTATTGTGAGATTCCCCAGAAAGAAGAGTGTCAATAGGAAACACAGATGGGGCAAGTCCCAGCAGCACTATGGTATGCACTGCCAGATAGTCAGCAAGAAGCCATAGCCCCAGAGAAACAGATACATGACTCCTACACCAATGGTCTTGTGCTTCTCTGGAAAACAGTCTGGGATCTGCTGACTTTGGAAGAGAAATCTCCCTTGCTCTTTTCAAGGTAGGAAAAACCTGCCTCATCCCATGGACGAATTGAGGAAATGTCTACTAGCGAAATCTCACCAAATTTCCCTTCGATTGATACCTTTTATTGCAGGTTTTTCCACAGACAGAACAGGGGTTTATGCCCTGGCTTGAAATTGCTAGGACTGTAAGACCACGTTACACTGCATACAAATGCTGGAAAGGAGCATGTCTGAGAACCGTGCTGAAGAAAATGGTGGATCTTCCTCCATCTCAGGCCTTATTATGCGAGCTTGAGGGTCCTTCTGGCGAGGGGCTGCGCTGCCTGCACCTGCCCCGGGGCCTAGGGGATGAGGGCTGATGGGCTCTGGTGGCGGGTGCCCGGCACCCCCCAGGCTGGACCCCTCCTTCTCCCAGAGGAGAAGAAGAAAATCAGGGAGTTACATGTAGAAACGACATGGCAGTTCCTCACAGCTTCACTCCCACTCACCGTGGGTACCAGCCGAAGATGAGGCCCTGTGAGCTAAAACAGACCTCTCGTAAATATTTCATATCCCTGAGTCAAGCAAGAAATGCCTGCTGCCACCCTTCGCATTTCTATTATTTAAAGGGTCACTAATCAAGCAGTGAACTTACCTTTCCGACAAATCTACATACCAGACAATCAATATTCATCTGGTGATAGTGATACTCTTCCGCCCGCCCGCCCAGTGTGTGAATGCAAGCTGGGCTGTCTCCCTCCTCGCTGGGGATTAGCACAGCCTGGGCAATGAGCCCCGAGGACTCACGAGGGTGTGCTGTGTCCAACACCCCCAAGAAATTGGTTGCAGTCGCTGCCAACCACCGCAGTGGGTACAGTAGTGGCAAGGCTAGGAAGGGTTAATGTTTTGTCTGTGACACTGAAATTGAGGCCAGCTGTAGGTCATATTCACGTCCCAGTCACAGGAAAATGAACCTGTGAGACAGAACCTAATTATCTGCTAAACCAAAAGCCAGTCTCAGTTCAATAACTTACGACAGAGCTGGCAGCCAGATATAGCATTGCCATGGTAACGCCGAAAAAAAATCCACTGCAGTAGAGAACAAGAAGGAAAAGAAGGAGACTGTAACCCTAAATATGCTGTAGCCATTTGATCTTGGACAAGTGGATATGTCTAAAGAGCCAGATTGCTACAACTGTCTATCCACTTTAATATCCTCTATAATTACTGAAATGAAAAATGCAATTACAGTGTGCTCTGAGCTAAAAAACAGGAGTAACTGGCTAACTGGGAATTAATTTTAGAGGGAACAATATCGGCTTCTTTCCTTCTCAACACACATGGACTGAGAAGTATGTGGGGGCTGGAGAGCAGAGGCGCCTGCTTCCCGCTAGTCCAAATTCATTGCATGCCAATCAAACCCTTGGTTTTCCCTATCACCTTCCCCTCCTCCCTCTTCTTCTATCCACAGGCCATTACACACAAGGGAAAAGTTTAGTAGAGCAAAGCACTAAAGATCTCACTTTGGAGATCATAGTGTCTGAACTATGTGAAGTTATGGGTGACATGAGTTTAAAGGTCTCAGCAAAATGTCCTGCACACGGTCCCTTACACGAGACATGCAACAGATCACAGGGCACCTCAGTGGACCCCTGCTCCTGGGATCATGGGACGAGGGACCCCATCCTCCCAGCACACTCCTACTGGGAGCTAAGCATGGCACTCTCAAGCACCGCCAGCACTGGATGGTTATGGAGCTTTTCCCAGCTTAAGCCCCCAGCAGCAAAACAAAGGACACTGTCCTCGGATGGTTCGCTGAGCTGGACAGGCACACGTGCACACACCGGTACCGCAGCTGTGGACCACCAGCACCCTGCTCTGCCAGGCTCCTCGGCACAGCAGTGAAAAAGTTAATGAAAAATCAGACAAAAGCTTGCACCAAACACAAAATCCAACACGTGTTTGAAATACATATTCAAAATGTCATATATGCATATATATATATATATATATATACACACACACACATATTGTTTACTGTTGTGTGGACCACAAAACCAATGTCTGGTCATTCTGGTCAGAGATGTGGATTTGATGTCAAAAAGATCAGTAAGTTCATGAAAGACCGTATATCTGTTTATGTGTGTGCACATTGAAGACAGAGATTTTAAATGAAACATCACAGTTAGAAAAATACAATTAAACCAAATAAACCACTTATTTTAGTCAGCACTTCTGTATAGGTGTTCCCAGCTTGCTGCTAGAGCTATCCATGCTATCCAGAGCAGCTTGCTGAACAGCGAGACTTCACCCCCAGATGCTAGAAACTGCATGGTTTCAGACTTTCACATAGGCATGCTATTCAGACTCAAAATGTTCTTGACATTACTAATTTTATGAAAGACTTCTAAAAAAATAATAGTATTCCAGGGGGTTAGGATAGCAAAATCATTTCCAACCTGAGAGTGTGATTAGAAAATATTATTGTCCTCATATTTTTACCCTGCACAGGCTTTTTTCCTCTGACTGGATAAGTGAAGTCAAGATTTGGCAGTTCTTTTTCAGAAAGAGCTCTCATTCTAGTAATAATGCTGTCTGAATAAGAAATACTCATTTTGGTATGGTGCCTTCTGAAGTGGGTTATGTATCAATCGCTACTGCACAGTGCTGTATAAGTAATGAAAAAAAGGAAAATTCATTCAGCAATATGTTATTGGTATTCTAGCTTTGTTTTTTTTTTTAAATAAAGCTGTAAAGCCCTCCCCCCAACAAACCAACCTAAAACCCACAAAAGTCCACAGGCAATATATTATGTATATCTCCATGTCTCCATATTGTTTGAGACTAGCATCCTGATCTTATAAATACTTACCATTAGTACCTAGTCCAGGGAGCAGTGCTACTGAGGTGGTGGAAATGTCTGGTATCTATAGAGAATTTGAGCATGACCTTTGTATACATGCACAGGTTTTGTTAGCAGCAACGTAGATCAAAGGGGGACCATGGTATTATTTTCAATGAGACAGCCTGACACTTGGCATAAGCGAGGTCTGCTGAAGTCAGTGGGCCTGAACCTGATTATGCTGGTCATGAATTTGGCCTCATTTTCATCATGGAAAATATAAATGACCTTGTGCTTTTCTTTCGTTGAGCTCTGTATTTCTGAAACGTTAGCAACTTGCGTTTCAATCAGTCCGAGAATGTGCTGAGTCTCTTCAAATTGTGTAAAGGATTTTTAGGAAAAAGTCTTCTGTAACTGCTGGAAATTGGCTTTAATGCACCGGTTTTCAGCTTTCAAGGTTCTAACTCAGTAAACTGATAACTCATTTTTGAAAGACATTTTCTAACAATGCCTCCGAATCTTTACTACAAAGAACACTCTCATGGGAAATTCAGAGGCAGGCAAATAATGCAAAAGAAGAGAAAAACTATTAGGAAAAGGTAACATTCAGTTCAGCACAGCGAACAGAAATTCTACTTCCATTTAAAAAAGCAAAACTAAAAATACTCTGGTCTTCACACATGGAACAAAATCTTGACTTTGCTACTCGAATGTATTTGTTTCTCATCTGAGCCTGCAGACACTCTTGAATCAATATTTCCCAAAACAGTGGACTGCCCTTTCTCTCTCAATTACATGGATCTGCTGAGGAAAGACAGGCTCACATAGGGTATGAAGCAAGGAGAGTCCCTGTGTGGGTTTGCTGTACCGCTGCACAACGGAGCTGCCTCTGTTCGCCATGCTTCTGATATGGCTGCTATTACGACTGAGCTTTTTCAGGAAAGGAAGCAACCATCCTCACCTGTGATGTTAGCGGCACATTTATCACAAACAAATCTGCAGACTGTACACTTTAAACTGCTCATTGCAGTTATGAAAAGAGTGAACTAGAGTACTGACATAATATACATTCATACAGCTGAAATCCAAATATGTGCTTCAGTTGATCTTCCGACATTTGTAGAAAACAGTAGGAAAAGACTAATTAATGAAAAATAAGAGTACTGTTTTGTCATGGCAGAAACATTAGAGACAGCTATTGATAAAAGAGTCTACCTTTTAACATCAAAACTAAAAAAATAGAGAAGGAATTAAAAAGAGAAATCATGATCTGACCGTTATAGCAGTGACAGTGGCCAAATGCTGGCTTGTGTCCATGTATGAAACTCCGGCTTTCATAAACCTGAGCTACATGCAAGTATCCACTGACATAGGTCACCACACTGTGCTTTTATCCAACTTCCCCCTGAAAACATAAATTCCAAAAATGAAACTGGTTGGGATAGTCATACTGAAATATTTTAAGGGAGATACCTTTCTGAACAAAATACAGAGTTTGTGAAGTTCATGAGAGTCCAGTGCAATGGGAGAGGTAATACAGGACTCAGTTTCCTACATGTAGGTGTCTGCTGCCCTTTGTGACGCCTTGGGGTTATCTGACATATCTATATGAGGCTGGCAGATACATCACACAGTTCCTATGGACTTGCAGTCTTCTGGAGTGGCACCAGTAGGATGCCCTAAGGCAAATGGCATGAGACATCAACAGTTGCTCTACATTTTCTAAACTTTTCTAACGACTTACAGCTCCTCTGAAGTCCCAAGTACTAAATTTAGCAGTCACTATCGCCAGGACAAGTAAGTGGTTCTAACACATGACTGTACAAAAACTTTAGATGAGCCCCAGGGGAGGTGTCCTGCAGAAAGAGGCAGTGATGGTCAAGCCCCTGCACTTCAAGGATGCTTGCAGGGCCAAGTGGACTGATGCCACATGCCTCTCCAGTGGTTTAGTAGCCTGGGCTTGGTGCTGCACTAACCACCCCACAGCGTAGCCAGGTTAGAAATATGCACTGTGCACAATGGTTACATAGACCAAAAGTTTATTTGTTTTCTGAGCTGACTATAAATCAGACAGCTTGCTTTTCCACTCTATTGTGTAGTTATACATCCCGGTATCAACTAGAGGAAATGTGCTGCCACCCTTATTTTATACAGTTTAAATGAATAGGCAAAGGAGATAGCAGTGGAGTTGTCACCTACTTTGACCTAGTCGAAGTGGATTTTCTTATGTAAATTGGTCACCACTGTGCTGAGCAACTAACATCAAATTCAAAGGTTCCTACTATGCAGTCAGGTCTGAAAGAAATACCGAGTAACCGTACGAATCCATATTGATTGGCCTCATCAACCGTGTTGTAGTGTGCCCTAATAAACTGGCATTATACAGCAGAGTAGCTTTACTTGATCTAATCCTCCTAAAATCAGCACTTTCTATTAGATGTTAAATTTTGGTTATGAAATAAGAACTCAATGACTGTGAATTACTTCAGATGGAGTCTTTAGTAAAAATCATACAATTTACAAATTGTGATGCTATAGTTACTTTAAGAAGCTCATGTACACCCTACATGAATCATCTAATAACGCTGCTATATTAAAAGCCAAAATCTCTGTTTAAATTAAACAGTTAATATTTAAACTCATGTTCCATTAAAAATATGCCAGGATAGTTTTGCATCATGTTAAATGATACATAGTGAGGCCACTTGATTTGTTTCTATTTTTGTTGAGGTTTTTAGATCCTGAGAAAACTAGCTAAATATTAGATATCTTTGCTTAAGTCTAAAGCCTTTCAGTCTTTTAATATAGGTGATTTAAAATCCTTTTCTGGAGCTAGTATTCTACTTTGATTCAGTCTTCAATGTAAACTTTTCATATTGTTCTTGAAACCCATGACTCCATCAGTATGACGTTCTGACAAGGGCTGCTATGGTGAGAAATGCCTTGCAGTGCGCATTACACTGTCCGCCATGTAATCTGGGGATATGTTAAGCGCAAAAGGATCAAGATCATAGTATGGAGCTTTTTGGGAGTGGAAATAGTTTAAGTGTTTTGTAAGGATGGTGGCCACTCCTCAAAATGTTTAAATTTGATGACGACTTTTTAGCAGGTGAGGCCAATGACAAAAGCTCCCCTTGACTTTAACAAGGCCAAAGCATTCCTTTATGGAAAGTACAAGGCTGCAAGTTGCCTCTGTATTCCAGGGCATGTTTTGCACTGACAAAAACAGTCATGAGAACATCACAGCGCCAAATGTCACAGTTCTGATCTAATCCACCTTAAAATCTCTCCTTTGTACAGAACAGTGTGTGGCTGGAAAAGTTTGCCAATATAAAAAAAAACCCATTGGCCCCAGGTAAAATCTGTCATATAACTGCACCTTACAAATTCTACCCGTCAGGAAATCACTTAGAGAAAATAAATTAAGTAAGCATAATGATGCAGGTTGCATTAGAGGTGTTGCGCCTTGGAAGTCCATGGAAACTACTTATGTGAGGCTCCAATGTTTTCTCAGTCCTCCTCAGTCACAAATGGATCTGCAGAACATGGAAATATTTGTAAACAGGAAAAGACACCATTTTTATGATACCAGAACACTTCATACAATTAAAGCAGAAGTAATTAAACAAATGCACAGAAGAAAGGAAAAAGATCTGCCAAGGATGCTTAAACAGGTTGGTACCACCTATTAGTAACTGCACTGCAGTCTGTGGGAGACAGGAAAACACAACAGAGAAGTATTGCTGTATTTGTCCTGATCTTATCCTTTTCCCTGGGTTAGTGCTAGTAGCTATTGTCAGAGAGAAAAGATTCTGGGCTGGATGCTAGCAATTTGCTAGATTGCTAGCATTTCTTTCCACACCAGCACTCTGTCTTTTGTTGCTTCTTAAGATGTGCTGCTATAAAGCCAACGGACAGTGTCTAGTAGCACATAGCTATGGCCTTTGAAAGTCATTTGATGCACTAGGGCTGTGTTATACATGCATGGTTTTAATGAGATTCTTACAGGTTTTTCAGGAGTATTGTGCAGCAGGCAAGAGAGACAGAAAGAGAGAACAGTCCTTACCTTTGATTTCACACCTGTTGCTATAGACACCGCTACATGTTTCACACCATCCTGTTTAAGGGGCTTAAACGTGGAATGACCATCAGACATTTTTAATCCTCTGTACGCTAAGCATGTTTTCTCTTGTGCAGCTTCACATAGGAATGTATCTGCTGGAAAATTTAGGCACAGCTTACTCATTTGGCTTAGATTCTCATATACGCATTACATTACGCCACCTTTCCCCCAGCTTTTTTAACCAAAGTGTCCTCCAGATTGTTTTGTTTTGCCAAGCAAGAAACCTGAAATTTTGCCGAGTGTCGTAGCTCCTCGTGCAACGATTGGAAAGAATATTTCAGGGTTGTCTTTGAACCTTCAGTCACTGAAGGTCTGATGCCACCTCAAAGCCTTCAGCTTGGGCAGTGGCTACATACATTACCTCGTCTGTGATACGAGGGAGCTGCTCCCACAGATAGCCATCCTCCAAAAGAGCTGTTGTACTACATTTCAGACAGTTGGAGCAACGTGACTTTTGGATTTTATTTACTTACACTTGTTAGTGCAATAGTACCATGGGTGCTACAGTTGCTAAGCTCATTCCCCTCCCTCCTTGAATGGGGAATATCTTGCCTTTACAGTATGTTCTTACAGATCATGCAAAAGAACAAACAGAAAAAAGCATCTTTAATTCCATTCTTAAGGGGTTTCTTTTTCTGCATTCAAATAATAAAAAGCGCATCAGAGATTTTTACAAATTCTGGGCCATTTTGTGTTCAGAGAGGCAGCTACAAGCAGGAAAATTTATTGTGCAATGGGAAGTCCTGGTGTACCAGCACTGCCACACCTTCGGAGCACCCCACAGGCATTCACATCCAGGGGAGCAGGGCTGTGAGATCACACGCTCTGAGCCGTGTCTTTCCTTCCTTCCAGTGCAGGCTAGCTATTGCCTGTGGAGGTGATAAAAAGTTAAGGTAGTTAAAGCTGCACTGTCAGCCAAAGGAGCTGTGCCCATCACCTTCAACAGTCTGTCAGAAAAGGGAGTTTCTTTCCCACGCCTTTGTGGAACCAGGTCCCATGATGCACTGCTTACACATGCATATTTCTGTAATTTTAAACTGTATGTAGGAAATGAAAGTCATTGTATAACACAACTAATCCTTTATCAAGATCATGGAAATTCTGAATAAGACGCAAAAAAGAACAAGACCAGGTTTGGAGTAGTATCCCAAGATTTGTGAAATGAAATTGATTTCCATTCAAATCAGGTCTTTTACTCTTCTTGAAAATGTCAAGGTGTCAGCCTTGGCCATTACCAGACTGTGATTTATAGTTGAGACAAAGCGATAATACTCAGGTGACTGTCTGGAATTGTACTGCTGTGTCTGGAAAGACTACAGATGACAGCCATCTCCTTTCTTAACCAACTTGCATTGCTTATCTAAGATCAGTCTTCCCACACCCCTCCTCCCCAAAACCTTGATAGAAAAATGATAAAACATATAGGTTTGAAGATTTACTGAGATCAGACAAATAAGCCTTGGGAAGGGAGTAGGTTACAGAACTTCGGAGAAACACATTAAAAATAATCCTTTAGCTAGCTGTATCCTAGCTGTTTGGATGAATACCTGTAAAATGTGAGACTGATTGCCTGGTTTCAACACATGGGCATGTTTTAATCCATCTGTAGGATCTATTTCTGTAACTCAAGTATACTAGAAGCACAGAAAATGCTGAAACCAAGTCAGTTTTTAAATAGTAAGAATAATACAGCTGCTGTAATTTCCTTCTGAAATTAAACAAAATTTGTTCAATAAATAGATTAATGGAGGTTAAAAATTACCTGGCTAATATTTAATTGAACACTGATGAGCTAATTCTGCTAGTTCTCCCATTGACATAAAGTTTTGCTTGAATAAAGGCAACAGAAATACTTAACAGTTTAGATGCTAAACTCCTACTAATCTTAGCTAGAATTAGACTCCTTCAAGTAGCTCAGACAAGCCTTTTTCAAATCTATTTCTCTCTTTATTCCTTCAGCTATACTTGTGGTCTTAGTATAGTGGAGTGAAGAAGAGAATAAACAAGATACATGAGTAAGTCAAACAAAAGAAAAGAGGAATTACTAGCACAACTAATAAAACTATTCCTGACATCAGCTCGCTCATTCTGGTATTCGTATTTGCAGAGGATATTGACAAAATGGGAAGGGTTCAAACAAGCAAAGCAATCTGATCTTCCCAAAAACCCAGCTTACAGTAAGACAATGAAGACAATCTCACTAGTTTTTCAATGAAAATGCTAGGAGGTGAAAGCAAATGGCCATTTAAATTGTCAGGAAAAGTTTCAGTAGCTGGAAGTTGATGCTGAACAAATTCCAGTTAGAACTAAAGCCTATGTTTTTAATAGTGATGCAATAGACTACTGGGACACTGTTCCTGGGGTTATTATGGATTCTCTGCCATCCCAAGTCCTAAATATACACGCTAACCAAACAGAAATTGTTGGTGTTGATGTGGGAGTTGCTTGGTGAATGCTTTGGCATGTTTTATGGAGGAAGTCAGACTAGATGATCGAGTTTGCCTTGGCAGCGGACATGTGATATTTCTGCTATGTGTGGGAGACACAAGGGAGGAGAGCAAGGGAGGAGGTAAGGGGCAGGGAAAAGGAGGGAAGGAAAGAAGGAGGAGATGTCTGGCTGTCTTCCTTGCCTAGTGCATGTAAGGTCCAAGCCTTGTGTGGTACCATGTTTCCTGGTTCAGTAAACTGCAGATGGTACCTAGAAGCAGAGAGGATATAGGATGGCATTCAGGCACAGATTTTACCATGGGAGAGTCTGCAAGTCTGCAAGTCCTCTGAGAAGACTACTGCAGGTATTAAGTTCGCTGTCACTTCATAATCTGAGCTGGATGCCAGTTGAAGGATTTTTCGTCCATAGTAAAAGCATATAGTACTGAGACATACATAAGACCGCTTTATAGAAAAATGCTGGTCCCAGGGACTCTCTTTGAAGATACTCCGTATCATGTTTTTTTCAAACTAGCTATTGCAGAAGATCACTGAAAAAAAGTAAATGTGGAAGCCCAAACAAAGCTGAAGAATCTTGATGGAGGCTAGATGAACACTGGGATGTGAGATCCCGTAGCTTATTCAGATGTGCTCCTCTCTCTTCCCAGCCACAGCTGTAAGTTACTGCGTACATCTGAAGAACAAATAGCAGAAGGAGGGCTGTAAAAGGCATGTATAAAATGTCCCCTCACTCCACCACAGTAAATCATGACCTCCTACTGGCCACTGAATTCTTTGCTATTATTTGTATTATACTGTGGCCTCAGAGCTCTAACCAAAGTAAAGGTCCCACTGTGCTAGCTACTGTGCTCCCAGTTAGTGAGCAGTGGTCCCCATGTGAAAGAGCCCATGGTCTGCCTGAACAGCACAGGGCAAGTGTCAGGGAAGGAAAGTAAAGGTTGACTCACTGAAAGCGAGCTCAAGGGAATTGTCTACATTCATGCTGGGTGCCAGGAAGTGACCCTAAATCTTTAGTCATGGATGCAGGAAAGAAGAGCACGTAGGCGGTGGTTTGGAAACATTTGAAGGGTTTTAAAAAGTGTTAGTTATTACATGTAGTAATTTTGATTTCCCACTAGCATTTAGGGAATGATTACCAAATTTCAGAAAGCCAAACTGCAGCCTTTGGAATTTATTAACTCATAAAAGCCTACCAAAGCTCAATACTCAGATACCAGCAACACCCACAAGAAATCTATCCCTCTGAGTCAGTCAGGAGAGGTTTCCAACATTGTATTGGTAACCTGTTTTACTTTTAAACATCTAGCCATTGTTTTAGGACTGGGTGTCCCAATGACTCCTAAAACATCAATATTCTGACCATACTTATCTGTTTCAGAAAGAGGCATAAGTCTGAGAATTAATACCCAAAATAATAGGCTGTTATAACAAATACCAGAAAAGCACAATCTCCTAGGTTTATTTAAAATGTAACAGTAAATCTAATTCCCTGAGTACTTCAGTGTGTGTATATAAATACATGAGCAGGAGCTATAAGCACTATGTGTCCTCAGTCCTGTGAGAAATCTTCCCAACAGAGAGGTGAACCCTCCACTAGCAATGAAAAGATGTAAACCCCACCACAAAATGGCTGCACCAGCCATTTCACACACCAGGCTTGCTAAAAGCTGATGCCCGCACCATTGGGCCCCCACATGGATACGGAGGGCGAGGTGCTGTGCACAGCCGGTGCTGCACACAGATTAGGCTCGTGCTGGCTGAGGGCAGGCACCGCAAGGCTGCTGCAAGGGTCTACAGAGCAGAACTGCCTGCCTGCCTGTTGTATGCCCGAAGCAGAACTATGCTCCTCGAGGATGAGGACCAATCGTCAAAACTTCTGGAAATGTGAATCCAACTAAATGCTGGTAGCAAGTATTTCATGCACATCACTAGCAGAAACTACCTCTGCTGAAGAAAGCAGCAGAAAGTTATTCCATACCAACCCACCCCCCCACCCCCCAAAATCACGGTTATTAAATCTGACGTTCCACAAATGTTCCTCTGTTCCAACTGTGCGGCAATCAGGGCTACCATGCCAACGAAAGATGAAAATGAACAAGAAGAAGAGCTTTATTTGGAAAACTGCAAATAGCAACCTAATATATAACCTGTGACAACTGGTGGTTTTTGAACAGGGCTGAGGGAGGGGATGCACATTCTGCAAAAAGTTACCGGTAGGGCCAATTTATATGTCCTTCATGTTCCGGATGAAGAACCACCATGGAGCCAAATGCAAAAAGTGGGAGCATGGCTAGTTCAAACTCTTAGGAGAACCTTACAGAACTGTAGGGGCTTACAGTGGGGCTGTGGAAGGGGCTGAAGCAAAGAGAAGATTACCATGGTGGAAGAGAAGAGAAGGTGAGAGATGAAAGCTACTCATTAGCAATATTGTGATTCTATTTCACAGAATAACCTTTAGCAGAAAAAAAATACTAATTCGTCCAATTCTTTGGCGTACCTATACCAACACATACACATACATTTTAGAAATAGAAAGAACTAGAAATCATGGGAGGATCCCACAATCAAACTTATTTCTAGACTCAATGTTGTTTCTTTCACATCTTCACGTTTCACAAAGGCAGTCTGCAGAGGAGAGAGAGTGCAGAGGAACAGACAGTGAACCATGAAGAGTTTTCCACTGCTAACTGTCTCACTTGTGTGAAAATCAGTGTATAAATCGGATAAACAGAATCTACTTCTTTATGCATTGAAGATACTCTCTTCATCTGATTTACCTTGATCTGATGGAGATGCTTTGAGTAAAGGGATGTATTATGAAGAAATGCATTCTGCCAGGAAAGACTGGAGTTTGAAATTAAATCCTGTGCTAAACTTTTCAAGAAGTATCTACCTTCACTGAAGTCTTTTCATGGCCCTGCTTATTTCTACTTTAAACTTCTCACTTATTGTACTTTAAGCTCCATCAGTGAATGTAAATGGGGTTTCACTATACGTTTAGTGCATTCAAGCATTCTTTGTTACAGTTCCCACCCTGCCGCATTATGTGAGCTCTGCCACGGAAGTCCAGCAGTCGGTTTGTTTTCTGCTATTAATAAAAGAACCTACTTTTCTCCTCTTCTTTGAAGAAGTTGAAAGGGCTACATGTTAGAGGGGGAGGTGGTGGGGAACAGACTGTGGTGTAATCCCCAAACGCAAACGCTGTCTAGATTAGAAACCTCCCTGAAGAAAATTTACAAATGCTAAGACTGTGCTTTTTGTGTGATGATCACTAGAGCAATAACTTAGCCACATACTGGGTTCTGCCTAATGCTTAAGGAGCCTACTAGGTGAAAGGAATTAAATGAAAAAAAAAAAAAATCTTCCACTTGGCTTTGTGCCAGTGTCATCCAACCCTTTCAGTATCCAGTGACTTACTAGTGCAACTATTTTCATATGTATTTCATCACTGAGGTATCTTAATATAATACTTAGGAATCTGTTAAAATAAAAAAACACAAGTGGAATTTACACATTGCCAGTGTTTTTACATAATCCAGGAAAAGCTTAATTAAAGGGGTGGGACGTGGCTCTGCTGAATAGCTGCTTTTCCTTCATACCTTCCCATGCATGACACGCACACATCCAAGAAAAGAAGTTGGTGGGGGGGAGGTGGTGGTGGAAGAAAACCACCCAAAACCAAAACCAAAATTACCACCCCTAAACTACTCAGCACGACCTTGTTGATTTGCTTGGCCATCTCAATAAATGAATATGCTCCTTCTAGAGAATCACAGACCCATTGTAACAGCTAACAAGTAGAGGAAAACTACACAATATTCTCTGCCTTTTTCCTTATAGGAGACTCATATTGTTTGAACTACCATTACTGTATCTAGTTTATCGTACAATTACGACTAATCCTTAACTCCTAAATAAGTACGAACAAGAGTAAAGATTCCAATCCTGAAAGCCTACCAGATAAACTTTAGTCTACAATCGACTGGATGGTTCTGTGATTAATTTTAAAACCTACTTAATAGGATAAAGATGTTTATAAAGATGAAATAATTTTATTGGTGTTGCTCTTAATAATCTTACGTTCACTTACTCTTTAAGGCCTCCATAGTCCATCCACTTGTTGCTACTCAGGCACTGCGAGTAAAACATAGCTCTGCACACAAATTAATATAGCTAGATTCTGGTCGGAATATAACTCACCAAATAAGAATAACTTTAGTGTTGCCAAGGAATGGAACGATGCAGCGTCCAACAAACTCGGAAGATGCCTATTGTAATCATCAAACAATGAAAAAATTTAACAAGGCGATGAATGTCTCAGATACATTGTTTGGACAAAAATAATTTAACTGAACATAAAAAAATAAATCTACTTTGAATTGAGTGACACGATTTCAGCTGGTATTTTTATAGGATCACAGATTTTTTTTTCTATTACATGTATCTGACTACCTATCTAGCTATAGACCTCAGACAGCAGTTGGTCTTTCTTTATTATTTTTTTTTTTTTCTTGTAGGCTACGGCCGGTTCCTAAGAGGAGATGACTGCTTTTGAGTGTGAAATTAAGTACCCAGTCAGGAATTGAGCATAATCATCATACGGGCAAATCAAAATGATGGCTACATTTACTGCCTACAGAAATTTTTGCTGCACTGCATATTAACACACTGAAAATGTTGTGTTAGCTAATCGTGAATGTGCCGATTTTCATTACCCATGGAAATGCATAACATCTTCTGTTAAACTTCATTGACATTTTTCATCAAATGAATAGAGCAATGCCCCAAAATGTGATAATTGTAGATTCTTGTTATACAACTTCGAATAAAATATTCTTTCCTCTAATTCCAACAGTAATTAACTTGGATTGGAATTCCCCTGACTCATGTAACAGTCTTCAGCACTGTATTAATGGATCCTAGTGTTTATATGGTTTGAAAAGAAATCCTGTCCCATATATTTAATATTATATTAAGGTGCTAAAGACTTTCAGGTTAATGAAAAGAATTGATCAAATCACCCCAGCTTGAGTTGCAAGCATTTTTTTGGGTTTAGGTTTAAAGTGAAATGGTATCTTGTTGAAACTTAAAATGCTTCAAAAATGAAGCTCTGGAAAATCGTTGCATCTCCCATGAAGACTAAAAATTAAAGTAGACAATTATTGTAATAATAACCCAATTGTACATGGCAGACAAAAGAGAAGCTAATACTTCTCTCTGCTTTTTGACTGATGTTTTGTTGGGCTGTAGCTAAACAGCACTTTAAGTTGACAGTAAATTAGCAAACAATATGAGGGAGGAGAAAAGAAAGAAAATCATGCAGGGGTTAAGATGTTTATGTAAAACAGTGATTTTCCTTTTTAAAATTAAAACGTACAAATAAGCTGGTGTCAGAGACTAGGTGATCCTTCATTTCCACCGCATTGAGCAGGCTCACATCAGCAGCAGACAGCCGTTAATATATGCGTCTGGCTCAGTCTGGTCTACCAACTAGAATTCATCGAATTGTTAATATCATTCCTTTTTTGTATGCACCACACATCATTTTCACTCCCTCTCTCTCTCTTCCTCCCCCTTTGCAAGAGCTTGTGTTTTGGTTTTTTGTTTTTGTTGTAGCACAAGCTGATTACTCTGAAATCACATATTAAATAGCATTTAAAAGCATTTTGGACAGAAACAGCATAAAGTCGAATAGAAATGAGAATATACTGAAATTCTGAACTTATATCGAAGCAGAGCATAGCGAAGATGATGCATTCTATTTATTTGTGCTAATAGAGTCAGCTTTCGTATACTGCCAATGTGTAAATAAGACTGCTTTCTGCACGGTGTCTATAGGCATTGTCACGTAGTCCCAGGACAGGGAAACATCTTGTTGATCTTGGTAGGAATTCTGCCCAAGCAAAGACCAGGATTCCCCCTCCCCTCCATCCATCTCTGCCCCACCACAAGGAGTTCAATGTCTACCAGAGGCTGGTTTTGCTGTGTTGAAACTGGGGTAGAAGAGGGAGGAGGGAAAAAGCAAGGCAGTGTACCAACTTTTTCATCTCTGTGGCAAGGGGCAGCACTGAGTATAATGGGGAAGAGAAGAGCCACTGGAGTTATCCCAATTCAGGCAGTAATGCAGAGGCAGTACTGCATATTTACGGCTTTTGCTGTAGCACCAAATAAGCCAGGTATGGGTTTCTAATGATTCATTTTCTTCTCACTCTCACTGCAGAGCAGAGCATACTTGAAATCTTCAGACTGACAGAGACAGACGTTTCACACTACAGTTTCACCTTCATTGTATGTACAATATTAAATGCAAAATGGATTCAGACTGCTGAATGTAAACCATCCACATTCAAGTTAAATTTTTCTGATTCAAAAATAAATGCAATGAAAATCTTTAATATGTACATTGTATATCTGATTAAATCTATAAGGATTTTTATTTTGATAAATACTCTGCAGAATTTAAATTGCATATTGACATGTATATACCTACATGCAATATAGTTTACCTCATTATATAGCTTGAATGAACAGAATGCTTGTTCACCTGATCAGTATCTTAAACAGACTGTTTTCAGTACTGAAAACTATTGTACATAATACATGTCAGTTGCTACCGAAGTGCTTCATGAGTGTAGCACCTAGCTGGGTATGTTTGTCTTTTCTACACAGACTCAGATTTACTTTTCTGATATTGCCTAAATAGAAGTCAATATTGAATAATGCATGTGTTAAAAAAACTACCTCTGTGTCTGAATATTTGCAAGTAGCTCTTCTGAGTGTTCTTAGCATGTGGGATTGGACAGTTTATGAAGAAAAGAATTGCATATTGGCAGGAACTGTATCATCATTGTAATTGCTAAGGCAATATTTTTAAGACTATTTAAAGACTAATTATATCTTGAGCAACTTGAAAACTACGTACAGCACATAGTTTCTGTCTCTTAAGAAAACAAGACAAGAAAAAGTATTATACTAACAGATAAGAACAATTTATTTTAACAATAGTGTTGATGTTTACAATAAAACACAATTCCTCCCACACAAGTGGAAAAAATATACTGCAGCCAAAATACCACTTCTGAAATGAACAAATAGTTTAGATGCCTGATCTGTGTGAAGCCTTTGTCTCAGTGAAGTCTGATGTATCAACAAGGTCCTGCAGCATCTTGGGTTAGACACAGGAAACAGAGAGAAAATGACTCAGAACTGACCCACCTATAAAATATTAAGAAATACAAATCAAATTATGTGTTGTAGATCAGAAGTTCAAGACTAAGGAACAGTGCAGAATAACTTGGGTGCTTGTGAATCTTCTTATGCAAAGTCAGTGAAGTACTTAACACATGAGGGACAACCTAAAGCTCACTCTGTTTTTGGTCAGAGGGGGAAGAAAATGCAAAAAGTGATGGAGAGGCTAGAAGTTGAGTCCAGTGCTTAGAGTATCGCCGGCTCAGTTTAAACTGAGCAGGTACAAGAAATGTGGTTCTGTGTGCAAAGTGATTTTAATGCTGTGGTACGATTTTTGCACGAATACTCTCCACCAGATTAAAATGTAAATTAAATAAGAGAATATTTTCAATGCCATATTGTGTTCTCACTTGGACAAAGAAAAATGATGGCAACTAACTAAAAAATAATCTTGTCCCATGTTACAGGGAAAGCCAAGCAACAGTTTTCCTGTAGCCTGAAATCATTATTCAAACAACAATAGAATGAATGTTTTCTAGGCCTCAAACAACAGTGTTTATGCTTTATGTTTTAAAAGTTAATTAATGCTGTAACAATACAGCTGAAAATATACTTTGTGCTAATTATCAGAATTGTCTATAATAATAATAATATTATGGTTGAAAGCCTTTTGTATATTTTAGTATCTGTTTTGAGTTGTGGTTTTTTTGGAGGTGCAAACTGGCATTCAGTTTAAATTTTAATTCTAAATGTTACATGGCATCTAGTCCAGTTTTCTAAACATACAAATATGTAACATCCTAATGTTGCACAATGGATAACAGTTTTTTTTTTCTTTTAGGAACAGTTCTGCTGCTTAACATTTGAAATAGGTATATTTTCCTTTTTTCCCTTCCAGACAAGGAAAGCTCCTTTGGTTCTCTAAATTCTGCAGAGAAACAATCACAGTCCAAAGCTGCTGGTTCCCCTCCGCCTAGGTCCCAAGAGCCTGACTTGTGATTGTTGCTAAAAAACCTCACAAGTTAGGGTCTCAGGGACTAGGAAAAGTCCGATATGATCCGGTAGAATTCGTCTTCCAATAAACTGAATTGCTTAGTAGTCATAATCGCTGTCAGTAAAACTTTCACTGCTATTGTTAAAGACAAAAACAAAACAAACCTGAAAAACAATGTCCCCCCCAAATAAACAACCACTCCTTCCCCCCAAATAAACAAACCACAGTTTCAAGTAGGGGGCAGAAAAGATCAAATAAGCAGGCAAGACACATACATACATTCAAACAATGTATCAGCTGACTGAACAGACTTGTCTTACAGAATAGTCCTTAACTTTTGAAAAGAAAAAACAAAGAACACAGGACAAAAATCTTCACTGCCTTGTCTCTCAAGTAGCCATATTATAATGCATCAGAGGGAAGCGTCTAAAAATGGGTTAAAATCTGCTTCCAGCAGATTTGTACAGTAACAATTTTATTCTATTTCCCTTAATGCCTGAAAGAAGGATTAAATGCTTGTTAAGGGGTTTCTAATTGAAATATTTCCTCATTATACTTTTAGTCCTACTGTTCAGGTGGGCCCTGGGTTACAGAGTACTTTAAACCCATTCACGATGCAAGGATAACCTTTGGGCGTGTATTCACTTTTTGCCTCTTCCCCACGTTCAACATTTAATCCTTCTACAGACTGCTAGCAAAAGCTTCTTCCTTTCCAATGGCAAAACTAGCTTTCGCTCCATAAGCAGTAGAAAACATTGACAGGCAGAGATTGTTGTCACTTGAACCAGATTGCTCAAAGCACACATAACTTTCAAATACTGTCGGTACAGTAAGAAGAAATGCTCAGATTTCCCGAATAATTTCGTTCTGAAGCCGAACACTTTTAATGGCACGACCACAATCCCGAATTACTTTCGCATTCATTCTCCTCCGATCTTTAGCCTTGTATGCAGAATGAAAAAGAAAATTTCTACTTTAGGGACAGGATCCCCCGTGGCTTTTTTTTTTTTTTTTATCTCCATCAGAGCCCAGAGCAAAAGAAACAGCAGCCATAAAGGTCCTAGCCACTGGAGCAGAATCTGGCATAGAAAACTCAGTGCTCTTCGGGAAGCCGTTCAGCTTTAAAAAGGAAAAAAAGAGAAGAGGGGGGGAAGAATTAGAATCTCTGCTGGTCGAACAGGTGAATCATCCATTTACAAGAAAGCTGTACAGAGCGCTCTGCTGAAGAAAAGATTTGCCAGTGCCCCCCACCCCCACCCCTGCCCTTCACCCTCCCCTCCAGAATGATACTTCAGGTTTCAGAACATTTTGGATTATTTAAAATATTATTTCAGCTGATGATATAATGCAACATTATATAAGAGCCGTTTCTTTGTCACTGTGCACCATTCAATCAGTTATGCCTCAGACACAAAATAGTTAAACGAAACAAAATATATCTATGAGATATATATATATATGTATAGCAGTCCCTAGATTTCAATTTCTTTTTTTTAAAGCTGATCATGATTTAACAAACAATTTTGACCACAGCTTTCAAATCAATAATTAGAATGAAAAATCTCTCCCCTCTATAAATATGACATTAACATAATTATACCACCCCCATCGCATAGACCCATCCTCTTTAGGGAATACATCTGATGCTCTGAAGATGGAAATCAGTCAGATTTTAGTTGCTCTCAAACGTACCTTTGCTTCTCACTGACTGACTGGCTTTACCTTCCATGCACACACACAGTCACTAGCACACACACGCGCACACACACACATACACATGCGCGCGCACATACACACACACACACACGCACAAAAAGGCAAGGCAAAGCAGCGGATGCTGACTCAGAGCAGTTGTGTGTGGAGGGGGTGGTATCGGCTGGTATTTTCACTGCACTCATCATTAACATTAACTCACTCTCTAGCATCCACCCTCTCTCAGACCTGCTGGACTGCAGCATTTGCATGACGCTGTCACTCTAGCCCTTGTGGGTCAGATGTTAGAAGAAAAAAAAGCCTCAAGGCTCTCATAAGGAATGCCTTCATTTCTTCCAAAGGGTCCCTCTTCTTATTTTTCCACCTTTCTACTTCCTCTGTTGCTGTGTCTCAGTTGTTTGACATCTTTCCGGAAGAAAATGTCTTGAGCTGCAATAAGCCAGTAGTCAGTCGGTCCTCCCCTCACCTCACACTCCTATTCCCACCCCCTTTTTTTCCTAATCAATAAGACAGATCTCCAAATGCAGTTGTGAAAACAGGCTCTGACACACAGACTTTCATCCTCGATCCTCTGCCTCAGGAATAGCAGGCAACCCAGGCTCACACGTGATGTAGAGAGAAATAATGCCAGTAATTCTTGAACAGTCTTAGGAGTTTATTCTACGCCTTCTTCATTTTTTCCTTTGCTTGAATAAATACCAGTGGGAAGGACACGCTAGCTCTCAAAAGCTACAAGGATTCATTTCTTCAGAAAATAATGAAAATTAAAAAGACTAATATTAATCTTCCTCAAAATTAATGCTATCTTTTTTTTTCCCCACTCATTGTGCTCTTTATAAGTAGGAATTGTCTCATAGCCAAAACACTGCCAGGGTTTGAATAACCATTCACTGTGCTGAAATCGTGAGTTTCTGGACTTCAATCGGTATTTAACAGGACTAAGTAATTTTTTTTTTAATTTTAGACTTCTTAATTATAAATAAAATTAAAAAATAGAAGCTGCTTGCGTCAGAGGGAGCAGTGCGAGACAACAATGGCAATACACCCGCACCTCCACACTGAGTACTGAAAATGCATGTTTGAGCTATGCTTGTGTATTTATCTGTATGGTATTTGCTGCGTGTTGGTAGAGCAGTCTGCGCACATACACGTACATCGAATACACAGGCGCGCGCACACACACACACAGAGAAGCTCAAGACGCGGATATAAAATACACAACACAAAACAAAGCACAAAGGCTGTTAACTGAAACACAGGCAGAAGTTATCTGACAGGCTATGAAAATCCACCGAGCATAATTATTGTGTGCATTTTTACCTTGTTCCTTTGTTCTTAAGGCAAGGGACTTTAATGACTTACAGTGTTGACAATCTTTCAGCTTTTCCCTTTTTACGCCAACAATATTTGGGAATTATTTTTCCAGACAATACCACACCACTGTGATTCGCAGTATAAAAATTATTTACCGGGGGGGGGGGACACGACAGGTGATACGCAATTCGCTAGCCAATTCTCAAAGCTGCCTGGTGCCGTAGAAAGTCTCGGCGTAGCCAGACAGGCAGGTCCCAGGATGCAGTGCTACACCGCAGTCCCGACTCAGGTAGCCATTTGGCAACCTTACAGCAGCAGCAAACGTGAAGGGCACCCGCTCGCAGGAAAAGTCCAAAAGAAAACACCACACAGCCCCGAAGTAAAGAAAGGAAGACAAAACGCCGGGGTACACGCCCTAAGCCCAGTTCGTATGCACTTATGACTGGTTGTTGTGATGGTAATTAATTTCTTAGGTAAAGGACAGAGACAAGTAGACAATTAGGAAACAGTTAAGTTTATAATCTTGGAGAAAGGGAGAGATGGAGACAGACACACACCCACAGACAGAGACAGAAAGCAAGCAGAGAATGCCAAGCATGAGACAACAAAAACAAGACTGAAAACAGATTTGGGAAACTGAAAAAATACAGGATTATAGCATTCAGCTTAGCATTTACTGAGGTATAAAAAAAAAAATTAACACATGCACAGCATGGCTTAAAATACTTATTGCCATCAATAGTCTGTGGCGGGTGCCGGCTTCTTACTGCTATACGTACATTAGATTGGTCATTGCCTCTTAATCTCCTTTTGCTCAGACCCATCCATTTTTTGCTGCTCCAGCATCTGTGCCCTTTATGCTTTTTTTCTGTATAGTTACCCACAATACCCTGGATAAATTAATGTCATGACCTCGCTATGGCTATCAGACAGAAAAAAAAGTCTACTATTTTAATAATTGAACGTGCGCGTACAGCAAACTGCCTACTGATAGCCCAGCTTTGTGGACTGCCTCCAAAAGCAGCCTTTGCTAGCTCTGCGAATCAGAAACAACAGATGCAAATACTAGCCACATAGCCCCAGCTCTCTGTCTTGCTTTTTTTTTTTTTTTTTTAAAAACCCACCCTTTTCAGTCTGTGCCGTCTCATTTTCCCTGCGTCTGCCCCCCTCAATGGTTAAAAACATTAGCCTGCTGAAATTAGAAGCTTTTGAATAAAAGCATAATGATGAGTGAAAATTATAAATGGCTGCAGATTCTGGAAATTTATATCCAGACGGTGAGTAGGGAAGAGTACCCAGGTTCAAGTGCTGAGCCTCACTCGGGAGCACCTCTGGGGCCAATGGGACTGCAGACTAGATTAAATCAATAGTCGTCTGAAACGAGATGTCGTAATCAATCAGCTCAATTACCACTGTCATAGATCTGGGCTTAAGGTCTTTCCTGATTCCACTCTTCTAATCATTAACCCTTATACATCCTCAAAATACGAACTCACACTTACTCTGCTGCCCTACCTTTCAGACCATTAAAGTTTAACTTAGCATTTTTCCCTCTTTTTCCCTTTTCCTGTTTAAATAATATAAGAATGGGTCAGCAAGAAACATTTTAAATGTGAATATGGCAGGTTAGATGCACTCCTTTAAATGTACCTATTATATATTTGCTGCGTGTGCGCTTATATGTTATTATTATGCCTCCAGGAGTGGCTGGGTGGATCAAAGACTGCTGTTTAATTAACATTCAACTCAGCTGTTTCCTTGGAGATTAAAAATAGAAGACTAGTTGAATTAAACTGAAGCCGTTCACTCCTTTCACTAATCCAATATTACAGAACTCCTCTCCCGTCAACTTAGTTAGGAACAACTCATTTCTGGTTAATCAACCACTAGGAAAATCCATTTTCAGTTTCAGGGTAAGTGTGAAAAAGTTGGAAAGACATTTTTGTATGCACGTCTGAATTTCACGGAATTGCCCAATCATTTACATTTTGCATCCACAGTACAGTAAATCCCCATGCGATGCGAGGAGAAAAGAACCATCAGGTTTGAATATGAGCAGAGCCACTTTAAAACCTTGCCTGTAATTACTGTTTGCTGTATGAAGATTAAATGTCATCCATTTAACTTTTTTTTTATTCCTGTGCAGGTCCTGAAAAGATCGAAAAGCTTTCTCATAAAAATGCTCTAGCAATTGTCACATATGCTCCCTCAGTTTCTCAGGAGGAAAGAAAGAATCCAGGTAGCAGGTATCCAGAATTTATTCTGTTGATAGACTCAAACAATAATAGTGAAAGAAAACCCCATAACATTTACAGTTGCATCACTGTCTGTACACACTGCCTCTGTTTCCAAGCAGAACCACACCTTTTTTAACCATCTGCTTTTCAGCTGCAGAGACCGAATGTGCAGACTTAGTCCCTGCAGCCCTGTGAATGCCAAACAGCAGAATTAGCGCCTGTGCCACAACAATAATATTTTGGGGAGGAACTTGTGCTCCTAAAGGTGCTAGGAGTGGATATGGGACAGGGGCAGCAAATAGGTGTTTCACAGCAGAGACGGAGGCCAAGGCCATGGTCTGGCTGTGGGGAAAGTACCTGCCAGGTCAGGGTGCCGCACTATCCAAGACAGGTTATAACTGAAGATCGATTGCTGGATTTAATGACCCAGCTGTTTTCATTAGTACAAATGTAAAAAATTGGTCTAGAAAATTATTCAGCTGCTAGCATAGGTGCTTTTTAACAGGCAGCTTAGAGCGACTTTGTTGCAGTAACTGAACCCTCACAGATAGAAAAAAATAACCTCAGCTTTGCATCTTTTCTGGGAAAGATTTAGCTGACAGTGGGATGAGATACAAAAAGAACTTTAATTCTGTCCTTTAGTAATGCTAAATGAATGCAATTCACCAGACACCACCTTAAACTGGATGAAGGATACCGCTCAGTTTTGCAGGCAGCAGTTAGGACTGTAAGCATCATCCACAAGGGGACAGCATTCACATCCACTCTGGAAAGATGCAGTTTGTGTACATGAAGAACAGAATCAGAGCAGCAGCCATTGCTGAAACCACCCAAAAATTAAAAAAAAAAAAAAAAAAAAAAAGAAAAAAAAAAAGGCGCTTCCTGGATTATTACTCATGGACAGGGAGGGAGGAGAGTGAGGCTGGACATGGAAGTGAGATGTCAAAACCCATTCAAATAGAGGAGCAAGAATAACGTCATTTGCAATATTAATACAAACTGTGTGAAAGATAGGGATTCTCTGGAATAACAAATAATAATGTTAAGAGAATGCAATAACAAGAATTAGATACTATTGGAGCAAAATCAGAATGTGCCTAACACAAAGGGAGAAATGCACTAATATCAAACGTTACTCTGATTTTACAGTTCTCATCTTCATATTCTCAGTGTGCTCCAACTGGGGGGTAACACCCTCATCCCTCTTGTTTTTCTAGGAGCAAAAGTTTCTTCATCACAGCGCAAATGAAAGGGAATACCCTTAAAAATAAAAGGTTTAGCTTCCTTTAATGCAGTATTTAAACAGCTTAGAAGAATACGATTGTTAGCGTGACCCGTGTCTAAACATGTGCCATAGTTTTGTATGATGGTCCATGACACCTTCTCACCTCTCTGATGAAGAACAAGGAGATAAAGACTTCAGAAAAATCCCACAGCTACCTAGTCCCAGACCTATCAAAAAAATCTACCCTTAATTTCTTGTTTAGAAATGCTACACCCGGACTTTGTCTTATTTTTTTAGTAACAGCGCCTTTTGTAACTTAGCTGAAATTCCCACCTGATTGCGAAGTATTAAAAAAATATATAGCCTACACAATCTATTACAGAAAGGAAATCACACAAATAAAAATACAGAGAACAGCAATATCCTTCTCTCCCCATGCAAGCACCTTCTACTCAAGAAATGCCATTATACCGTCTCCTTGCTGACTTGTCAATTTACCTGCCCTTTATTAAAACACAGACATATGACAGCAGAAATTATTGCAGTCTGAATTACGTTGAAAGTGTGTGAATACTATTCAATAGACCTTGATTTCACTGGCATTTTCAATTAAAAAAGTAATTATTTGTGAAAACTAAGCACTATGATATTTATTCTTTTTTGACCTATGTTTTCTTGAGCTTCAAAAGCATGAAATACTGAATGAATTAACTTCTCTATTTATGAACATTTTTTGTACTTAATTCACTAATTGCTTTGTGTTACTGCTTAATACATCATCAGCACAATGTGAAGAAAGGACCGCCTGGTACTAAAATGAAATTCCAACTGTTCATAAAACTGTTTTTGACTAAACACTCAAGTTTGCATTTGCAGTCTGTCCAATAAGAAAGATGTAAAGTGCCAAGCACTATTTTAGAAATCCTGCTTCATAAATTTTCCAGTATGACATTTTTACTCTTTCCTTACTAATTATGTATACATGTATATAGAGGTATATATAAAAATCGATAAAAACGCAAGATTACGTGCAACAAAATTGCCAAAATATGTTTATTCCCAGAAGGCACCCCTCCATGCTGGTTTCATACTATTGTTGCAGTAATCAGTGGGCCTGATCCTGCAAATAGGGCAATTCAAATAACTTTATTCAGATGGATAGTGTCTCTGAAATGATCCGAACTGTTTTTCTGAGCACTGATTCTTGGCTACGTATATGTCAAATAATAATCAGACTTTATAAAAGGAAATTAAAGGCATTCTGTACATACTGCAAACAGTAACAGTGTAGAGAATTCTGCTATAGAAAAACCCTTCCTATTTTCTTAATAATATGATTTGAAGATAAAAATTTGTGAGAAACACTCAGATACACCATTTCTACAGCCTTGTTTTAAGAGGTTTCAAAAGTAGGCTGGGGAAAAGCAAAGCATTTTAATAAGAAAACACAAAATAGCAGGTTCAATGCCTGCAAAACCAGAATATTTTAAATTTTCTAGACAGTGAAGGTTAAAG
>WEKW01021534.1:0-23315 GCA_013389905.1 Sula dactylatra | reverse complement strand
ATGACGACCCTGTGCAGTAATAATATGCCTATAATATAATTATTTAGTGTTTGTTGTCTTAGAGCAGACTGAACTAACAAGCACCATTAGATACATCGCCTAACTCTGTCAGTATTAGGCAGAGTTATGGTTATCTGCGTGCCCTCACACTGGATTTTCAGTTTATCTTTAGCTTTGCATTTTGTGGGTTCCTAATGCTCAAGAGTGTGGGATAATTTTGAGATGGTTTCAATATGTCTGGAATGTGTGCTACCCTCAACTACTACTCTTCAGACTTACCACCCTTCTAATTTAGACTTATAGTGGGTTTTCTGCTTATAAAAAAAAGAAATTGAACTGGCAATAGAAAAACTTATTCCCATGAGGCCTTCTGTTTATTTACAAATATAAAGTTTTGCCTGTAAATCAATCTTTCCTTCCTTCCTTCCTTTCCTTCCTTTCCTTCCTTCCTTCCTTCCTTCCTTCCTTCCTGTATTTAACTTCTGTGGTCCAATGCACAAAAGTTAATATTTTAGAGTTACCAAAATGTACCACAGTGAATGAAGCAGAACAATGTGAAGCTACAACATCCTCATGCCCTTTCCCCACTACTTTCAAGTTCCATTCGTTTCTTCCACCTTCCTGAACTCTGCCTACACACCCAGGGTCCCTTCTCTAAGTACAAATGCACAGCCACTACAGTACCACTCCTTGTATCCTCTCTTACTCTGCATGCCTCTTCAATTTCCTCTTCCTTCTCTTACATCCTATTATGCTTCTTATCACATAATAATTCATCCTCCTTGTTCCTTCCTTCCTCCAACAGAGATACACTCTGTACCTCTTGCTGCTTTCTTCATTGGATTAGTTCAGGTGCAAAGGTTTGGTTTGGAAAAGTTAATGATATATTACCATTAATCAATGCCTTGCTAGCTCCTTCCTGTCTGGACCATTCATTTCTAAAATTTGTGAACATATTCTGGTAAATATTAAAAAAAGAAATTTTGCCTTTATAAAATAACTAATAGACTTCAAAACTTGATAATCTATTTTTCATGCCTTGCAATCTCTGCTTTGAATAAAACATACAGTTTGAAAATGACTAGGAGACTGTGACAGCTAGTTCTGCAGTATTTGTTCCATATTTGGTAAATTTCTTACTAATGAATAAAATCATAGATTTCCAGAAGTTACAAGTTACTTATTTTCAGTGAAAGTTTTGCAGTGATAAACTCAGATCTCCCCTTTATCGCCCATTCTACAAAACTCAAAAAGTGAGATCTTTAGTTTACCTTTGAATAGATATTGAGTATGAGAGTTTGGGGAAAAAAAAATCAAGAAAGCAAAAGCATTGGCAATCCATTATTTAAAAAGTAAAGTTTAACTATGAATTTTCTTTCTTGAAATATTTCACAGCACACTTCACTGACTTGTTGTTGAAACATTTGAGTCCAAGTTCTGTCAAAAAATTCCTTACCGAGCTGATTTTACAGACTTCCATTAAATCTCCAATGAAGCTTCTGAGTGCAAGTTCAAATAAATTAAAGGCCCAATCAATAAAACTGGATATCAGCCTTGCAAATCATGTTGCCTACTAAGAACTGTCATTAAATTAGAGTCAAATTAAATTACACAATAACAAACAGCCACTCCTCATGTATGAGAGGGTATCCTTAACACAAACCTCCACCTGCCCAAAGATGCACACAGCCCGATGTTTGCTCTGGACTTCCAGGGTCACCCCTTGGTGAGGATTCCCACGTCCTGGCTCCTGGCTTAGGGATCTGTGTGGGCCCAGCTCCACGGCCTTGAATCACAGCCCTTATTTGCTTCGGTTTTTCCAGCAGCTCACACAGCTAATAAATAATGCATTCATTAGGCAGACTGCATGTTTACTTCTATAGACCAATACTTGCACTTTTTTAGCCAAAAACCCCCAAGCTGACTCACAGCTATGCTCGATTCCTTTCTTTTGGACACAACACTGCCTGTACCTGCTCTTGGTGGGGTGGTGGGGCAGCAGCAGACCCCGTGCCTGCAAGAGTCACTCCTGCCCCAACGGCACAGAAGGGCTCCCGGGTGCCCCAGTGTGATGGTGCCTGCTGGTGCTAAGGGCAGAGGCACAAATGCCCAGGCAGCACTCCCTGACAGCACTTGCTTTTACATCAGGAGGCTGGGGATAACACAGCAGTGCAGGGCAGGAGGAGGGAAGGAGCCATATTCCCCGTTCAAGCACCTGCATCGCTGGCAACAGCATCAATAGGCGTATCAGGTGTGCAACTTGCTTCCTGTTTAAGTTGTTGGCCTCCATCTGGACATAGCATAAAGCTTTAAACTGAGTTTTAATTTTACTAAATTTTACTAAATGCTCAAATTCTTCAAAGCTGCACATGCTGTCTATAACTACATTGTTTATACTGTCTTGCTTTACAACACCAAGAGGAAAGAAATTAGGGCACTATTTTCTCATAAAAGTGGCTAAGAATGTATTGGCACTCCATGTTTAGGTATGTGTCTCACATTCAGAAGCACAACTTAGAGGTTGCACTAAACCAGTTTATATATTTAACATCCTGCAACTGGGTCACTCATTATGAAGCTTATGGTGAAAAAGCTGTAAAAATGCCTTTGTGCCTGAGGTTTCTCTTTTAAAGCTTGCCCACAGGTCGTAAATCAACAGGATGCATGCTCCTAAATGCCCAAGACATTTTGGGAAAAAAGTAGGATCGCTTCAAAATGTTACATTAAGTATGAGTTAGGTTCTTAGACTTGTCACTAAAATTTACAGTTTGGCCATTCCGGTACAGTTATACCTCAAAACTGAAATAATAATAAAGATACCTCTAAATTCTTCTTATATCAGAAGCTAAACGCTTCAGAAGAACAATATACTTAACAGTATTTTATAATAATGACTCTCAAAACCCCCTTTATTACCACAGGAATCATACACTTTGTAATCACATCCTGAGTAAATGCCACCTAAAGACAAAAGCACGTTTTTAGCAAAAACCTCCCTGTGGCTGTAGCCAGACTGCCCGCTGTGGCACTTCAGATGGACTTGAGCATGCAGTCTCATCTCCAGGTTTGTGTGGACCATAATCAATATAGGCTGACTACGACTGAGAGTGTTCAGACACTGCCTTCCTATACAGCCAGTGATGAGACACAAAGGCAATATATGAATTAGGTGGTATGAGCTTAGTTCTTTACAATACACAGCTGGAAATAAATATTTGGGCAGTAGGGCTGAAGAAATTAGAAGTGAATATGGTAAGATACATACTGTTGGATAAATCTAGCCTACCTATGTATCAAAAGTTGTTATCATTTTGGCAAAGGAGCAAAGCACATTACTTAGCATAGAACTGAATAGCTACATTGGTCCACTGCTCCACGTACCCAGCTCTTGAAGATGTCTTCGCACAGTGACACCAGCTTTGGCATCAGCCCTCAAACACAAGGGTCTGGAGGCACAGCTGCTGCTTGAACTAGCTTTGCCACTCAGATTGGTGACCTTGGCACAACGTCCTCAAAACTGCCCTGGGTATCCTTCTGTACGGGCCTGCACTCCGCTGTGAAAAGAAGCCCTTTTCAGCAGCTCAGTTACAATTTAGTTCAACATAGTATGAATCATACTTCAATAAAAATTCTACACCCCAAAAATCCTCCTCCACATAAAACGCTCAACTGACACAGGCGGATCTGGGGGTTCAAATTGGAACTTCCAGATTAAATCCCCTTCAGCTGTGGAAATTAAGTGTATTTGGGTTTTTCTGAAGAGGCAGAGGGGCTGAAGATGGAAATATCCTCAAAAAGTGCAAGATTTGTGGGACAAGCTATGATATAGAATAGCAGTCAAGGATCCTCAATCTTTGACACATGAATTGTAGCAGCACGTTCAAGCCACGTCTACAGATTTCCTGGTAACAAGCCACTGTGGAACCTACTTCCAGACCCAGAATGAAGGTCTTTCTTGGACAACTTTCCAGGAATCCAAGTATTCACAGGGATTTAGCGCACTCCAAATGCTACCCCTAGTCTAAAGGGGAAGTTCTTTCAAGAGATGGTGAAGTTATCATGGGAAATTTCCCATGTGATGATTTCTTCTTAACATGGGAAGTTAACAAATTTGTCTCAGCAAACTAATTGCAATAAATGAGATAGAGAATTTTGGGGTTGTATTCTTTTTTTTTATAGCATTGTAGTGCCATGTAAAAACACCCAATAGTACACATACATAAACATACTTATAAAACATTTCTGAGACTGACAGTCATCTGTTCTCAGACACGTACATCTGTTTTGATACTGCAGTCACCACAAGGCTGGGTGCATGTTAGGGAAATGTGAGCCTTGTAGTGCTTTTAGGGACCCGGGACTTTGCCTGAAAAAAATTAAGTCACACAGAGCTTGAGCAAAGTCAGTCCCACAGTCTCAAGCCAAACCTACAAAGGTGGTAGTACCAAACCGCTTATTCTCCTTCCTGAGTTGGAGAGTCATGACAGAGAGGCCTAATGGGGGATTTGGTTTGAGTAAGCTTTTGCTTTCTGCTAACCTTATGAACATGACAGCGAGCCCACTCTTCTCTCAAGCCGTCAGGGTATTCCCTGCCCATCCCTGTTGCCAGTATATCTGCAATGCTCTACATTCTTTGCCATGACTATCGTGATATCAAGAAATGAAGAATCAAAAAAGGACCAGTGGACGGATGTGTGTAAACCAAAAGTATACGGAGACAGAAAAAGAAAAATGAAGGGTCCTTCATTCATTTCCCAGATAAACCACACAGAAACCCAGATAAATCACTCTCAACCAGGGAGATAAAGCTTTAGTTGAGGAGACTCATAACATTCAGATAAAGGCAATATATGCATAACATATACGTTAACTATGTAGAAGGAAATATAAAATGTACCCCCCCTTTTCACCCAACCACAAAAGCAAAGTAGGCAGTACACAAGGCTGTTCTGACTCTTAGAAAAATTATTAGTCTGCAATTCTATATCTGTATCCTTTTGCTGAGGCTCTTGGCACAATAGCTGGAGCATATCAGCACCGGTCTTACTCAAGCCAGACAACTACATTAGTCAGGAAGCCTCAAAGTACAGTTGTTTAGGGGTGAGATTTTCTATTCAAAAGGAGGTGCAACAGAGGCAGTAGAGAGGAATGGGATCCATGCCTACTTTTCTGTTGTAAGATCAAGTAACATGTTGATCACATTTGCAAAAGAAGAAATAAGGGACGGGAGCCATGTATTTCTGAACAAATGAGAGTGTCATGCTAGAAAAAAGGAGGCATGACCTTTGACTTTTTATTCAGAATTTGCAAGTATTCTTGAAAAGACTTCATCAATGTGTGACTTGCTTTTCCTGTGTCTAGAAGTAGCATGAAAGAAGAAGTGGAAGGAAAAAACCAAAATAAGAATTTGCCTGAAATTTCCATATTAATGACATCATTTACAATAAAACACATCTGAAATATCCAGAAGCCTTGTACAAAAATTAAACTCTACCAGAAAGATCACTCTGATGTAAATATTTTTACTATGTGAGAAAAGACAAAGCTGAAACAATTTAATTCTTCTGTACTATGTAATGCAAAAGTATTAGTTTTTCAATCTTGTATTTAACTGTGCTATAAAAGCAATACTCACGTTTAAACAGGGCCTGCCAGACGTATTTAATTTTAGTTTTATTAAAAATACCAGAAGCTGCAGTTAATAGATAAATGAATGTCATATGAAACCACATCCAAAAAAAATTTGAAAAATTGCAAGTGTAATTCTATTCCAGCTTTATCAGTTAAGCAACCTATCACAGGTCTCTTGCTAAAGAATTTCAATAAACAAGTTTTAGAGATTACTAAAGGCTGTTTGTAATTTTTAAAGGGCGGATTTGCAAGGAAAACCTTTTCTGGAATTGCTTTTAAATATTTTACCACATTCTTTACTTAAAAATCTCTAAAGATCTTAAACTTATTTGAAGACAAGAGGAAGTTAAATGAGGGAATGGCAGGAAGATGTGCCAGGGGAGGTTTAGGTTGGATATTAGGAAAAGGTTCTTCACCCAGAGGGTGGTGGAGCACTGGAACAGGCTCCCCAGGGAGGCAGTCACGGCGCCAAGCCTGACGATACTCCAGAAGCACTTGGACAACGCCCTCAGACACATGGTGTGTATTTTGGGGCTCTCCTATGCAGCGACAGGAGCTGGATTCAATGATCCCTGCAGGTCCCTTCCAACTCAGGCCATTCTATGATTCTATGATTCTATGAAGCAGGAGACCAAGTGAAACAGCATTTTCTTTTGTTGAAGTGGAATGACAAAAACATAAAGTACTTTGGCTACAGAGAAAAAGGCGATTTTTATCAACTTTCAAAATGTAAATCTATAGGATTGTTTACAACAGCTTAAAATATGCCATATCAACTATATTGACCCATATTCACTCATATATTTTTGACTGTTTTGTGCTATTTCAACAGCACAAAATTACTAAAAACTTGCTTTACCTACTCTGGGAAACTGGATTAATGGCAGCGTTATTCCACGAAAAGGTCTCAAAACGGCTGGGCCCAAAACATCCAAGCTCTGTTAGTGCATCCAGCCCACGGTTATTAACTCAGAAATGTCCTTTTAACTCTGTTTTCTTTGTGCATGCCTCTGGACACAGGCACTGGGGGCTGCAGAAGGAAATCCAAACTCTCCCCAGCTCTCTGAAGCAGCTTAGCTCTTAAGACAAACAGGATCTGGCATTAAAGTGTTTTTTTGCTGTGCTGTAAGTTTCTGTGTTGGGAACCAGGGTTAAGGCCTTGGATCATGCTTAATCTTTACCAAGGAAATTGTGGCAAGCAAAAGAGTGTTGGGCAGATCAGTGTCTCTGCTGCCAGTTTTTCTGTAGGACCAAACTTGTGAAACGCTGAAGACCTGTGTCTCCCAAAGAAACCACTGGGAGTTGCAGATCGGTTGGATCTCAAGATTTGTCCCAAAACATCATAATGGATATTTCTTCAATATGCAAGAAGCAAAGTAAAGGCACAAGGATGATAACATTATGGCTTACTTATAGGAACAAACACTGTTAGATCGGTCCTGGATTGGAACACATCCATGTGTAGCCGTGTTACAACGTGCATGTATTTCCTACAGAAGCAATATAGCAATATAATGCTGAGTACTACGTGACTGACTAGTATTCCAACTTCACTGTAAAGGTAAAAAATGCCAGACTTCGCCTAAAAGAGACAATATGTTTTATGACTTTAAAATGAAATCACAGAAGACCTAACTCCATCCAGCTGTTCTTAATAGAGCTTTTTTTCCCCTTTGTTTTTCATTCTCTACCTTAATCCTCTTCAAAATTACCTCACAGTCTCATTCATTTTTGCTTGTAACTTGATAACTCGTACCAAAACAATGTATTGCACATTACAGGGCAAAAAACCTAAATTAAAAAACAGAGAAAGAAATACAGAAAAAGTATATTCATTAAAGCTGGTGATGCTGCAATGAAAATTTGCATAGCGACCTGCAACTATGCCTGATAGAATTACAAATTTATTGTGCATTTGAAGGACAGATGAAACATTCTCAGATTTTCTGCATCAGTCATTTCTATTCGGTTCAGCTTAGTATAAACAACCCCCCTTATTTTGCAACTAATTGAAGAATTAATATAAAAGGATTGAACACCTGTTGCTCTGTTGGCAGAAAACAGCAATTACAATGTTTCTTTCCAGTGGACTTAAACTACAAAAGAAAAATTTTAAAATAGAAAATGAAGAAAACATACTGATGACCAGGGTCCTTTTGAATCCACAGAGGATATTACAGTTTTTATTCAGATTGTGAGTGGTCCCTGTTAAGCTTCATCGGTTGATGGAGGTCTCCTCTCTATCCCCCCATTTAGCCACTGTCCCTGTAATCGTTTTCCATTAGCTTGAAGTAGCTCTGATTCACTCAACCTCCTCTCTCCTCTTTCCCACACACTTTAAGACAGGCTTAAAATCCATTGTACGTCCACCTAACTGTCATGCAGAACCTATTTAGCAATTCCTATTACAAACATTAATCACTGAAAATAAATGCTAAAAAGAGAGATTAAATTCATTTTCATCTCCTCTTTTTATTCCTTATCTAGGAAAGTGGTTAGGCAAGCCTTAAGCTGAGGTAGAAAGAGTCAAACACAGGGACCTATAAGCAAGAGATTTTTTGAATAGGCGGAACTAAAAGGAAAACAATAACCAAAACACACCAAGCATCAAGTCCACTTAAAATAAATGTTCTTAACTTTCCTTGCTGATGCAAAACTTAAAACTCTAGAAATGACAAATATTTTCTTATGGTCACCTGCAATAAAAGTAAAGCAAGAAATGCAGGGGTTCAAAATACCCTGGAGAAAGATGTATTTGCTGTTACTTGGGAGCTCTAGGACTGCAGCCCTCACCCCTGTGTGGGACAGCCACGTTTCACCCTCTCCTCAGCCCACAGGAGTCTGGCATGCCCATGACTCATATCAGTGGTGTCCCCCTGACCACAGCACCACAGGGGCATGGCTCAGCTCTTTTGCTTTATATCATCAAACCTTAAATAATTTTCTGGCAAAGTTATCACTATTACTATTATTAATTATAAATTATTAAGTTCTACTCCTTTTTACTTTTTATGGAAAAGTACGTGGAAACAGACAGTATCAGGTTTTTCCAAATATTTTGGAATGAGCATCACTGTCTGGTCCAGATGCTCCTACTTTGGCAGTAATGCCTTCCATCACACTGAGGAGACCTCATCGTTAAGGTCATTTTCAGAAGCAGGCCTCA
Organism: Sula dactylatra; assembly: GCA_013389905.1. NCBI lineage: Eukaryota > Metazoa > Chordata > Aves > Suliformes > Sulidae > Sula > Sula dactylatra. The sequence goes on along the minus strand of WEKW01021534.1, from coordinate 14,518 downwards.
CTTAAAAAATCATGGTAGATACACACGCAAAGTCTTTTTCATAGCTGTTTCTGGGAGTGGCTAAACCATGAAAACAGTCACTATTTTTTCTCTATTTGATAAGATAAATGTTTATGGGATGTACATGTCTGAAGGGATTTTTTTTCTTTTTCCAAGATAAGGGAGACTGAAAACCAGCATGAAATGGGAATGCACAACTTGGGGCATAAACTTCCACAAGCACGTCTTCATCTCCCTATTCAGATTGGGATCAAATACACATTTTTTTTTTTTGCCTTGGTGCATTCTGGTATTGCTTTTTTAAAAAAGGCATGTCAGATGTACAGGCGATGCAGGGGGCTGAGGAGGGCTAATTCTGTCCATGGCACCCGACCTGCATGGATGGAGCACCCAGTGCTGTGACCTGCCACTGCCAGCGGTGCCCAGTGCTTTGGGAATCACTGACATAGGGAATGTGACTTCTCCAAGACCTGCTGAGTTAGGAAGATGCGTCAGAACTTCAGTCTGGGCCAAAAATTACAAGGGCATTGTGGGTCAGGGTCAGGCTGACACGCTGTGTAAGGACATGAATGCTGACACCCCAGAGTGGGATTAGGCCGAGCGGCACATGAATCACGACACGGTGGATACACAGGCAGGGCTGCAGGTCATTTGGATCTGCCTAACACTGAGCTGTGCAGGCACAAAGAAAGAATGTCATAAATCCAAGGAAGATCAGGATCAACTTGTGACACTGCCCGCCGCTATCCAAGCACCAGTGTGCAATATTTTCTGGAAAGTATTATAAGGCCAGAAAAAATTTGTTCTTTTCCCTTTAAAAAGATTGTGCAACTATATAACTACAGCAACAAAAATCAACTGTGTAGGATAAGCTATTTCTGTGAAGAAAGGGTAAAGCATTAAATACTCGGTATTTTTCTGAATTTATAAATAAAAATAAACTTTTAAAGCTTTCCTGTTAATGGAATTAAAATCATCATCAGTCTTCTCTTAAGTGTCTGCAGTACATAGTCACAGTCCATTAAGACAACGTGTTAGCATTGTTCATAACAGGATGTAAATGAAATAATCAAGTAATCAGGACTCTTTCAACATCAATAAAGCCTCAGAGTGATTATTATGTACAGCCATGACACAATACCTTTTTGCATACTTTCCCTGATCAGATTAAAGTGGTGATGAATTCCTCGATGGCTCAAGTGTGCTCCAAGGAAAGCTAGAAGGTTGTACAGTTAACTCCCAGGGTGTAACTCTAAACCATACAACCTACTACCTCAACCCGGATGCACACAGCTTCCGACGGTGACCATAAAGTCTTCTTCACTTCTTCAGCCTTTCTTTGAAATGTGACAGCAGCCACAGGCTTATATATTTCCCATGGGGGTAGGCTTTCAACTGCAGTTATTCCCCACTTTTCAGATGATAAGGCATATTCTTAGATAGATTTTTCTACTGCAGAGGTAGAATCTGTTCTATCCTGTTTACATATGTATAAAGATATATACATGTGCGTTTTATATGTGTATATATATACATACATATTTGATAGGAATGATGCAAGTCTAACTACATTTCTAGAAAGAAATGACCATTTGGTCTTATTTTACAATAAAAATAAGATATTAATTTCTTCTTGATTTTGCTACATTTTTTGAATGTAATACCATGTAATGGTGTATTTAAGAAAACCAGTAAATGGTATACCCTACTCTCCCTCATTGGAAACCCTACAATTCCCTCACATCTCTTTGCAAATTTTAATAAGATATTAAACCAAAGGTGCTTAAAGCAACCGATAAAAGAACAAATCGCTTAACCAAGTTTGAAGATAAGGCAACAGACAAGAGAAGCATTCCAGAAACAATATATAGTTTTGTACACTCACTTGGGCTGTTGTCAAACACCACTGCATTGCATGCTACACAAACTTTTGCCAGATCACCATACTGACACAGACCCATAGAAGCGAGCTTGTGCAGTACGTTTCAACACAAGATCGGATCTACGGGTTTATGCCAATTGGCATCGTTGATTAGCATTTTCCTTTTAAAGTGAGACACTGAAGACTTTAAACAAACAGACATATGAAGCAATGTGAGAATGAGTATTGAAGAGCAAAAATATTACCATCTATTGCAAAGGCAGCTACTTCAAACTTAACTGCATAAATGGTGGATGCACCAAACAAGCCAAAGACTTGTAACTAGTTTGTTTTTTGAAGAAGGAAGAAAAATCACTTTTTTTACAGATGGACGGCACAACATTGTTTTGTCTTCAGCAGGAATTAATGTCCTTTTGCACACACTTTGCCTTCCTGATGAACTCTCAACTCCCAACAACTTGCATCTGACTATAGCGTGCACACAGCAGGCAAGACTGGAATCCGTAATTGGACATGACAGAGAAGTGAACAATACAGGTTTGTCCCTTGTGTCTGAGCTCATATCATGTACTACAACCCAAAATAAAAATAACCCCACCAAATCTGAAAAGCAATGAGGCACACTGGATTGCAGCTCCCGTACAACTTTATAAAGACTGCTTAGCTATTTCTTCATATTACAGGGCATCTAAGTACTGCTTGATAATAACTTGTTGATCAAACAACACCTATTAATCAAAGCAAAGAAGTTAATTTGTATACTTTATTCACTAATCCTCCCATCAATGCTATTCCCTAATAATAAGAATGTAAGTAGAAACACAGTCTTGCAAAACTTCAGTGTTAACTCCTACACCACTTTCTTCTTGTGACCGGCAAGCAGTACGATACAAATTATAACGCACTGAATGTAGGGTGTTCTACACAACAGACTGAAAACAGGTCCTTCGAGACAATAACCAAGAATTCAGAAAGGTGAAGCACAGATACAGTTTTATAACTTACATATTGTAAATTAAAACACTGATAAATACTGCATCTTTAAGCATAGTATCTGACATATCCGAATAAATTTTAACAATATAGCCACAAATGCATTTGTAAAATACAGGCATAAGAAGCAGGCATAATTTTAAAACCAGGTGCTATAGAAAGGTCTCTTATGATTTTAGCGGGTTACTGAAATCTGTATCTGAATAAGATTTTAATGCCTGCCTTCCACTAGTTCCCACTGAAAGCCTAATTCTGCCATCGCTAGTTGGGCAAATTCTTTTCAGGAGAATGAGTGTTGCCAATAACCAAGTTTTTGAATCAGGGCAATGTTTCATTTTCTTGCAGACTGCAACATGTCTTTCTAGTTCAGTAAAGACAGCTGAGCATTCGCAAATGACCTTATTTCTTTCTTTTCGTTTTGAATTTTGTGGATTAAATCTTGCACGTCCAGGCATACCCTTTTGCATTTTAAATAATGTTAATTTATTTTCTAGGACAGTCTGTTGTAAACCTGCTTTTACTTTATATGTCACACTTCAGCATTCAGAATGAATGATATTTTTATCAGCGTTTTCTGCTGACACCAAGGAGAGAGAATATATAAGATAAGCACTGAAACTAGAATAGTTATCTTAATATCAGAAAGAAGACTGCACATATTTAGTGAATGATTGCAATAAGTGCTATAAAATTGCTTCTCTAATTTTCTTTTTTACTTTTTGTGAATAGAAGAGTTATTCCACATTTCAAAAATAATTGGTCCCTGTATAGTTAGTTATACTAGCAAATAGATATATGTACTATAAATATACTAGCAATATAAATATACTAGTAAATATATATGTGTTATCTATTTACTAGGCATAGCAAAAGAACAAATTATGTATTTATCTTTCAATTAATTCTCAAGCTTCATGGAAACATACAGTGTAAATTCTACCCAAACTGCAATATTCCCCATAGAAAGTAATCAGAACAAAAGTTTAATAGATATCTGTGAAATTACATTGGTAGGCTCTCTTAAGGAAAGAAATTATTTTAAAGATAACCTGGTTCATGTTCTTGCCATTAACTTTATTTTTTAACAAAAAAAAAAAAATTAAGATCACTGTATTACCTTCGCTGAATTCTGGTATAATTAACTTCTTCAGTTTCTTTTTTCATTTTAATTTTTTTCTTTCACTAAAACAAAAAAAGAGTGAGAGAAAGATTTTGAAATATCTGTTTTATGTAAAGTGTTTTCAGAACAACATGTAACATGCACAAAATTAGTCATTATCCTTTTAAGATATAAAACCAACACACTGCTGACGCCCCTCTCAGGGCCATGGGAAGACATGCTGTGAACACGCACACTTTGGCAAAGGGACTATTTCATTTAGTATTTCCTAGCCTTTTTCCACCCCACAAATCTATTTTTATTAAGAATTTCAGAAGGGAAGGAGCATGCTTAACAAAAATAAATACTTTTTATCAAATAGTGCATACGATGAGGTAATTTGGTATGGAACTTCATAAAAATACTGGGATAAACTAAATGGCTTAAATCAAGAAACATTTGCAAAACTTTACAGAAAAAAAAAGAAAAAGATGTGATTTCTATGGTCAGATATAGGAAATTAAAAAGTTTTTTTAAGCTAATGCAAGCTTTGGTTTCTCAACAGACTTAGGTACTAAGGACATACGTAATTATTTTAAAAAAACTATTAGAGAGGGCAGTTCACCATAAATCTAAGAACCACTTTCTGGTACAAAAAGGGTGAATGGAGGTATATGTGTCATATACATAAGGTCTCCATTCAGCAATTTCCCACAATTCATTGCAGAACAACAAAAATATAAGGTAGAAAAATTAGCATAATCTTAGAAGCTACTGTCTAATCAGTAATGTATAAAAAGAGAAGCACAAGTTAAAACAATTCTATTTTATATAGTCATAATGTATTTATAAAGTTTTTTATTAGACAAACACCTATCATTAATATTTTAAAAAAATCAGAGTTTCTGATGAAAAAGACACTGTAAGTTTCAAAGTAATTTCTAACTGAAGACATCTGTATTTTTAACATAAATTAAAAAGGCTAGGGAAATATTAAAAAAAATACAAAATACATAAAACACCAATTTGGCTGAGCTTTTCAAAATCTGTCAGTCAGATTGAATTCTGTTACACGCTCTTCTAATTGCCTAGTAATATGTTACAACAGACAGACAAACGCTTTAAGAAAAAGGCTCTGCTAAAGCATCATATGCTCAAAACTTACTTTAACTCTGCATGCACTTATCACAAACATTCTGAATGGATATCTTAAATACTGTTTTCAGCTATTCCTGGACAAGTGCTTCTTTACCGAACATCTTAAAATAGTCACTGTTACTAGCTGCAAACCAGGCGTACTTCATGAATGTCCCAATAATGTGCTTTTATTCCAGTGCTTATTACACTGATTTCTTTGTCATGGATTTAGATACAAATAATAAGAAACTCATATATGAATTAACTCAATAATAACTTTAATATACTGGCTACAAGAACGATCCTTTCCTACAGTTTAACAGGTTTTTTTTTCTCTTCTCCTCTTTAGAAACTGAAAGCATGAGTCACGCTATAAAAAAAGAATTTACTTTGCTTAGCAACCAGATCTAAATACCCACAACTTTCTTAGAGATAACCAAAGCTTAGACTGAATAAATGTAACATTAAGGTCTTTGCATAACTCCAGTGCTTAGCTAAGACAAAATGTGCCTAACCACTTATTTCTATAGACCTTCGATTTTTTGTTTACTTTCTATTTTTAGCAGTATTAGATCAAACACACCCCCAAAAAGTTAGTTTTAAAACGTGTGAACAGCTGACTAGAGTTAAAATTAATACACAAGGACTCAGTTTCAAAACAACATGTTTAAAACGGCTTAAAAAAAGAAAAAGATGAAAAAAAGAAAAAGAAGCTATACCTGATATGAAAGGTACGTTTTCACCCATTCACCCAGTGCCAAATACTGCTATATGAGCAATAGTGAAAAAAACAAACAAAAAATTAATTCCTTCTTTTTTTTTTTTTTTTTTTTTTTTTTTTTTTTACTAAAAGAATCAATCTCCTAGGCTCATTTTGTTACACTGTTTTAAGAAGCACTAACACATCCTGATGTCTCTGTAGTGAAACATGCCAGATTTTTTTTTTGGAAGCAGGAGAGTCACTTTTTTTTTTTTTTCTGCACTCTTGTATGTAGGACAAACTCAGATTTGTTTCGTCTTCTTAGGGCTCCTGTTCTTTCTCGGAAGAAGACCAGGATGCCTGTCTTCTCTCTCTCGCTCTTCTCGGAATTCCAGGCACAAAGCACTGCGCAAAAGCTGCACCAATCCTTGCCGCAACTGCCTGCACAGGACTAGAGGTGGGGAGAGACCAGAAAATTCACCTCGCCCCTGCGCCGGTTTTATAAATGGGGATTGCACAAATCTGCCGGAGCAAAGGGGTGAAAAGGCAGGGTGCCAGTTTGCTACACTATGCTGCAATGATCTCATGTTCAATGCTGTCGCCCCGTTTGCCCAGTTCAAATGCCTGTTCATTAAACAGGAGGAAGGAAAAAAAAAAAAGAAAAAAACACCAGAAAAATAAAAAACAACTTTTATTCTTCAGACACTCAGGAGGGCTGTTCTAAACTACAGATCAGCAATAAAAAAATAAAACAGGTAGTTTTAAAATGCAATTATGAAGTATAAATATTCTGCTTATATTTTCTTTCTTTCTTTTTTCTATTTGGAGATAAGAAGCAGAATTTATCAGGCGTGAAAGGGACAGCCTCCTGGTGGTGTGCCAAAAAAGCCAGAATAAAGGCAAAGTTGTGCTTCAAAGCTCAATCGCTTGCTGAGTCTGGCTAAAGTCAAGTATTAAGATCCACCATTTTCTGAGCCATGTAAGAAAAGAGGAAAAAAGTCAGAACGGGTGCTGCTTTCCAAGTCTCCGTTGGCACCATCACAAAATCTCAGCCGTAAGGTCACATGATGCTCTGCCAAATGTGGAGTGCATTCCCATAAACCATTCTGCTGATACTGCGAAGGCAGCTATTGTCTAGTTTATACCCAAAGTTCAGCCCACTCTTCATTGAATTAGCTGAAAAACGCATCACCTTTGGGGGTTGGGAGCCATGGAAACGTCTACCTGGCAGGCTGCCCACTTTTTCTGCCCATCAACCAGAGATGGAATTGTGCTGCCTAATGTAATGATGACTAGGAATGTGAAGAGTCGTCCAAAGTGAATCTGATTCTTGCAAAGCCTGCTTCATTTGCACAGCAAACTCTGGCTTCTTGTCGTTAAAAAGGGGAGGGGGGGAGGAAAAAAAAAAAAAAGAAGCGCCTTTCTCCTAAATGTAGCAATTAAAGGTCTAGTAAACATGCCTAGTCTGCAACTTTCCCTCATAACATACTGAAATAGTTCCCAAAATAAAGCACTTGGTATAACACAAGTTTTCTGATTTAAAGCAGCGCTCACTTTTCCCCGAGTGAATGTGGTATTCCCCTGGTCATTTTTGCACCCTAAGGAAAAAATGAAGAAAAAAAAAGTGCACATCTCTTCTTTTTACCTGTCTTTATTACCTCCTGATTTTCTCTAGCACAAATTATACACGTATGTGGTGATACCCGCTAGTAACCGTGGGGATGCAATATTGCTGCAATCTCCCTCAAAGCAGTCTCCTGAGAAAGCTGGTTGTGTTTCCAGCAGCACAAACCCCTTCATCTGAGCCCTGTCTTCACCAGTGAGTAGGACAGCTGGTCTGCAAGTTTGCAGACCAGCACATTTGAGACCAGCCAGCACCCTCCCTTCTTCCAAATGCATTTAATCTGGATTTCATGAAAAGAGATGCAATCAGGCAGAATTTATAAAAGATGCGAGTTACTAAACAGGCTAAGTAATAGACATAACTCTTCTGCTACAGACCTGAAATTTTGATTTTGCCCATCTATTGTTCTAAAGTAAAATGTCACATAAAATGTCACTTCCAAATGAAAATACCACCTAACCTACTGAACAACAAACACAGGCTCTCCCAGCACCTAGGAACCTTGTACAGAAGAATTTCTCGGAGCTCAGCATTGTGAACAAATGAACAAAAATCCACTCACTGTTTCTACACCATGAAGCTTAGTAGTTACTGCAAAAGAGATGTTAAATATGTGGCAATTTCTCTGATCCTCCCATTAATAAAAATGGAGCCATGGGAGGAGCCTCTCTACCTATTAGCATCCGTACAAATGCTCCCATGAAGAGGAGGTTGCATGCTAAAGAGCTTACAGATAAAAACTGGTAAGGAAGGGCAAACAAAGTGGGAGACAACAGGCTAGAAACCGCAGCGGGAGGACAGGAAAAACCATTCCCAGGGACACTGCGGGCAGTAACTCTCCAGCTCGGCTACTTTTATGTTTTGTTTTACAGTTCTTTCCAGTTTCACTTTATTTACCTGGAGGAAATTGAAGGTTCATTACCAAAGGAAGGAAGTGTGAGAACAGGGGCTTTGAAGTGGAGGAAGCCAGTTACAACGGCAGCAGCGCAGCCCTCGGAGGGAGGTCCCAGCACTGCCCACCAGCAGAAGGGCTGCGGGGGCTGGCTGCACCCCTGGCTGGGACTGGGGCAGTGTAGGCGGCAGGCTGGCGGTGTGGGGCAGCCCCTGCCTTGCTCCTGGCGCACCCCAGAGGCTTGCACCCGGGTTTTGGGGAGGGCATGCATGGCTGGGAGGAGGAGAGCGCTTGGGGCAGCCTCTCCAGGTGACGAAGGGTGATGCTGGTGGAGCCTAGAGGACCAGGAGAAGGAGCAGTCACCACAGCCCAGCAGCGGCGAGGGTCCAGGAGGAGGTGCTGGGTACAACGTCAGTGGAAGGAAGCAACCTTGCTCTGCCTGATGAGCCAGTGCACCTGGGATAGGCCCCGCTCTGGTCAACTGGTGGGAGCTGTCTGGTAGAAGAGAAACTTGCTACTGCCCCAGTAAATCAGTTCATGGCTTAGTTCCTCCCTTTTCCAGATTTGGAGATTTTCAAGGGCCAGCAGCCAGAGGAAAGCCCTCTGATGCGGTGACAAGGTGTAAGCTCTCAAATGGTCTTTCTGCGTGAAATGCCATGTGCATGGTTTTGAATCCAGAGACCATTTTTCTTTTCCTTGTGAGCTAAAGATGGCTGCCTAGGTGCCACCAGTAAGTGGAAATGCTGCTTGTGACTCCGGCTACTTGCCAAAATAGTCCCACGACTTGGACCACAGGGATCGCACTGACTTCCAGGGACCGTGAGCAAACTCTGTGGGTCGTTATGCCTCAGCCATAAAAATGACACATGGGTGGATTCTTCCATAAAGATCTTTGAGATTATTTTAAATTAATTCATTTCTCCAGGCTCATAAAACTCAGAAAGCCAATTCAAATGTCTTTAATTAACAATTATGTAGAAACAGAAACTTTTTATCGTTTTAGTAGTTTTCTTACTGATTTGAGTCAACAGATCAAACAGATTTTTTTTTTCCTAACAGGGCATGTGGGACTAAAGCTCCATTCATTCCACCTTATGTTTTACTGTTACCATAAAAATATTTAGGCTACAATATATCAGTGTCTTCAAAGGAACCACTCACAAGGGTGCAACCTACAAACCCAGGTGTACTTTGAACCATAGTGAAAAAAAATGGTTTCATTAAAATTGAGTAGAAACTTCCAATTAAACAACAATGAATTCATATCCTGTTCAAATTTACTACTATTATTATCAATGATGGTATGTGAAAAGGACAGGGGAACGTCCTGACTTTCAGATCTCAGAAGGGTGTTTGCCACTAATTAGAAATAATAGGCAGTCTAAGCTGGGCAAATCGGAGCAGCAGCTTTTGAGGGACGACAGACACAGAATCCTACACAGTCATTTTTATTTTCCTGTGTGGAAAAACACTTCAACATGTGGCTAGCCCTCAATAATGAGTATTCACTTCACCAATATTCAAGAAGGATGTTAAAAAGCTGTTAAAAAAATCACTTGCATATGTGCCCGGCAACAATTAGAGATGTAGATGAATCTCAGAGTGCTTTGGCTATGAACTAATACTATGGCAACACAAAGGGAACCAAAAAGACATATCTGCGGGAGCGCCTGGTCCTGTTCATCCACAGCTGGAGGAGGTAGGGAGGCCGGGTGGAGGGAGGCTGCACAAGACCGACCTCTCCATGGGACAAGAGGGCACCGACCCTTCCTCCACCCAGGAGGCAGGAAGGGGAAGGCAAAGAGGACAGGAAACCTGGGCTGGGCTGAGGGTTTCTGCTTACAGCCAAATATGGTTTCCATGTCTGTACTCAGGTCTCACAGGACAACTGGCACCCCAACCGTCTTAGCTTAATGGGCAGTTTGCAAACTAACTGGAATGGAAAAATTGGAGCTTTCCCTGGGCAATGGCAACCTGCACAAGACATGAGAGAAAAGCTGAGAGAGAATGGGAAAGAAACACAGCAACGCTCTCAAAATGAAGGGAGAGGGAGAGACGGAGGAAGGGAATCTCCGCTCCTTCACATGGTTGTTCTTGAACACAAAAACAAAACTAGCGAGTATGCCACTGTAGTTATTACAAGTTAAAAGTTGAAAACACACGAAGTGAAGAGGACATGCAAGTGCTGGATATATTACACATTACTGGATAACTTTAATGTACTGTACTACATGGCATAGCACTTCACAATAAAATGGTCTTGCTCTGCAGACCACATTCTCAAAGGCCCTAGTATATAGAGGAGACAAAAATGATTTGTAAAATGCATGCAAATGAAAAGTTATCATCTGCTTGCTACTTTCATTTTATCTTCAAATGGCACTGTGCCTTCTATTTTTTAATGCCTTAAGGTTAACTGCACTGAATTAAGAGACTTAAGCAAGATGCTCTATGGTAAGAGACAGAGATGTCATTCATCATAAATTTAACTGTAATTTTCCCCTTTCTGAATTTTTCATTAACAATCTTGCTTTAAGTTCCTTCTTCTCTAAATTTTTCACTGTGTAATCTGCAACCTATTTAACTTTTGGCCACTTTGGCTGTATGGCTGGGTACCTAAACTTCACAACCTTCTTTCTGCTTCGCTATCAGAGAAAGAAAATCTTTAAAAATAAATAGCAACAAAGACTGAGTAATGCACAACCAATACTCTTGTTCACACAAGAAAAGCCTTCTTCACAGATGTTTTAAGACCAGCTATTCCCTTAAGAGTGCAAATATTCATAAATACCAAAAGATGCAAATATAATGAACTGAAACATATACTGAAAATTCAGATGAGCCTTTTACAATAACTATTCCACAGTATAAAGAAATCACCCACTGCAAACAGGAGCTGCCCTTCTGTTCTTCACAGGGAAACACAGTTGTAGAACAAGCACCATGGCTGCTGTGCCAGAGGAGGGCTGGTCCTGAGAGGAGCCCATAGCAAGGTCCAAGCAAAAGCCAGGCTCTACAACTATTCCCATTTCTTAAAAAAACTTAGGCTTTTACGGGTGATCATTCCAGCACAAAAAGATATGACACTTTCTTCACAAACAATGAGACAGTACCTGAGACAGGTAAAAATGCTGTGGTGTTATAAAATATCAAACCAAACCTGATGATAGGAAGAGCTTTACACAGACATTTTCTTCAACATGCTTGTTTCAGCCCCCATTTATTTCACCACTTTCACTCCAGAAATATTAAATAAGTTCAGAGCAAGAGGTACAACATTCAATCCCTTCGTATACACCAAGTCTTAGACACAGAAAAACACTTCTTACATTCTCTTTACCTCATTTGTCTCTTGCAGGTCTAAGTGCAAATACAACTGAGCATTATCATCACCATTCATCAGATGATAAAATCTGAAGCATCTATTTTTTCCCAAATTTGAAAGCTTTTAGCACGTCACTCTTCAAAATGCCTAAGTAGCATGGCAGCTGGATGTTTTTTCCAGTTCTAGAGCCAAAGGTACCAAACATTAACTTGTTTTCATAAACAAGTTACCATGACTGTATAAAGCATAGAATACCTGACATTGCTCAGTGTTAAATACACTGCACTGAATCATAAGTACTACCTTGAATTAGATAATTTCTACATACAACCTACACAATTTGCACCAACTTGACCACTACCTTTGAAAACTGAAATCTGAAGATACCTTGATCTAGTTCCTAATCGCTACAGTAGGTGGACAGTAAACACAGAGAATTAGCTAGCAAAGAGAGTAAGCAACAACTAATCCCTTACATACCTTCTACTTGTGCTAAATAAAGCAATGTTGACTTCTTCCCCTAACACCTCTTCAAGACAAGTATAGCCAGAATTGAAGCCAGAAACTCATTTAGCAGCACGCTTAGTGCCTAGACCTGCCCCAGTGTAACTCCCACCCCAGTGCTTCCCTTCAAAAACTGCAGTGCTTAGTTGAGTTGCATGACTCCCTTTAGGGAACACGTTCACAACAGCAATCCTCCCCCGGGCTTCAGAATGAAAATTCCTCATGGGTCTGGGATCGTACAGATGTAACTCAGCAGAAAGCACAGATGGCTTCCTATCCCATAGTGTCCAGCAGGTTGTGTAGCAAGGGTCCTCCAGGGCCACTTATTTTTCCTAGGACTCATTCTTGACCTGAATATAAACCGGGAATAAAAAAGATGCCGCAAGAGCATTCTTCGTACCATAGATTTCTCAATCAGTGATAAACAGTTTTTATGTTTTTACTGCCTATCTTCCCCATACGACCCTGTATGAATCCTGGCTGCTCAGAACTTAAAATATTATGCAATGTTATTCAAGAGGAGCATTGTGTTTAGCTGTCTTGAGCCAAAAGTAGCCTTCAGTAGAACATGTGCTCTGTGTCACCTGTCCCCCGGCTGCTATAACTGACTACAGTCTCACACCTCAATATGGCACAGTTCACTGCTCATGGGCAAAGAGAAAATAAGTGTTTTTAAAACATTCTTAATTATTTCAGGAAGGAAGTTACATACATCTTTAGGTTCTTATATTCCTACAAATCTGTAGTACTTTCCAAAACATCAGAATGTTTTGCAGGCAGGTATGTATGTACACATATCCAAACACACCCCACATATTTTGGTAATTTAATTACAAAAATATGGGGCCTGTGCATGCACTTTGCTGGGTTATATTCTTAGCAGGTTGAGTTCTGTTAGCCAAAAAAACCCACCTGGTCAGGTCATAACTCTAAGTTGAAAAGAAAGAACATGTGCATTACAGCCCAATGTAAGGTGTGTTTTTGATTCAGCAGACTAAAGGATCAATTAGTTTTGAAGCAAAAATTATTAAAACTGAATAGAAAGCAGTTTTCTATATCCCACTTTTCAATTTCCCTACTGTGAATTTTTGAGTCTGCAAAATAATCTCACTCCAAACAGCACAAACCTCAAATCTACATTTTAAAGTACTTTTATATTGGAGCAATTAACACTTTGTACATTTAAATGTTTTAAATATTCTTTCTAGACTTTGACTTCTTTGGTATTTTTAGTACAAATGGCTACTCTTTCAGTTTTTTAGTTTGAGTTAACATAATTTTGTGAGTAAAACCTACACTTCAAAATAATCAACATCCTTAGATAACCTGAACAACATAGAGACGAAGGCAGAGGAGATCAAAGGCATGGAGCCTTCTTGGAAGATTGAGCAGGCTATGAGTGATCAAAGGCAGGGGAGACAGGACTCTGGATCTTAACTCCTACTTCCACTATACATGTATAATTTACAGGTTATTGAATTGTGGGGAGGGGAACTATTTGTATATTAAATACAGGTTACAGGCCTGAAAAATTATTTAAAATACAAAAAATGAACTTTGGTTGTTGAAAATGCCTAGGCCGGATCTTTCACAATGCACTTTTCCAATACTTCTTTCCAAAAGGAAATGGTGCTAATGCAAGCAGCTTTCTTTTCAATGAATTGACATTTTCTAACAAAATCAAAGAAACAAAAAGGCACACTATGGCTGGTTGGTGTCATCATAAAAAAGATATTGTGATGTTTGGAAGTGATAACTCACAGGAATAATGGCAAACTTGTGTTCTGAGTAAAGCACTACTAATTATATTAGCTTGCTTTTCAGAAGATTTAGAGCACATGTAACTCAAAATCTTTATCAAATTACAGTTCCACGCTATCTATGTGAAATGCACATTGTGCAATCATGTAAGGGCATTTCTTTAGTTTTTGTTCTACACATTTTGGTAATATTCCTGTGTACAGCCAGACTTCTTTCCATGACACTTTTCACAGCTTACCAGCACAGAGCACTCAACTCAGCACCAAGATGAGCTTTCACGCAATCAGTTTAGTATCTTAGCTACCGGATCCTTGGTTACTTGGCCATTATTCATCTTTATCAGAATTAAGTTCTGTACTGGAGAAAACATTTGCAATTAAAATTTTCCTAAAAAGAAAGAATTATTGCCCCAAAGTTTGCCCCAAGGTTTTGATTTGGCAAATCAATTGAGAACATTTTCTCAGAAAGTCCTGAAGAGCTACACAGAAAATAAATTCCAAACATTATCAGTACATATTCAATAAATGAATTCAACAATGCACAGATTTAGTAATGATATGAATTCATATGATTTGTGACAGCTCATTGAATTTCATGATAT
>WEKW01021533.1:0-10045 GCA_013389905.1 Sula dactylatra | reverse complement strand
TTTGGGCCCCTCGGGACAAGAAGGACATGGAGGTGCTGGAGCGTGTCCAGAGAAGGGCAACGGAGCTGGGGAAGGGTCTGGAGCACAAGTGTGCTGGGGAGCGGCTGAGGGAGCTGGGGGGGTTTGGTCTGGAGAAGAGGGTGCTGAGGGGAGACCTTATCGCTGTCTGCAACTGCCTGAGAGGAGGTTGTGGTGAGGGGGGGTCGGTCTCTTCTCCCAAGTCACAGTGATGGGACGAGAGGAAACGGCCTCAAGGTGCACCAGGGGAGGTTTAGATTGGAGATTAGGGAAAATGTCTTTCCTGCAGGAGTGGTCAGGCCCTGGAACAGGCTGCCCAGAGCGGTGGTGGAGTCACCACCCCTGGGGGGGTTCACAAACCGTGCAGACGTGGCCCTTGGGGACATGGTTTGGGAGGCCTGGGGGGGTGTTGGGTTGGCAGTTGGACTTGATGATCCTGGAGGTCTTTTCCAACCTTAATGCTTCTATGATTCTATGAAATATTCCTTCACTTAAAAGGGTTGTCAAGCACTGGAACAGGTCGCCCAGGGAAGCGGTGTAGTTACCATCCCTGGGGGTATTTAAAAGACATGTAGATGTGGCACTTAGCTACATAGTTTAGCGGTGGACTTGGCAGGGTTAGGTTAACAGTTGGACTTGATGATCTCAAGGGTCTTTTCCAAGCTAAATGATCCTGTGTTTACCAAATATTTGTATTTCTGTTGTGAAACTTCAGGTTTCTACATTAACCGGCTATCGCGAGACGTCAGCTGCTCCCAGCCCTAGGTGACCCACCACCCTCAGATGTCACCTGCGGGATCATTCAGTGAGAAACAGTGGTTTAAACCCGTTTAAACAACGCTGGGGTCTGCCCGGCCGCTGAGCAGGCCGGGAGCTGTCACCATGGAGGAGGTGGAGTCACGCTTCATGCACCTCCTGCAGCCCATTCGCGACCTCACCAAGAACTGGGAGGTGGACGTGGCTGCCCAGCTCGGGGAGTACCTCGAGGAGGTATGGGGGGACCCTGCGCCCCTGCACTGGGTTGGGGAGGTTGGGGGTGATGCCCTTCGGCCCCGTCTGGGTGGGTGGGGCTTTCTGCCTGCGCCTCCGCAGCTCCCCAGTGCGCTGCCACTGCTCTTGTGTCTCCCTTCTCGCTGTGCTACCCTCAAATCCAGTCTGTGAATCAGCATTTCGTTGTCCTTCTTTTTGCGTGTTTCACAGCTGGATAAAATCTGCATTTCCTTTGACGATGGCAAAACCACCATGAACTTTGCAGAAGCAGCCCTGCTGATCCAGGGCTCTGCCTGCATCTACAGTAAGAAGGTGAGGAAGCCAGTGGCGGCTGCTGTGTCCTGGCCCTGGTCCGGTCGCCTTGCCTGTTCTGTGATCCCTCAGCCGGTGGTCCTGAGGCTGAGCTCCACGGGGGCTCTCTGGGGAACGGGTTCTGGAAGACTTGAGTGTAATAACAGCTCACTGATGGGAAAGGATAGAGATTGATAATTCCCAAATTCAATCACTTTATACGTGTTGGGCTTGGCAGCCCGGGAAAGAGCTGTTTCAGCACTTTTCCCCTCTAGAGGGCAGAATATAGAGGGAAGCCCTGCTTCCCCAAATCTGGCCTCGGAATGGCTCAAACAGTGAAAAGAATGTATCAAGGAATTGAACTCTGGCTGCCTGGAGATAAGGGGAGGGCGGTGGTTCATCCTGGAGTCAGCAGGAGTAGCTTTTCTGGGAGCTGCTTTCTCCTTCTTCAAGAGCCTGGCCCCTGTCTTGCAGGTGGAGCATCTCTACTTGCTGGTCTACCAGACGCTCGACCTCATCTCCAATAAAAAGTAAGTGGAGCCCGTGCCCCGGGGAGGCAGCTTTGCCAGGGCTCAGGGCTGCTGTCTTCCAGCGCGCCTTTACTGCCTTGGCAGAACGCATCGCCGCGTGCTTCTGCCTCACTGCTCTCGCCCTCTGTGTTGGAGTAAGGCCTGAGCCCTTCCCCGCTCTCTTTCCTCTCTTTCCTCTCTTTCCGAGGTTTGGTAGCTCCTGCCCTCAGAGCACGCGAGCTGTGTGTCCTCTTCTGGGGAGGAGGCTGCGACTTGCCCCACCTGCAGTGGGAGCCTGTGGGAAGGTCCGTGATCCTGCTCCAGCTCAGAGCTGGAGCAAACCTATTACAGTCAGTCTCCAGCCCTGTAAAAAGTTCTTTGAAGCAGAACGATTTTTGTGGCTGCAGGAAAGTCCCTTGGTGGGACTTACTTTGGCCCAGAAGGCCTGGGGTGATGCTCATCCCCACACGTTCTCCCTGTGGCATCATCCTGTGGTTTTCTTGCCACGGCGCTTTGCTGTTGCGTAAGGAGAGGGCAGCGCCTAGTGTCCCGCAGAGTAAATCTTAGCAGGCAAGAAACCATCCCGTGTGGCAAAGCAGCTTGTGATTTTTTTTTTTTTTTTTTTTTTCCCCTTTTTGCTGGAAGCAGGGCTCTGCCCTTGCAGCTGCAGTTCTCAAGCTGCCTTGCGTAACTTGACTGCTGCCGGCCCGGCGCTGGCTCTGAACACGCTCTCTGCTGAGAGGTCAGCTAATGGCGCCCTCCCATCCGCATTCAGGCTGGGGATTTGGGGAAAAAGGAGGTTTCAAAGAGGTGCTTGGCTCCAACCACACAAATAAGCTTCCTGAAGGGAAGCTGTGAGCCCTGCTCGTAGGAAATATCGCCAGTTGTTTGGGGAGGTCAAGGCAGATGACAGGAAAGATCTTATGCTTGGGCTGGAGCAATGTGATGCTGCCGTGCAGGTTTCTGAAAGTCTCCAACAATTATTTCTGTGCTGTGGGATTGAAGTGAAATGTTCCCTCTCTTTCTGTAACAGAGCCTCTGAGCTGGAACTGGCAGGATGATCTGTTCCAGATGGGAATTGTTGGGCTGGCTGGATCCCCTCTTCCCACAAGCCCCAATTCCTTTGCAGCCCCCCACCGCCTTTGAGGCAGGTGCAGAGGGGCACCAAGAGTGTGTTAGCTCACTCTTGTCAGGCGAGCACGCTGATGGCACGGCTGTCTGGTGGTGCTGACGGTCACACCATCGCCTCTCCGTGCTGCCCGTAGCGCCGTGGGATGCTCCCGCTTAGAGATGTCGCAGCAGGGTTGGAGGGGACCTACTGCTGCTTCGCCTCCAGCCCTTTGCTGCTGCTCTGGGCAGATCCTGACCATGTGTTTTGCTCCCTGACTCAGGCGGGAAAAACAGGCCAGCTCTGTGGGGCCCGATGGCAAAGATGCCGATGCAACCTTTGGGGCTGAGCAGGAGGAGGTGAGAGGGGTGTCTGTGCCCTGGCATGGGGAACAGAGCGCTCGGTGGCTTGTGTGTGCGGTCAGAGCTGGTTTCAGCTGCCAGCAAAAGCTGCAGCTCCGCTGTCTCTGCCGCTGGGTCTGTCCTGGTGCCATGGGAGTGCCCCGTGTCTGGCCCCCGGCTCCAGTTAGGGTCCCTCGGTGGCAGTGCGGCCCAGCAGGCCGAGTTGGGGTGACTGCTTGGTGGGGGTCTCTCAGCAGTTCCTCTCCCTGGACGACATCAGGGACAGCAGCGAGGCGAACGTGGACATGAAGAAGGAACATCAGCCCAATGTAAGAGATGCCATTCTCCTCCTTTTCCATCCCACCCCGCGTCGGGGTTTCCCCGGACAAATCCCACAGGCTCTGCCGGGATGGTGTTGCCCGGGCAGTGCCGTGCCGGGCGCATTCCCTGGGATCCATCCTGCCCTGCCGCCCTTACGCCGCCTTGCCTTTGCAGGCTGTGAATGTTGTTCCCTTGACTCCGATGTCTTTGGTCCCCCCGGAAGAGGCTGAGAAGAGAGACAACCCTCTGTTCAGGTGACAGTCCCCCTGCCTGTGCCCCTCAGCCACCCCTGCGGGTTTAGCTGGGCTCCCCTGTTGCTGTAGCAGGGTCGGGCTTTCCCTATGCATTAGCCCAGGAAGTAGCACTTTCCCAGTTCAAACTAGATGGCAGGAAGGTGGGATAATCCCACCGGCTCCAGAGAGCTGGTGGGGGGAGTGGAGTCCTCTGGTGAAGGCAGGGCAGGAGTGTCCCCAGGCGAGGGACAAGCTGGGGCTGCGCTGGGAAATCCAGGCGGGACTTTGTTGGGCCGGAGGAGCTGAGGGTGGCTGGGGCTGACCCCCCGCAGAGCAGGGGGGCTTTAGCTTTGGGGACACCCCTACGGGGCTCCCCCTGAGGCAAGCCAGTGCCCCCCTCCCTAGGCTCCCAGTGGGACAGGGCAGAGCCTGGTCTTGGAAGTCCCCTGACGGGTTTTTTCCCTCAGCCGGAAAGGGGAGATGCTCGGTAGCCGGAAGGATTTCCGGATGAACACCTGCACCCCTCATGCCACCGGAGCCTTCCTGCTGGAGCTGGCAGGCCTCTCCCCAACCTGCCTGCAGGAGCGGCAGCATGAGGGGAGCCCCGGCAGAGCGGCAGGTATGGGGGACTCGGGGCGTGGGTCGCTGTGGAGGCAGCTCTGGCGGAGGGCACCCTGGGGTGCTCTGCCTGCTTCCGGAGACCCTGGCTCCCTGGGGCGGGGAAAACGTGGCTGTGGCTTTGCTGCCTGCCTTCAGCAAAACTGCACCGCCTGCCAGAGTGGCAGGGCCGCTGGTTGCCGGAGGCGGTCGGGTGCTGGGCAAGGGCAGGGTGCTGACGCCAGCCGCTGCCCCCTGCCCGCTNAGCTGGTGACCTCTCGCCACTGTCGCCTCGGCAGGAGCACTGTCCCGCATCCTCGGCAGCGGGAGGGAGCGTGTGAGCGTGAGCGCCGGCAGGGCTCCCATCCAGGCGCTGAGCTTCTCTGAAGACGGAGGTGAGATGTGCGTGGTCGGTGGGCTGAGGGGAGACCCAGCCTTTTGTCCTTCCTGCCTGCGTGTCTGGCCATGCCAGGCAGGGCTACATGTGTTCAGGCAGCTGCCGCTGTGCGGGGCACTCCTGCTGT
Organism: Sula dactylatra; assembly: GCA_013389905.1. Lineage (NCBI taxonomy): Eukaryota > Metazoa > Chordata > Aves > Suliformes > Sulidae > Sula > Sula dactylatra. Next base: position 5,113 of record WEKW01021533.1, on the reverse strand, counting down.
CCGTTCTATTGAGGCAGTCCGGTCCTCCTGGCAGCTTCAGCTGGCCCCTTGGCCATGGCAAGCGAAGCTCCCTGGGAAACTCCATGGCAGATGGGGTGGAAATGGGGGATCCCAGAAGCTTCTGCGACGTTTGACCATTTAACTCCCTGCCGGGTGCCGCAGGGCCAGTCGATGACAACAGCAGAGGGGATGATGTGCCCGGGGCCCTGGAGGATGATGTGGAAATGGGTCCAGCTGCTAAGGAACACATCCAGGCACAGAGGGTAGGTGTGGGCAGGGGGTCTGGCGGCAGCGCTGCTGTCCCACTCCTTCCCTGGTGCCCTGCTGCCCCCTGCTTTGCTGCCTGGTGCTGCGGGAAGCTCACCAGCTCGTTTTGTGTCTGCCAGAACGCGCCCCAGCCAAAGGGATATGTGCTGCGGGAGCGAGCCCCTGCCAAGGACCCTAAAGCCCACATCAAGGTAGGGGAGCCCAGAGCCGGGTAGCTTCTCTGAGTCTGTGGGGGACAACCCTGCCCTCCTTACTGCGCTCTGTGCCGTGCTGGTGCCAATGGTGGGGTGACTCGCCAAACTGGGTGGCTCCCATGCGCCCGCCCTGGGGTGCCGTGGAGACCTCAGCTGGGAGCAGAGCGGCCCAGAGCTTTGCTGGCTCCATCTGTGCTCACTCCTCCCCCAGGAGATGCTGGATCCGTGGCAAAGCCTCGACCCCTTTGGTGACTCCGAGGAAAAGCCGTTTAAGAAAGGTATTTGTGGCAGAGCTGGGGAAGAGGGGCTGCTTCCCGGGTTTCGGTTTGCCCTGGACAGACTGGGGCCCAGCTGCCCAGGGGCAGTAAGGCTCAGCTTCCCAGCTGCTTGTCCCTCAGCGTCCCCAGAGCTACGGTGGGTCTTTCTTGGCCCCGCAATGGGCAGAGGGGCCTGGGAGAGGGGCAGCTGTCCTGTCCCAGACCCTCGGGGGTGGCTGGGTTGTGCCGGGAGCAGCGGCATGGCACTCTGCCTGTGGCATCCGCTGCCGGGCTGCTGATCTCTGCCTGCCTCCAGGGAAGCCCTTCCTGGTGCCGCATGGTCTGGATGAAGTGGTTGGTAGCAAGCGGAAAAGGAGGGGACCGAAGAAGCTCCAGGACTTCATGAAATGGTTCTCTGCAGCCTGTGAGTGGTGTGGCCACGGTGTTTCCTGCAGGATCTGGCTGTGATCCGGCCAGTCTCACAGCAGCACCCTTCTCTGCCTTGCCCAAACCCCTCCGCCATGGGTGCTTCAGTCCTGGCCAGCCCTGTTGAGCTGCAGCTTCGCTCCTGCAGCTGGTGTCTTGGCTCTGGTCTTGGCCTTGCTGGAGCTGCCCAGGCAACTCCATCCCATTTGCCGAGTGGGACGTGAATCACCTTTGCTGGCCTAGGACCTCCTCACCCGGGCTTGTACCTTAACTTGAGGCACTGAGGAGAAAGGGGCAAATGACCCGAGGCAGAAGCAGCTGCCTGAGGCTCCGTGTTGGCAGGGTGTTGCGCAGAGCTGGCGCAGAGCGAGGGTTGAGTAATAGCGGCCTAAATATAAGGGTGTGTGGGGGGGTTGTACTGCGAGGGGTCAGAGCGGGGATCCCCCCTCTCCTGTGCCCCCGAGGTGGCCTCTGCGCTCCGCCGAGACCCTCGTTCCCTCTCTGAAGGCAGGGCTGTGCGAGCAGGCTGCAGTAGGCCCTGGGACTGGAGCTGTTGGTGGGTCTCCCTGGCATGGCTGGGGATGCCTTTGGGGGAAGGGGGTGGCTCTGGAGGCGACTGCTGGCTCGTTGCACACCATGAGGGTAGTGGAAGCGGTCGCTGCGGTGGTGCTATTGCCGGAGGGCTGCCTGCCACTGCCAGCCCTCGCACGCCTGTTGTCCCTGCCAGCTTCCCGGGGAGCGTTCGGGGTGTTGACACCTTCCACCATCCCTAACTTTGATCCCCTCTGGTTCCCCCAGACAACAACGTCACCGACAGCAGGAAAACCAAGAGGAAAGGGCCGACGTTTGCAGGTGAGCAGGACGCGGTGGGGCGCATTGGAGGGGTGCCACTTTGCTGCCAGCCTGTGGCTCTCGCTGCTGCCCCTCAGCCGGGGCTGAGCAGATGCAAAGGCGCTCCCTGGCACTGTGCTGCTGCTGTGGCCTGTGCCATGCGGCCTCCCTGGGGGGGACTTTGGGCTGGAAAGCAGGAGGATGCCTTGCTGGGGAGCAGGTACCAAGGCAGTTCCCCGGCAGGAAGGGGCTTCCTGCAGCAGGGCTGTGGCGGGGGAGCTTGGGGCAGGGAGCATGGGTGGCAGCAGCAGAGTCGGGGCCAGAGGAGGATGTCCTAGTTGAGGAATTGTGGGAGGCTCTTAGGGCTTGCAGCTATTCCTCTTTCAAAAAGCAGACCTGAAATCTGGCTGAAACAAACCTTGCCTCCACTGTGCGGAGCCGCCTCCGGTTCTGTGACTCGGGCTGCAGAGGCTGTCCTGAGCCTGGCGGAGGGCCAGGGGGTGAGGGCCTGCTGCCTGCAGTGGTGGGGGGGGCTCAGGGAACGCAGGGACAAGGGGCTGGAGGGCAGCTCTGCAGAGAGGGACCTGAGGGGTTCTGGTCGACAGCAAGTTGAACATGAGCCAACAGCGTGCCCTGGCAGCCGAGAGGGCCAGCCGTGCCCTGGGGTGCATCGAGCACTGCGTTGCAGCCGGCCGAGGGAGGGGATTGTCCCGCTCTGCTCTGCGCTGGGGCGGCCTCACCTTGAGTGCTGTGTGCTGTTTTGGGTGCCATGGTACACTAAGGATAAAAAGCTATTGGAGAGTGTCCAGAGGAGGGCCACGAAGCTGGTGAGGGATTTAGAGGGGAAACTGTACGAGGAGCGGCTGAATTTACTTGGTTTGTTCAGCCTGGAGAAGAGGAGGCTGAAGGCAGAGCTCATGGCGGTCTGCAGCTTCCTCACAAGGGGAGGAGGAGGAGGGGCAGGGCTGATCTCTTCTCTCTGGTGACCAACGACAGGACCCAAGGGAATGGCAGAAGGATGTGCCAGGGGAGGGTTAGGTTGGGTATTAGGAGAAGGCTCTTCCCCCAGAGGGTGGTGGAGCCCTGGAACAGGCTCCCCAGGGAGGCATCACGGCGCCAAGGCTGGCGATATTCAAGAAGCACTTGGACAAGGCCCTCGGAGATATGGTGTGAATTTGGGGTTGTCCTGTGCAGGGACGGGAGTGGGACTCCATGATCCTCGTGGGTCCCTTCCAACTCAGGACATTCTATGATCCTATTCTATGAGGGGGAAGGGCAGGCACTCGTGCCAGCCTGTGGCCCCAAAACCATGTGAGGGGGGCCCAGGAAGGCACCCGAGAGCTTCGCTTTGCTGGGGTGGGATGGTCTGCGAGGGGGGTGGGGGCTGGAGGGGCTGAGACCCACCCCCAAGGGGGTCAAGGGTGAATGCCCCTGGGCCTGGAACCCCCTGTCTCCGCAGATCTGGAGGTGCTGTACTGGAAGCAGCTGAAGGAGCGGATGGCGGCACAGAGGAAGCTGCAGGGCCGGGCGGTGAGTGGGCACGGCCCTGGGCAGGGCTGGGGGGAGGTGGGCCCACCGGGACCCCCGCCTGCCCTCGTGCAGGGGTGGCAGGGGCGCACCCCGGGGCGGGGGGCTTAGGCCTGTTCTGTACCAGGGGCCACTGTGGACACTGCCGCCATGCGAGGAGGAGCTGGATCTGGTGGAGGAGGAACGCGGGGCCGACTGCTATGAAGGAGCAGGTACTTCTGCACCCCGGAGCCCTGTCCCCTCCCTTGGTGAGCTGGGGCCGGGCCGCAGGGGGCTGGCAGGCCCCGGGGGTGCTAAGTGGGTCTCCCCTCCCAGCAGATGACTTTGCGGAGCAGGAGGACGTCGAGCCCGAGGGCCTGGAGGAGCTGGGAGAAGAAGCCCCAGGCGAGTCGAGTGCTGGTGGCATGGTGGGCAAACCCCACAGCCTTGGTAACCTGCTGTTCCCCACCCCATCCATCTGTCCATCCTTGGGCACGTCCCCTGTCCCCGGTGCGGTGTTGCCGCTGGTAATGCTCTGCCTTCCCTGCAGACCCCTGCGACCTGGGCTCACTGGGCTATGAGGAGCTGGTGCGCAGGAATGTGGTAAGTGCCCCCTGGGGCGGCGGCGTGAAGCTGGGGGCTGTGGCCCAGGGTGGGCGCAAAGAGGGGGAGGTGGCCGGGGGCTCTGGGTGTCCCCACTCCCCTCTTTTCTCTCCCCACAGGAGCTGTTCATTGCCAACTCCCAGAAGTACATGCAGGAGACGGAGCTGTCCCAGCATATCCGCCACTGGGAGGAGCGGATGGGGCCGCTGCTGCAGGAGCAGGCAGGGACCGGGGCAGGCGGGCGGGGGGGTCTAGGGGCAGCCCCCCTTCCCCTGTTAGCTGAGCCCTCTCTCTGCCCCCACAGGAGGAGCGAGTCCCCTTCGACATCCACAGCTACGGGGACACGCTGGCGGGCAGCTGCGGGCGTGTGGGGGAGTGGCACTCCTTTGCCAGCCTGGTGGCAGGGCAGCCCGCCTTCGAGGTGTGCCGCTACATGTTGGCCTCCCTCCAGCTGGTGAGTGTGGGCGGGGGGCGCCGGTGGGACCCCAGCTCTGCTGGGATGCCCCGCAGCCCACCCACTGCTCCCCTCCCTCTCCCCAGGCCAACGACTACGTGGTGGAGCTGGCGCAGAGCCCGGGGCTGGACGAGGCGCTGGACACTGCGCAGCTGCGGCTCCTCACCCACGAGCGGGCGCAGGATCGCATCCGCACCTTCCAGCTCCGCCCCCCCCGCCCCTGAGCAGGGGAACCCTGTTGGATGTGTCCCCCCAGCACCCCTGGCAATAAACCCCAACACCCCCGGCAGTAAACCCCAACTCTGGTAAAGGCTCTGTGGTGGTGGTGGGCCGGGGCGGGAGGGCGCAGGAGGCTGTTCTGGGGGGCATGGGCGCCTTTATTGCCCTCAGTCGAGGACCGGCTCGTAGGTCTCCATGTGGCGGCGGACGCTCTGGGCAATCTGGGCGTCGGTCTTGCTGCGGCCATAGTAGTCGAGGAAGAGGCCGTCGGGGCCCAGAAGGTAGATGAGGACAGTGTGGTCCACAATGTAGTCGCCATCCTCGTCCTTGGGGCCGGCGCTGGCGTATACACGGTA
>WEKW01021532.1:1257-30315 GCA_013389905.1 Sula dactylatra | reverse complement strand
TTTTACCTTTTTTAACAGTTCAGAATACAATGTTTCATAGAACCTCAGTGAAAAGCAAATGATTTGCTTTTGTTAGCCGAAGAACTATTAAAAGAAAATGATGGCTTCTGGCTCAGCTTCAATATGCTGCTCTGGTTGCAGCCATTCTTTGTCTTGTGTTAGGCTCACTTTATGCCGCATCTTCAAAGTTACAGGAGAAATCAGAGACTTCACTTCCTCTTAGATTAGGAGGACTATGTCTAGTATTTAACCTAGTTTATACTAGACATAGCCTCAGTCACATCCACACTGGAGGAAATCACTGAATGATTTCCAGAATCATGAACTCTGCAGTCCAAAGATTCAGCAGATCTCTTCAGGATTAATGGGAGTTCTGCCCAAGAAAACAGTAGGTTCTGATATTGGCTGAGAAGGCATAAAATTGCATTAATTGCTGTTATATATAGATGCATATATTTACACAGATGGACATTCATTCTTTTAAAAAGTGATTGTGCTTTTTTAATCAGTCACACCTGGCGGGCGAGTATTTTCGCCTGTCATTTTCTCAAGAGTCCTTATTACCTCATTTGCTTCAGTAGTTCTGGCGGGAGCATCTGTCTGGGGCCCATAGTCGTTTTCAGCTATGCTATACTCTTGAAATCCATCAACAACATTTGCCTAGTATTAAAGAAAAGGTACATTATTAAAAAGAATCCTGCAGGAAAAATTGAAGCGGTATCACTTTTATTCAGGTTATGTTATTAGCCAGACATATTCATCTAGTGGGGTTAGGTATATTTTTTCTTATTATCAGAGATCTTCCAGTCTTGGCCTGGGAAAGATCTTGATTATTTCTTGGCTACCTTTACCCCTAGTTTGCCTTTTGTTGCTGCTTGATAACTTTTCTTCTTCTTGGATGCATATTTTTCAGATTTTTTTGTTGTGGCCTTTTGGGGTTTGTCCTTTGAGCTAGCGGCCACTGTCCTCTTCTTCTTTTTGACCATGGCTTTCTTTTTCTGCAAACGTTATGAAAGATGGAATGGGAAAACATAAATAAAATGAAAAGAAAACTGAGAAAGCACGAATGAAAGGAGGGTAACCAAATGTGAGATGAATGCTGTCAGCCGTGAGACCTTCCATCTCTAACTGAAAGCAAGTGTTACAGCTACAGAGTAAAGAAATGAGTGAAAGGAAAACATTAAGCTTATATACAGAAGACACAAATTGACAAACCATGTGGTAGGGGACAGCTGGACACCACACAACAAACAGATCAGATTCTGTTACCTCTGTTTGTGCTACTGTCTCTTCAAACAGTGGGGGTCCCTCTGTTACTGAATCAGTTTCTTTATAATCTGCATCCCCATACTCATAGTCATATTCGATAAAATCTTCTGGTGTGTACTACATTGCAAATGGAAAAATATCAGGCATTCCCGTGTTAGTGGTATCAAACTAGATTAACAATACTGGAAAGCATCTTAACCTTTACTTAGGAGTAAAGCTTAAGAAAATTAAGGTAGCGTGAACAATTCCATACAGTTATTCATTTGGAGGAAAAAATACAATGTCTTATTTCTTTCAAAGCACAATAAAAAAGTAATAAAAAAGCAAGTAGTAGTGCCAGGAAAAAACTCTCTTTTATTGGACTGCACAGAAGAACCAACTATACTTCGGGTTTCTGGGAGCACCAATTGACCTTTGTGAAATCGTATATTTATTTAATCTTTAAATCGCAAATAATGCCTCTTTTCACCTATACTCTTTTACCTGTGGTTTTTTCAGGTGACCAGAAGAGCGGAGAGATGCCAATAGCTGACACGAATAGGGTAAATAATTTCAGATGCAGGAAAGAGGCCACAACTCACAAATAACCATGGCTATCCTCCTCTTGTTTGCTGGAGAGTTCTCAAAACCAGGGCAGCTCCACGGTACGCACTGCCTAAGCAAATGCTTCACTGGTATAATTTCACTTAAAGGTCAGATCCTCAGCTGCTGTAAATTGCTCCATAGCTCTGTATCTATAATAACTAGTATCAAATGAAGATTTGGCCCACAAAACATTTACAAGAGAAAATGGGTTTAGAATTGGCTTGTGTAATGTTGTGAACATGACCTAGGGAGCCAGGAACTCCTGAGCTGTACTCTTGGCTGTGCCACCAAGATACTGCTCTAGGTAGTCCGTGCACCAAGCACTACTCATCATGGCTGAGAAGAAAGGGCAGCTTTAAACTGTCTTCCCACTCCTGTCATACTTGAAGCTACAGGAACGGGCTGGTCCTGTAAATTAAAGCAGTCTCACGGCTGCTACCAACTCCCTTACGTCCCCAGGGAGCCAAAGGAAGGTGGAAGTGTGGCCAGAACCTGGCCAAGTGTCAGCTTTCCCTTGCTTAGGAAGAAATATTCTGATGTGCCTCCTGTGAGCTAGCAACTTCTGAAATCGCCTCTCTCCTGTTACAAGGCAGCATCACTGTCTGTAAAATGAAGATACTGTTTGTTTCATTAGATTGCTGACAGAAGTATCTTACACTTCCAAATGACTCTGAGGATTCACAGAAGTCATAAATATCTTCAGCATCAGAAGGAGATTGACATTTTAGAAGAAATGATAGATGGGATTAAAACATCTCCATATTCCAAAATATATTCTACCACGTGACCAAATGACTAGTTTAACTGTTTTCCCTGGCAAAGCCTTTTGATACAGTTCTTGTACTTATGGTTTTAGTGCGCAGAAAATATGAAGTTGATTTCCTCAGGAAGTGTGAGCCTAACGCTGCAAGGCCTTAATCACATAAAAATCCCTTTAATGAGTTTCTGTTACTTCATTCCTGTGACTCCTCTGAGTGCTACTATGAGCAACAGCTTTTCTTAAAAAGAAGATAGAGATTATTTTTTAAGTCAGATGGTTTTTATTTGATTGTCCTTTTGATTATTTCTACACCCATGCGCATATAACTTGGTTAGTCATGAGATTTGATAAACATCTAGAAAGAACGTAACATACTTCTGGTAATTGTCCAAAACTATATTGCACATTAATAAGAGGATGTCAAACTGCACTTAAATCAGAAAACCTTTATCATCTCAGGTGGAGGATATCCTCTCTGTGAAGTATATTGGCACTTTATATCTGCCTGTTACATACAGTAAGCAATGCTTTGATTTCATCAGTGCTATCATTGGCATCACAGAAAGAAGCGGATTCTATTTATACTTTTCAAAACCAGCAGCATTTTAGACTTAAACCCGGAAAGTAATAAGTGATTCTTCTCTCCCTGGTCACTAAATTAAGACTGAGTCCTAATCCCAGTGAAGTCAATGAAACATCTTTGACTGGTAAATGGTATTGTCCAAGGGCCTCATGGGCAGCGATGATGCATTTTTACAGATGTGTAAATGTATAAAAACATGTTTTCTGGCTTGTGCAGTTCTGGAAATGCAACTCAATACAACTTGTTTCTAACAAAGTATGCCACTGACATCCGGAAAAGAAAACACAGCGACAAGATTCTAGGAGACCTCGTAAAGGAAGCAAAGAAAAGAAATAACCATGCGGATAACAACAGCTGTTTTGAAACTGTTACAGAATAGCACTGAAATTGGTGCTTTTCTTTGGAAATTACAAAAATGTGTGCAAATACATAAAATCTGATTTGCTTATCTTCTGTCAAGAAGTCTGTGTAAACTAGGTTGATCTACAAGGAAAAAAAAAAGTCTTTAGTGGAATATACCTCTTCAAATTCAGCCATTCCGCCCTACCAGTGACAACCCATTACATACTTTTAAATGCCTCCTCAGCCAAACGACATGAATCAAACACTCTGCCATATAATTTTTACTGGTACCAAAGCAACAAAGGCTACCCATGTTAAATATTATCCAGTATCTTAAGGGATAAGTAGAGGAACATTTTGGAGAGAATCACTGCTTCATTAGCCGGATTTAAATTTAAATATGCTGTTAGGAGTTTGTTTTAATAACTTCCAGACATGTAGAGTCCTTTTTAGTAAGCACTGTAGACCTATTCCGAAACTGGAAGCATTCATTCCAGCACTCATTTTGTCCAATTAACAATTAAAATATAACTCTGTGTTGCTCAGTATTATAACTGTTTTTCAAATCTCAGTAGTATAGCTTCCCTCAAGGTAAGCTGAATGGCTGTGCTGAGCTGTGCCAACTCCGCAGCTAATAAAATTACAACAGTGGGTTACAAGAAGTTCTTCAGAGGGCATAAACTAAACAGAAATGTTGACTGGAAAAAAAAAAGAAAGGAAAAATATCTGTGCCAAGTATGTTAGTATTATAAAAGAAAGCGGTGAATAAATTGATATTTATGCTAAGATCTGCCAGAGGCATAGTTTGGAAAGCCAGACATTTATGAATGAGAACTAGAAAACACTCAAACAAAAAAGCATGAGTATGTGGAGAGATCTATTGCATCATGCATAATGACAGAGAAAATGCTTTACTTTTGGGTATTGTGCTTCACTCGTTTCTGTTAAAGAAAAGGAAACTTTCTTGACATATGCAAAATATTATCACAATCACAGTGGTACATTTGGGCTGCAAGGATACGCAGGCACACAGACAAAGAGAACAGGAATGGATGAGAAGTGGGGAATGCCAGTTTCCATTCTGGAATCAGATTACTGCCAAGCAAGTGAAGATCTTCTCCGTGGACTTTTTTTCTTCCCTTTTAAGAACACAGTATCAGAGGGGTATTACGGAAATTGTTGAACCTACAAGCTGGGACATGTGGCCACCATGCTGAAACCCTCTTCAAGTAGTTTCTAACTGGCAGTACTTTGTAGTCCCCCTGGTACATATTCCAAGTGGGAATATGCAGTAGCCCTGAACTTCCTACGTAGACAGACCTTACTCTTAGCAATCCTTCCTTTCCAGACGTTTCTTTCGGAAAGACCAGCAACCCTAGTCTTTCGCACCAGCCGATGAACAGAGAGAATATGTTTTGTACTGTACTGCACAGGTCCTGCTGCAACTAGTGAAATATAGATGCAAAATCTTCCACGTGTATTTCCTGAGGCACGATCTGTCCAGATGGAGGAATGCACCTCTACACCCCTAACTGGTGTAAAAATGTACTTTAGAAGTATGATTTACTCCACAGCATGATTTTATAAACTCAACCTGATAAAGGCTACTCCCCATTTTTAAGATGAGACAACAGGACTGGTGAAGGACTGCCCAGTTAAATGAGGACTAAATTGACAAACACCAGGAACAGATTTAACGGAGTGAATAATGGAGCTTTAGTTCCTGCTGTGAAGCTGGCAACTCACGCTTACCCTGCCATTAACAGACAAGATTGGATACGTGGCACATTTCCTTTCGTTTTCTGGAGCTACTACAAGGTCACCTTTCTCAGATGACCAGATACAGAGGTTCAGTTTGAGGCCCCAACAAACCTCAAGAAAAGTGCCTTCACATTTTGGATGCTAACATTTCTGAGCGCAAAACCCATGCTACCTCAGGCCTTGCCTGACTTCACAGAAGTTGGGGAGTTCACAGAAATCCGTCACGGTTGCACTGCTAATCAAAGGAAAGAGAGTAAGGAGCCTCTTGAAAGTATAGGAGAAAGCATCTAGAATTTCAAAATTCATTAATGCAAATGGAAAAGTATCTTCTGCCCCTTTCTGAATTTAGTCAAGACTACTAACTCTAGCAAGAAATCAAAGCAGGGAATGAAAGCAAGTACGGCAGAGATGAAGAGCGTAGTTGAAGAGAGCATCATTTGTTTTGTTAGCTATAGACCAAAGGAAGATATTACTGGCCAGGAATGCAGCCAGAGAATCAAGAAGCTGGAATAGGATTTAAAGGGGCATTCAGCTTGTGGATCATTCTGATGATCCTTCCACGGGTACAGACTTTGCCAAGTGCAAAATACACCTACCGCAGCTGTGCAGCATTACTTCAATCCTGCTCAGGAGATCTGTCTAGGAAAGCTCACCTAAACCCTAACACTGCCAGATAACGGGGCGGTTGCAGGTCTGAGACAACAGAGATGAGATTCACCAAGTGCTCATAGTAATAGCAAAATACATACAACTGTATTAACTTTCCCAGTGATTTCACATGAATATCAAAAATATTGACGCAAAATTATATCTTCAGTTTGGACAATAGCTGGAACTTGGTGAGGGATTTCGGCTAAGAGACATCAGGTAACACATACTTCCAATGTGATGCAATTTTCTGTTGTTTTTCTTTCTTCTCTTGTAAGACCACCAATAGTTACAGAACAGCCATCCTTGTAATGAATATTGCATATGACTGTTTTCTTACAAATGAAAGGAAGAATAAAACCTGCTGTTTCTTGATGGGACAAAATCTTTCCACTATGACCTCATGCTTTCTTTACCAGACTGATTATATTACACTACCAGATCATCATGCAATTCCAATTAAAGAGATGAACTGTTTTCTTCATCAGATGAATTTTAGAAGCAGAAGATCAGCAGCATGCAAGGCCTATTTCAGCTGTGGAATGACTTAAATATCCTGAAGTCAGCCTTACTTTGAAAATGAATCCTTCTGCTATCCGTACTCTAAAAACTTACCCCTCATTCCGAGATGTAGATTTTAGCAATTTTTGCTTTACCTTTCCAAATTACAAGGAACTAATAATCTAAATCCTAAACCAAAGAAACTCAATTTTTCCATTGCCTAAAGATTATGCTAAATCATCTAGCTAGCTAAAGAGGCAAAGATGACTTTGAAACATTCTAGGCCCACTAACATTTCACAAAATGCAATAAAACAAAGGATGCCAAGGAAAATGAGGGTTTTAAAAATCAGATGCAGTAAAATGAATAAAGAAATGGTAGTAGATGTCAATCTTAGGACAGAAGGAAAGTTAAAAGATTTAAAGGATGGCCTCTTCTACCACATAGTCCTTATATTTTTCATAAAAGTGATAAAAGGAGGGAGATAAAAGGACATAAAACCAAAATCTTCAACTTCCAAAGACAGCCTCTGTCCAAATGAGAACAAGACAATTAAGGTTCTTTATTACGTTAATTGCTTAAAGAAAAAGCCTATAAATCTATACAAAGAAAAAAGAGTGCTAGGAAGATCACTATTTTAAACACTTGCTAAGTTAGCTAACTGCAGTTCTAAAACATGACATCAAACATTAAATTAAACATGAAAATAATTATCTTTCGGTATTCTTCAGGAAGCTAGTCCTTCTGCTCAGTCAAACCCCTGAAAGGACACTAAATTAACATGGTCTGAAAGGATACACAAAGCCTCCAAGTCGACATATTTTGGGGGCCATTTGCACCTTTACTTTACCAAGTTCAATTCATTAAAGGCAAACATTTCATTTCTTCAAGTAATCCATTAGTTTGGGATATGTCCAAAATAAATGTAGCAGAGTTCCTTCGGGGAGCAATTTCTTCAGCACAAGTCAGACAGAGTGATTTATTGTGTTGCAGAAGAATCTTCCAAGAGAAGATCTGAAAGCCTGATAGCTGGGTCCATTGAAAACTAGACCTGACGACACTCCAGAAAATATACTGCCGAACATCAAGGAAGATGGAGACTGGCTAGGTCTTTCCCTGCTCTAATTTCTGTGAGCTGGCCAAGCATATGTGATTGAACTGGAACTGAATTTAATACATTTCCATTTATAGTAGAAAGGGTTTTGAAAACAAGACAGAGGCCAGACTGTTCACAAGGTATTTATAAGAAAAGCACAGGTGCGTTACTTCCCCAGGAAAAGTAATCCTGATAATTTTAAAATATAATTTCATCCCCCTGTTTAGTCTTAAAATCTAATTATACATTCAGCATGAGACAAATGTCATGATTACTGAATTAATCTTAAAGCTCAGTGTACAAAAAAAACTCTGAAAGAAACCAGCAGCATAGAGCAAAAAGCTTAAACAAAGTCCACAAAACAAAGACCCTTTTGTCCCAAAGACACTGTTCAGCCAAATGGCTAATTTGCCCCCGTGTTCATGAACCCTGCAATGTCTCGGAATGGCTAGTACCAGTGGCTCCAGAGTAATTCATCCTATCATTTAATTCTGACTTGCAGTGAGTTACCCTGGAGCCACTGGTGCTAGCCATTCCGAGACGTTGCAGGCTTCATGAAGATACCGTACTGTTAACCATCAGACTTTGCTCTGTATAATTCTACGATGGAAGGATAACAATCTAGTACAGAGAACTCACATTTCTCACTGATTCCCTCTCCCTACTTCCTACCAGTTTGCAGCTCTTTGCCCCTCAGTTTGTCTGCTTTCTCTACATAAAAACCCTCCAAAATTTGCAGGCCATGGGAAGACTTTGCATGGTAAAATGACTGTGACACCAGACTTGAAATCATGCTAGAGCACTGTTCTAGCTACTTTCTAAATTTCCTGGCCAGTTTGCTCTCCACTTGAGTTTCTTTATCCAGAAGCTACCTAACTGCACCAAACATTCTGAACTCGCTAGCGACCCTCTCCCGACATAAGACAATAACATGCGGCACTTAATGAATATATTTCAGGATACAATACATTCCTTAAAAGATCTGGCAACTTCCTTCTTGTAAATCAAACACAATGCCTTTTCTTTGCTTGGATTTCTGAGAACTGAGAGTTGTGCTCATCAAGTAACGATTTCGTTTGGTCCATTCGGGAAGTACTCTCTCCCTTGCTGTGTTCAAATATGAACAATTTCTATAACCAGATGCTCTTTCTTTTTCCTCCAGAAGCACCTACACATTCAGCACAATTTTTTAAGCAACCTGTAGGCAACACCTTTTTGGTGTAGTGACAACTGCTGAGGTCACCGCTCTGCACTTGACAAGTTACAGAGATTCATACCTGGCTATTCGAAAGCAAGAACAAGGACAACTGACGCACACTTCAATTAAAGCATGTCGTGACGGTGGAAATAAACAATAAACAACAGAGTGAAGTGTGTGGATATCACTATTAATCTATTGCTTTCTCATTTTCAAATTTCAGGCTGAATGACACTTAGGTCTGCTGAAGTTGGAACAAAACACAGAGGAATAAAACCATTCTGTACTGGAATGTCACTCACATGCATTTCTAGTCTAACAGAAAGGCCCACAGTTCTGGCAAACAGTCAAATTCAACAGATTTTGCAGACCCTGTACCTAGAAGGTAGTTAAAGATCAGCCAGTTAAATAAACCTTGTTTAGACATATATCACAGTTACTTGGACCCAGAAAGGGACTGACATAATTAAAACGGAAGTGGAAATACAGCATCCAGCTCCAAAGCTTATGTCTTGAAGTCCTCAGGTCACTCCTACCCAACCCCCTATAGGAAGGGAGAGGTGATGGAAGAGGATGCAGGAGGTTGACGGTGGTTAGGCAGGAGAATGGCATGGGGATCAAGATAGCACAGCTGAGTAAGCCTGTGGAAAAGGGTAGAATTTAAGCTATGTTCTCCCTTCATAGGCTGGCTAGTGCTATGTCTTTATTCACAGCTTGCCGTTTTTGTGAATCCCATTGTGAGATGCTTGATTCTTCCTGAACTTTATTTAGGGTAACCTCAGCACTTAATTCAGGGATGAAGGGACCCTGCAGGTAAAAAGTAGGCATCTGAAATCCTCTCTGTTGCATCACCCAAATCACAATTTGAATCTGATGCCAAGCTAAAAAGAAAATGCAACAAGAAAAACAAAATCTCAATGCAGCACTTAAGGTATCATCAAGTAAAGACACTTCTATTATAAAACAGTGTCCAATAGACCTACATACGACAGCAAAGTCAAGGTCTTAAGGTCTTGACACAAACCCGAACATTTTAAAAAGCAAATATTACACTCCTGATGTTGCAACGATGTGACATGCATCCTCAAGCTCATTTAATGGAAGATCACTACAATATATTCCATCATTTTTCCCATTTTATGGTTGGTAAGTTATTTTTAGTCTCGATGAGTCTCAGACTTTGCCCCCAACAAACGCATAAACAATTCCACCAGCTGAACTGAAAGACAGCATAGGGTGGAAATGAGTCCAGAAAAGGAAAAGACTCATTTAAGCCAGCACTGCTATTGAAAGAAATGCCAAAACAACTACAACGTTGGGTATTTGGTTGTTTGCTCCTTTGCAGAAAGAAACACTGCCTAGGGCAATGAGGATTACACTGGGTTAAACAAAGTACTTTTGCCTTTAAACCTACATCACCTTAGACAAATCTTTCTCCCCAGATGTTTCTTTAGTGGTCTAAAAATTATCCAGCTTTTCAGAATAACTCCATTCCCAGGCTGTGAACTTGCCAGGAGACTACAAAGGTGTGCGATATCAAGAGAAATCCTACTCAGCTACCTAGGTGCAACTCCACAAACATAATTTACTATTTCTCTGACAAAAATCAACCACTTCCTTTGGGTTTTGTAGTCAGTGCTGGAAATGCACATTAATAGGCTCTGCAATCACACAGTTTTTCTCTTTCCTCTAAGCCAAGTATCTGTTTCTTATTCTGGTCTGCAATAATTCAAAGGCTCAGAGATGTAAGGCCAGAAGGGACTCTTAGATCACCCTGACTAACTCCTGTGTACTTCCAGACTTCAAAACTTCGTACAGTCACCCTGCAACTGAGCCAACTGAAGTATAAATGACATTTCCCAAAACCTTTAGAAAGGTGTCTATCCTTGGCTTGGAGATATCTAGAGATACGCCGTTTTGGTCATTTGTTCTTTCATTCCTAAAAATTTTAGTAGATCTTTTCCTATCTGAAATCATCGAACTTTCTTTCTTTTCTCCCCCCAACCCATTCACCTGCAGCCAGCATTTTATTTCCGTGAAGGTTCTTTGCATATGTAACTGAGCAACATCTCAAGGTTTTGTCATTATTGTGGACAAGTCAAACCTTAAATTTTCCAGTTCCCAAAGTGACAACAATTCTGTAGCTTTTATCTGAATCACTTCCATTTTTGCAGTATTTGTGTTAGTGACTGAGCACCAAGACAGTACGTGACATCCCAGTATACGTTTCGACCGACAGCACCCAGAAGTAACACCGCATCTGTATTCTTATCCCTTTGTTTACAAACCAAGACGTGCACTGCATTTTTTTTGCCAGTTTTGCTTTGAGTGCCCATGTACAAACTGTTTCCCTGCTTTAATAACCACAGTATTTCAAGGTTACTGTCCAAGAAATATTTTTAGTTTCTTCTGGCTTAAGCCAAAGCTGATCTGAAAGACACAATCCCGCCTAGCCTTTAACCCAGTGTTCTCTCTTCCCTCTTCCTACCATAAGAGTTGCTCTGAAAACATGAGAGATCAAACCAGGAAATCAATCTAGCTAAACAGTAACCTTTCCATGTTGGCTTTCAGCTTGATTAGTATCCCAGTCTGGTAAATCATGTACCCCCAAAATTGCTTACACCGATACAGCAGCAGATGAAGCCCACAGACGGGGACAGTCTGCTGCACATGAAAGGTTCTTTCGTTAACACACGCAAGCAGGCTGCATTGCAGCGTGTATTTCCCACTTCTCTATGTTCACCCTGCATTTCTTTCTTTTCCTTGCGTGTGTACATTTGCCTTTGGTTGTGTTATCATCGTTTGCTGCTCTCCAACATCATGTCTGACAAATTTTAACAGCATCCATTTTACACTCATTTGTATAATGCTAGCACAATTCCTAAGAAACTCTACTGAAAAGTTGATCCAGTGATAGCTCTCGGTTTATAGTAATTTCTGAAATAAGGTAGCCAGATTTGAATCTGTTTGTCAAGTACTTTATGTCTGCCATACAATGCCTTTCTTTTTTTTCATTCAAATATCATATGTTGACAAATCAGAAGCTTTACGAAGGTCTAAGTCGATGAATTCTATCAGATATCACTATCAAACTTGTAATCCCCTCAAAACATGCAATCAGGCATTTTGAAATCATTGTTTTCCATATAGACTGGCTGTAATTATATTTTTACCTTTTAACGCCTAATTTAATTTTGAAATCAGTAGTTGAAAAAAATCAGCATTGCTATCTTCCACACCTTCTTCCAGCACCTAAATAAGACTTGCTTCATTTATTTCCTCAAAATGAATTATCTGTGTGATTTGATAGGCTGCATCTCAAAAGATAACCAGGTTTAACAAGTTGCTTTTTCATCATTTAGCAGACAATTCCATAATTCTGGGCAATTCAGTCAGCCAATTATTCCACTGCATAGTCATCACACTGGTAGTACTGCTGATGTGATTATTTCAGATTCCTATTACACAACATGTTAAAGAGATCCATTGACTTCACTGGGAATATTCATACGAAATTACACATACAAGCTCACGGATAGCAACAAGGAAATTGTGTCTTAGTTCAGAAAGCAAAATGATTCAGTCATCACTCAGAACAATAAATGGAAGCAAATAGAAATGGCAGTTCTCCATTTTTTTCATCTTTTAGCTCTTTTCAAGTTTCTTCAAATTCATTTTAAAATGTTACATTACAAACTAAGTTCTCTGATTTTACTTTTTTCTCTGTAGGTGCCCCCACAAACTATATGTGTTATCACAGGGCAATAAAATAGGCCTTAGAAAAACACATTAAAAACCCACCAATCCCAAGAGCATTTTTGCAATGGCTGCTGAATTTATCAATACTCGCTGACTCCAGTGGCAGTTGCATTAGGCTATAGATGACCTCTGCTCAGGATGCTCAAGGAGAACAGTGCCAATTGTTTGATTTTATGGTTCCCTTTCCTTGTTTGGTGCTCACAGCCTATTTTCAATTGATGTGCAGTATGTAACTGGGAATTCTGTGTGACGAGCATATGACTATGCATGTGCACATAGTTTTTATAATTAATTTTTCTTTTGATCTACTAGTGAGTGATCTCATTAGTAGATCTCATCTCTGACGTTGGCGTTCAACAGCTTTGATGTAGTAAAAACATAATATTTGACAGCAGGAGATTCAGCTTGTCATCCATTATGGAGAGAATGTAATCCCTGGGCTATTTTATTCATATTCTACATCCTTTAGGAACACTGAATTACACTCTAATAATCCACCAGTTGTCATTGCTAATAATCAAGCAAAACTATTTTTTCTTCTTCATCTAGAATAGATTTTGAATCTACAGTCTGATCCCTACTAACTTCTGCGGAGTCCAAGCCCTGTCCACATGCATTACACTAAAGGCCAGGAGCCATCAGCGCCACCAGTGGTGGCCAGAGCAAACAAACGTTTGCAATCTCTCTAAGCCATGTTACCTCCTGCTTAGAAGTTGATGCGAGTTTGGAGGGGGCAGTAGTCCCAACTTTCCTTAAAGCATTTTAAGTACTTAGATATATTCCTCTTCGGGAAAGAGACCAAGGGATGATTTTAACAACCTTTTCCCACAAAGATGAGTTTATTAGGTTGACTACTCTTCAGTCTTATTTCGAAGTAGAAAAGCACTGGCCTATTCGAACTGTCCAGATCTTCACACAGGCAATAGAAAAAGTATCAGAGGGTTAAGTTACACAGCAGCAAAGCCCAGGAAAGTTCCTAAGGAGAATTTCAAATTTCTTTGAAATGTAATAATGAGAAAAAAAATTAATTTGATTTTGCTATCTTTTATTTTCTTCCCAGGAAATATCAGCAACATGCTTTCAGCCTGTTCTGTTTTGGAATATAGAGCATGGATATCCACGTAGCCAGGCACACAGACAGCAGGTCCTGCAGGGCCCTCATGAAAAGACCAGACTCCACACAACGTAGCGGAAAGGCCTCTGCCTATGTGTAATTGCCTTGACGCATCTGGAACGATACCTCCGGTGCGATGGATGTGCGAGTCCCTTTGAACTAAGCTCTGGGCCCTAGGGACCTTAGTCACTTGATGACATAATTTTCAGCCAGAAAGAATAAATAGTAACAACAGATCAAATTATCACGTATTTAGGAAAAGTTCTCTCTCAAAATTGGCTCAAAGCAGGCATGTGAGAACAATTCAGCGAGTTTTTAATGGTGATCTCTTGAGCAATCAGTAACAATCACCAGTCAGAGCACACACAGAGCGGAGTGCGTACTAACTGTCCAGAGCCAAATTCAATTAAGACTAGTTACGTTTTGTGAAAGCTTTCCACTTCCACACTGTTTGATGCAAGTATTTCGAATGTGTGCAACACCACATACAACTGCTGACCCTCGGAGGTCTGACTGGAGGAACTATCTTGCCCTCAGTGAATTACTCGGTTTATGGCAGCGAGAACTGTCTACGGTGACAAATGGTTTCTGTAAACATTTTTTGTGTTTCTTGGAAAAATTCCAACTCTGTTTTGTCCCTGTTGATATTTACCAGCTACGCCTGGAGCTGGCTGAAATACTTTTGTGTGTACATGCATTTGTACACTGGACACAGCTCATCAGAATACCTGGCATTTTTAGCAGAAGTTTACAATTGCAGAATACTCATAGCTCCCGTGCCGTTCAAATGTGGCATTTGATGGTACTCGGCGTCAGTGAAATCATAAACGAACAGAGGAAGAACAAATAGGTGCGACTAAACAAACTCATATTGCTATCATTTTTTAAGGAATTACACTTTAACTTAATTGAGCATGCCGGTTATTCAAATACCAGTGTGATAGGTTCCTTCAAGTGCTTGACATAAATGAGTGATGGCAAAACTGAATGCACTCCTGCAGCCTTCGCCCCTCATACCTAGAACAACGTATGCCGTTTAGTTGTAAATGCTCCTTGGGTTACTTGTGCCCAGCACTACCACTAATGTGCAGTAAATCTAGTAATACCTGACTGATTACTCACCTCGTCAACTTGAGGATCCTGAGCCTGAGCAGCATTGGGCACCGGGGAATCACAGTCTGGGCTATAATGCTCACAATAGTCGTACGCAGCTCTGGGGTCAGCTATAATCAACAGCTGCTGGATCTCACCCTGCAGGAAAGCATATGCAGATTAAATATAAAGATTGCCTACAGTTCACCCGAAGTACAGAGTTTTCATTCAGAAAGCAAAACTAGGCACATAATACTTACATTAGATATTATAGTAACATTTGTGGTTATAAATAACGTATCTACTTAATTTCTGCTGCTATTCTGGAAAACGTCCTAACCATTGTTCTCACGACAAAACAATGCAAATTAATACCGAATAGACTAGGTGCAGAATTCTGGCTTAAAAATGCTGTCTGGTTTGGAAAGGAGAGGGTGGGAAGGTGTAACGCCTGCTCTGTCATTCTCATGCTGTTTGTTTACTTCTTCACTGGGAACCAGTCTAAATTCCTAAGATTTAATTCAGGGCACTTCCTATTACCAGCATGCAGCTCAGCATGCAAGTGATCAACAGTATAATTCCGAGAGTTTGCATCACATCTGTACTCTCAAAGAAGGGGGAAAGTAAAATAAAATAAAAAAGGCTGTACCAGAGACACAGTTATTGAAATAAAAAATAATTAAGTAAGCACCGTTTAAATACGCACTATAGAATTTGTTGAAATAAAAATTTTAGCAGCTAACAAATGCTATTTTCATCTCTGTTCCCATGTATCTTCTGTAAAAACATCACAGTAAAGAGACCCACCATGCTGGGTCATAAAAAAGCTCTGCTGAGATCCCCTACAGAGACCTTGTATGTTTATCATTTTCCACAGAAAGCTGTCTGGTAGCCAGTGCACTTCTTAACACGGTGGTGCCATTTAAACCGCGTTAGGTAAATTCCTGCCAACGTTTCCACTATAAATTTCCTCATTCAGGAGCTTCTTATGCTGTCATAAAAATAAGGTGGTTGAAAACTGGCACGTGCTCTTGGTCAAAACCCATTAACTTCAATCTCTCCCTGCTTCCCCAGAAGGGGGGATTTTTAAGCTTTTATATACTTCTAATGTAATTTTGTTTTGTTTTTATGAAAAATGGGGCAAAGGAATAACTTTGTTAGTATAGCTGTGCATGTTTTGTCTTTAAAGAGAAAATATCATAACTGATGGAATGTACAGCTGGGAAAATTCACAATTATCTCAGTATTTCCAAAATTGCTTTACATCTTTCAGAACAGTAGCCTTTAACAAATTAACAAAAGTGGGGAATATTTTAAAATAGTAAAGAATAATTTGTCATGCTCCTTCCTTTCAAAAAGAAAAATCACAGGAAGAAGCAAAAAACCCTCAAACTGAAAAAAAATCAAGCAACTTTCTGCAATTTTCCTAGTTCTACAATATTTTTTTCTAACTTATTTAACATAAAATACAAAATACTTAGCACATAATGGCCATACATGGCAAATCTGTTTTTTACAAGACTCTTAACTCATTTTACTTTATAGACTCATGTGTGTCTCACATTAATTTAGAGTTGGAATGTATTTTTTTTCAGCTTCCAGAAATACTGGAAGTTCCCCTGCCAGTGGTTCTGGACTGTCTCTTTTATTTTCCTTAGCTCACTAATGCTTCCTGATTTGGACATCTTCCTACAAAACCTGCTCGGCATACAGAGAAATTCCCCCTTTCATTCCCTACATGACTCCCTCAAGAGTTTGAGTGCTTTGAGAAGTCTTGTACAGCCATTGCCAGCCTGGGCTATGCATCCCCCATCTCCAGCAAAGCGTTTCCAAAGTGTTCTGCCCTTCCTCTTTTACCAGCCAAATTAAAACTACGGGGAGCAGGGGAATAGGTTAGAGAATTAGCAAGTGAAAGACAAAAGAGGTAACTCTTTTGGAGCAACCATTAGAGATGGAGGTGTACCCTGTTGAGCTCAGATGATTGTCTTGGTGTATGTCCCGGAACATACACGGCTTCCTGAGATGCCCATACAGCGCACCACGTATACAGCATGCCAGCTGGTGGGAGCAATGCCAGAACTGCTCCTGAAACTCCTGCTGCTTAGTGTGATGTGCTAAGAGAACCCAGGTGGGGGAATATAGCCAGTATTCTGGAGCTTGCTTTGCGCTGATCTTGAATGTCACGGAATTTTGGCATTGGGTTTTGTCAGATTGTGTGTTTGGAAGAAGTACTCGGCATGCTGTTACCACTCGGCTTAGATGTCCCCACATTGGTTAAAGCTGTTCCTGGTCCATTGACTGTACTTCCCAGCCCCGGGAACCAGTCTGCCGGTCTTGGGTCCACACAGAGGGAGGCCTGCAGAAGTCTTGCACAGTACACATAAATTGCTACCGGCTATTCATGTGCGAGAAGTTTATTCAGGAACTGATCGATTTTACATTTGGCATCTCAGATGTTAATTTTCCTCTTTTTCCTTCAACATCTGCTATAAAAATATTTCCAGTAAATTATTGTTTTCCTTTTTCTATTTTTTGTTTTTATTTTTCTGTCTTTGCTAATTCAATGGCTTCTTTGAGTATCCGTATGTGACGTACTGGCAGTGCTGTTTCACCGATCGGCGAAGCGCTTTCGTCTCAGATCAGCTCGATCACCTCAGCACATGCAATTCCACATGCATTATTGCGGATTTCACCACTGCAATTTAGTTAGCATTCTAAGGTATTTGCTGGAGAAATCTACACCCTGAGAATTTTTCACAGAATGACTTCAGCCTTCACAAACACGTTCTTTTACTTTAGCTGCTTGACTTTGTGAGGCTGACATAGAGTTTTATGAAGTTCTTTGCGAATAAACTACAAATACTTAATCTGGCCATACTTTATGACCTGGAGTCATAAATTAGGCACTAACTGCACAAGACCCAAGAACTTTAAATGAAAATATGGATAAATGGAGCCATGGGTTATTAACAATTCTAATAGTTGGTCTCTAAAACGACACTGAGGTATCTAAACATACATGCATATGTGCATAATGTTATTCTTATATGAAAACTGCAGGAAAAAGGGAAGTCTCACAGGGAAGAATTATGAAAGCAAGAGAGGGAGAAAAAAGGTGGGGAAGGAGACAGGAGAACAGAGCAAAATCTACAAATACACCTGAGCATCCTTGAAGTACTCTGAAAAGGGCATAGAGAGCAAAAGCAGTACAAAAGGCAGCTGTCTATATAGATTAGTTCTGTTTCCTTCCCTGTGAAGTTGCCGTGACCACCTCTGTTGGGAAAGACTGCTCAGGCAACTTCACAAAGTTGACAGATGATACAACGTGTGTGATACAAGTCAAATGTTTGATGTCTCTGCTGAGCCAGTCCTCCACCATGTTTTGATGTCAGAGATAAGTGGGATGATGTAGAAGGCAGAGGCAGAGAACTTGTGGAGAGGTATCAGACAGATCTACAGAGCCACTTTTTCATTACTTGTAATGTGCATGCTTAACGTGCCCCCAAAAGGGCTAAAAGCCTATTTAGCACTTACGAAGAAAAATCTGCTGCCTTATAACAACTTTTTATCCTGGATAACACTTAATACAATGTATTTTAAACAGTGTTTATGAGATATTTAACATTACTTGCATATTAGGCATGAGAAAGCAGAGAGCTAGGTCTCTGCCTTAGTTGCCCAGAGGTGAAGGGGAGCATCCAGCACGATATTCAGGCACACCTAACATTAAGCATACAAGTACCGCTTGTAAGAAAAACGGATCAATTTGGAGTCTTAATATTTAGTTTGGATCACAAATACTTGATTGAAATAGACACTAAGTTGTTGTCAAAGCCAGCACATAACTCACAAAGTCAATGCACAGTTGAGAAATTCATCTCAACATGGAATAAAAATAGTTAAAGCCTACGAACGTTTTGAGGTCTCTCTCTTTTGGAAATGTGCTTGTAATTAAAATCAGAGGCTTTTGAATCAGCCTCATGGTTATATTTAAAAAGCTTCCTGAGAATCATAAAATATCTTGCCCACCAGTTATGCCTAGCATGAAAACATGGTACAGAAGGGTTACTTCTGTAGCACTGTCATAAAAGGTGCTCTACCAAATAAGCTACTTTGCAGAATCCTCCAAGACTATTAAAAGGAGTTGATTAAAGCTGAGGAAACATTCGCTTCTTTGTGGCATGCCACAGCAAATGTGGAGAACCAGGCTACAGAGCTACATGGAGAATACGCCCCGATCAGCCGAATGGCTGCCTACTGGAACAGCTGCCCAGCCATCCGCTCCGATTAACCGTTCTACAGCAAGGAACAGCCCAGCTAAGCATGAGAAGTGTGCGGTGAATTCAGGCATTGAAAATTCCTCTGTAAACCTCCCAGACGTTCCACAGTGACGTTCTAGAATAAGAAAGCTTATGTGTACGTACACTTCCAGCATTTGTTGAAAAACACACCTCGCTAAGCAGTAACTCACAAGGCGGAGTATCCGCACTAAAAACAGCCTCTTGATATGAAAACAGTTCGGAACACTGGAAAAATAAAGTGTCAACTAAGAAAGAAAGAAAATGGAGAGCCGACTTGCAGGAAAGCAGTAGACTACCAAGTTCTCTTTCCCATTTTACTGACTTTCTCCTGATGTAGTTATTACTGTAGTTAGCCTCATGGCAGTACTCGCTATATCTGACTCCACCTTTTTAGAGCCTTTCTTAGATTCCACGGCAGAAATCGGAATAAGGAAAAACTCCAGTTAGATATGGTGTCAGATTTTATCAATGATGCAAATCATTGAGGGCCTGGAAAGTAAGGAATGAATTATTTTAACATTATAAGCACTAAATGTTAATGGCTGCTTATTAACTTAATTGTGACTTCATAAAAAGTCTTAGATATTATCTCTCTTCTTGAAACATTCTCTTTCCCTTTTAACTATGTAATCTTACTAATGCTTTCTAAATATGGTGTATGAGAGAAGGACAACCATAAAGTAGTCCATTTACAGTCTATTTATCAGCTAAAAGTTTCTGTCACTAATAAAAGTCATCCCTACTGTCACCTGCCGGCATTGTTAAAAAGGCAAAAGTACGGATTATTACAAGGCTGTACGGGCACCATATGAAGGAATCGGTGCTGAAATCACTGTTTTTCCCAGTATTTAAAATCTTATGGTCTAGTTCCCCAGTTCTACAAGAACATCAATCAGTTCAGCTGTAAAGACAGATTTTTGGGATCTCTCTTTCACAAGAATCTTATTAAAACAACAGCCCTGCAGGCGAAAGTGACCTTTGTCCAGGGGAGAGCAGGTGAGCATTACGTGAGAAGCTCTGCAGGAGCCTCTCCGCAGAAGCAAACTTCACAAGTTATCCAAAACATTTAAAAAAATTTTTTTCAAAGAACAAGTGATCTTGGTAGTTGCAAAACTAGGATGCTACATAACGGTGTGACTGGACCAGAGCTGAGAAGTCAAGTTGTAGTTTCTTATTGTAAAATAATGAGATTTTCTAGAATTATTTTAGTAGGAGAAAGCTTATTGCTCTTTTTCAGCTTGACAAAAAAATTAATGAAAAATAATGCAGCAATTAATTAAATGTCTAATTTACATATTAGAGGTTCAGAAAGACTCCCCACAACTAGAGTGGGAGTGTTACTAGTACCAAAATACCATCCTTGTGATGAATATTCTGGATAAAACGAGTACCTCTTATGTGCTTATAAGGATAATTAGATTTTAAAGATGACTACCTAAAGGGTGATGAAAGCATAACAAAACCAGTGCTAGGCACTATATCCACTCAGGAGAACAACATCAATATCTTTTATCTTCATGCGATGGCTAAAGCCTAAGAATTGCAGAGTGGACTCCCCAGTAAATCAGCAGAAACCCTAACCTGTGTATATGCGCCAACTTTCTCTAATTAGTTATGTGACCGTACAACTATAGGCTCCAAAGAACAAAAGTCTAGACAGCCTGGATATTGTTACTATAGAATTTAGAAGAACCTGCTGCAGAATTCATTTAATCTTCCTGCAAAGATTTCAGGGATCGAAGAATTCCAGGGGCCTTTAATATAATATTCCATAACCCCGGCCCATTGCATACTATAGCTAGAGAAAGATATTTAGAGCCTGCCAGACTGAAGCACTGTAAAAGCAATAAATTGTGAAAGCAGAATTCTGTACAGGTCACAGTTTCCATAGAAATCAATGTCTCCTTGATTCTTTGAAACTCCATGGTTATAGTAGCATATATGCACCTTGGTTAAGAAATAGGTTGATACACCAATTCTAAGTTTTAACCTCCAAAACATAGCTGTTCAGAGACCAAAGTCTACTGCAATTCTTGGCTGAGAGATTAGATTTTATTACAATGCCTGTATATACAGTGCGTGTACATCACGCACACACACGTGTGACCGAGGACATCCTATTTTCTTGATAAAAGACCTGCAAATCTGTTACATTGCCATTTTTCTTTGAAACTCATTTACAGCTGTTCTTTAAAACTTAAATGCATTACACACAACATTCAATGAGGCGATAATAAACCCCACCTGTAAAATTCGCTGGAGCTGATGTAAAGGCCGCATTTTTTGAGCTCAGGTTGTTAATTTTAAATGTAACTATAAAAAGTTTAGTTAAGTGAACATTCCTTTGTTTCTTGGGAATGTTCCTTGAATACAAACTTGAACTCCAACAAATTACCAGAGCTTTGCTTTCTTTTTCTCCCCTCTTCCTGCTTTCAAACACAAGGAAGGGAAACAAGGAAAACAGAATGATTTACCTTTGTTCGTGGAGCATAAGTTTGGAATTACTATAAAAAAATAACAAACACCAAATCACCCTTCTTTCACACAAAGAAAAAAAAAAAGCAAAACAAAACAAGCCAAATAGAAAGCTTTTGTACAAAATGCTGGGTTTTTATTAGTTGCCTCTGAAATGGAAAAATCGTTTGTTTTGCTTTTATTTTTTGTTGTTTTTTTCCCTCCCAATGCTGGAAGTTGGCCACTTCTCTGGTGTTGTCAGCTAGAAGGTTGCTTCTAAATATTTTTGCCTGGAACCTATTCCATTTTTTGGTTTCTGTCCCATTTACATTAAACATTACATTTTAGCCTGACTGACACTAAACATTTAGTGAGTCACTAGCAATTACTAAAGGTGACGTATGATGGGAATCATTTTGGCTATGCCTCCGTCAGCTAGCAGTGCAGCTCAGCAGGACAGCATGAAACAGAGGGTGCTGACGACACGTCGTTCACACTGCGTGCCTTTGGGGGAGTTTTACTTTGGGCTACCTTCCTTACTCTGCTTTAGCCGTACAGCAATTTTGGTCAGTCAGTAAAAGCTCTACCCGTTCTGCTACTGCTGCCTTCTTCACGGAGGATGCACACAGACAAATGGCCTTCCTGCACTTGCACACTTGGACTTCCCGTGCTCACAGATACGTGAGGCATGGTTACTCATCTGGAGGGATCTGCAAGTTAAATCACATTAAGGTACTATCACTCTATCTTCAGCTGCTCTCTGAGGCTATCTGAAGGAATCCTATGCTGTACATAAGTGTATGAATGCTTTTTTCATGAACAAGGATTTTATTAACAAGGATTACTGCAAGGATTTAATCTCATAAACTGTGGGCAGTTAAAGCTTTTAATGGCTTTAAATAAGAGTCTTACATACATCAGGTTTTGTCTTGTTATACTCATTTAGAGCACAGTGCTTAAAAATCATTGTATTGGTCTGACGTGGGGAGTTTTGAAGGAAAAACGTCTCTATACGGAAATATCTACATAAAGACTTAGTTATTAACTTATTATAAAATGCTTATTATAAAAACCTGTTGCACTGTTCACACCAACAGTACTAAATGAGGAGTGACAAATCCTTACAGCTGGCAAAGAATGAAAAGGTCCCTGTTATTTATCAAACATTTACGCTACAAACATACTTCAATGGATACAATTCAAAACTTTTACGAGGTGCCATGTACCAGCATTTGACTAATTCCTTTATTATTTTTTTTTTTTTAATTTTTGTATGCTATTGTAAGAATTCTCTTCTTTGCAGCAAGCCCTTACAATCCCGCCCTTCTTGCACTAGGTACTTGAAAACAGAGAAGAGATTAATTTCAAATGACACCTGTAGAAGTTTAAGGTATATTGTGTCAGTCTTTCATAAACAAGCATTTCCAAATTAGGCCCACCAACAGCAATAGATCCACTTCAGTGAGCAAGAGCTTAGCACCATAAATGAAGGTCTCCTGATTTGGCAGTTAGTAATAATACGGTTTTTAGACAGCGTAATTTTATTATTTTAAGACACATTCACAGTTTATCATTTCCTTCTCAATCATTTGTATGCACCTGATGCTTAAGGCTTACTTGTATTCAAAATCTTGAATATTTGTGACATCATATTGATTCCCATATTAACTGAGGGCTATGGCATAAAATCTCAGACTAGCACTCACATTCAGGAATGACCAGCAGGCAAGTACAAATTAGAATTTCCTCATATAAAACACACAACCCCCCCACAAGATTTGGAAAATACTTAAGATAAATTTTTTTCTTGCTTTTAAAGCTAAACCAGAAGATCTTTCTGAGAGCAGTGCTAAAAAAATCCCTCTTAGCTCTAGTACCAGTAAGTAAACTTACCAAGGAATATTGTTTGCTGAATACACAAAAATAGCAAATTAGATAGTCATTTATCGTGCTCTTAGGACACTAATCAGCCCTTTCCTTCTTTCAGTGGTGATCTACCTGATCTCTGGACACCCAGTACGCTTACTTACTCAGAAATTATTGGTCATCAGCACAGGAAAGTTACATCAAAGTAGTCAACTCAAACTGATTAAAATGTCTGCGTTTAAAATTTCCCAGTGTACTCTAACAAACTCTTGCATCAGCAATAGTCAGACTGCCAGAATCAGAACAAAAGCAGGAGAACTGCCTAGAAAACAGAAGTTTATATTAGGAAGAGAAAAAGAAAAGGAAATAGCCAAGAATTTAATCGCATTAAATTTTGTTGTATTACAAATTTAAAATAACGCAGTTAGAAACAAAGAAGAATATCTGATCCACTGCAATGTAACACTTTTAAAATAGGTGTGAAATCTTTCTCACAGGAGCAATATTTGTTCTGAGTTTCAGACTCATTCAAATTGAGTGTTTGAATTAGAGAAACATCTAATTCAAACATTCTCTGAGGATTCTAAATGAATGGTCCATGCAAATATGCTAGAGCAATATGCATGAAGAAGTAATTCTTTTTTCCAAAGATACAATCAAGTTGTCAGGAGGTCAGGATAATGTCACGTAATAATATTTATTTCTGACTCACGTGTGTATGCAAGAATTCACAGGAGGTTAGATGTACTCTCTAAGGGAACAGGAACGCATGATCTATCTAATTGGGTAAAAAACTGGCTGAATGGCTGGGCCCAGCGAGTTGTGCTGAATGGAGCTAAATCCAGCTGGCGGCCGGTCACGAGTGGTGTTCCCCAGGGCTCAGTGTTGGGGCCAGTCCTGTTTAATATCTTTATGAATGATCTGGACGAGGGGATCGAGCGCGCCCTCAGTAAGTTTGCAGGTGACACCAAGCTGTGCGGGGGTGTTGATCTGCTCGAGGGCAGGAAGGCTCTGCAGAGGGATCTGGACAGGCTGGATCCATGGGCCGAGGTCAGTTGCATGGGGTTTGACAAGGGCAAGTGCCGGGTCCTGTCCTCGGGTCACAACAACCCCAGGCAACGCTCCAGGCTTGGGGCAGAGCGGCTGGAAAGGTGCCCTCGGAGAAGGCCCTGGGGGTGCTGGCTGACAGCGGCTGGACACGAGCCAGCGTGTGCCCGGGTGGCCAAGGAGGCCAACGGCATCCTGGCTTGTGTCAGCCATGGTGTGGGCAGCAGGAGCAGGGCAGGGATGGTGCCCCTGTGCTCAGCACTGGGGAGGCCGCACCTCGAATGCTGGGTTCAGCTTTGGGCCCCTCGGGACAAGAAGGACATGGAGGTGCTGGAGCGTGTCCAGAGAAGGGCAACGGAGCTGGGGAAGGGTCTGGAGCACAAGTGTGCTGGGGAGCGGCTGAGGGAGCTGGGGGGGTTTGGTCTGGAGAGGAGGAGGCTGAGGGGAGACCTTATGGCTCTGTGCAACTGCCTGAGAGGAGGTTGTGGTGAGGGGGGGGGTCGGTCTCTTCTCCCAAGTAACCAACGGTAGGACAAGAGGAATGGCCTAAAGCTGTGTCAGGGGAAGTTTACATTGGATATTAGGAAAAATTTCTTCACCAAAAGGGTTGTCAAGCACTGGAACAGGCTGCCCAGGGAAGTGGTGGAGTCACCATCCCTGGAGGTATTTAAGACATTTGGATGTGGTGCTCTGGGACATGGTTTAGGGGTGAACTGGCAGTGTTAGGTTAACAGTTGGAGCTGATGATTTTGAAGGTCTTTGCCAACCTATACAATTCTGTGTATTCTGTGTAATTGTTTACAGCGCTGATTCTGACAGTGCTGAACTTTGCTTTCAACAGGAGCGAATTATCTTAATGACACAGCTGGGTTTTGTGCAGTTGTGTTGTGCTGTATGAATGGGTTCAGGACCAGAAGAAACCCTGGCGTCTTCAACCAGTAGGTCACTGAAGCCAACGATTTCGTTACATGTATCTATAGGTTCATTATTTCCCTATTTTGAATTTCCATTCAGTTTGAGGAGAGTGAAGAGTGCTCCACAGTTCCTGTGATCCAATCATTGGCTTACTATGACTAAAAATATCATTATTATCCAAGATAAAACAGCCTTTGTGATGCATAGATACAATATGCTGTGAATTCCAACAGGTCACTATACACTTAGGCATTTCTTTTTACGTGCTTCCTACATGTAAGCTAATAAAGGCATCAAATGTCATATGGAAAGTCTGTCTTACACAATTTTAAGTCTTAAACACTTAAATCTAATGTCATGGCTAAATAAGTTCATTTCTGGAATTTCCTGCACAGAGAATAAGACACACTGTGTTATGTGTTTCTTCAGTGCCTGTTGTGGTCGCCAGATACAGCAGGGTTCACAACACAGAAATACTACCAAGAGCAGCCACGGAACCACCAAACATCACTCTGTGCTACCACAAATGAGACAAACAAAACATTTAAGACACAACCAGGAGACTCTCAAGCAGGAGACAAATTTCAGGGAACAGCCCCAGACTTTGTTTGTAGCAGCAGTAGCTAAAGGATGGATAAAGTCTTGTTAATGAAACAAAAAGAATGCTGTTTAGAGAGTGAAAACACATGAGACAGACTCAAGAAGAATTAGATTATGTTTTGCTTGGCAAGACTTTGACGGACACATATCATTAAAACCGTATATGGCACAGTACTTTGTTTAAACTTTGAGGGACATTCTAATTGCCTATTTTCAACATGCACATTTTTAGCTAAAGTTTCCAATAATTGAACATAGGTATAAATGTACCCATGGTGGCTGTACAGTAAAAGAGAACGCAGAAACCTATCCCAAAAGAAAAGACGGCAGGCTTCTAATTTAAGAGACTTCAGACTAAACCTAAGCCCCCAGCAATTACAAGAATAGCCTCACAAGAAAGTAACTGATTTCTTGGAGTAAAGCAAGAGAAAAGCGGTGCAATCAGTTAGGCAAGGAAACCTAATCACTGAAGGAATACAGAAATGTACAGTGATGTTACAAATGGTAGAAATGTTGCTGTTCTCAGTGCTGAATGTTAAGATTCAGCCTGTAAACTGACTACAGACAGCTGCACGATTTCTTTGCATGTCCAGAGAAGGGCAACGGAGCTGGGGAAGGGTCTGGAGAAGAGGAGGCTGAGGGGAGACCTTGTCGCTCTCTGCAACTGCCTGAGAGGAGGTTGTGGTGAGTGGGGGGTTGGTCTCTTCTCCCAAGTAACAAGTGATAGGATGTGAGGAAATGGCCTCAAGTTGTGCCAAGGGAGGTTTACATTGGATACTGGGAAAAATGTCTTTACTGAAAGGGTTATCAAGCCCTGTAACAGGCTGCCCAGGGAAGTGGCAGAGTCACCATCCCTGGAGGTATTTAAAGGACGTGTAGACGTGGAGCTCAGGGACATGACTTAGTGGTGGACTTGGCAGTGTTAGGTTAACAGTTGGAGTTGATGATCTTGAAGGTCCTTTCCAACCTAAATGATTCTATTCTATGATTCTTTTTTGAGTCCAAAGTCATCGTTCTTCTTAGTGGGTCTCAGCTGGAATCGAAGCACTGACTTGCCACGTCAATGTAGGAGATTTCAGTGAAAAATTGGATAGAGGATCACTAGCTTCCTTCAAAAACCTTCAGAGAAAAGTATTTTTATTTAAGTCATTGTCGCAATTTCTGTTAAAGTTATATCCTCATGTCCGTGTTGACTTCACATAAGTTTGACTTCCAAGAAGAATGTAGGGTTATTTTTTGGGTTTCTTCAATTAATCCGCTAATTCTGATTCTTAAGTACCAATTTCAATTTGCTAAGTATGCATTCATCCAACCTTACGGACTCTTCCACAGCTGGTAACTAAAAAATAATTGCATTCTACCACATCCCTTCCCATCTCTTCTTCCTCTATAGGGCTTGAAAGAGTGGAGGGAATTGTATATACAACTGCAAAAAGCATGGATGGAGGAAACTATCACTGAGGAGGAAGTGCTCGAGTAGGAATTATTTTGCATTAAAATAGTTACTTTTTGTCAAGACTCAAAGTTTCATCTTTCCTTCTGAGTGGCTAATAACCTTTGTGACAGAAGACTGACAGAGCAGGCAATTTTCAGAACTATCATTTTATTTACTATTCTCCTTCTGTATTCCCATGGGAATGGTCTTAATCTCTCTTTAACAAAATTTTTTTGGAGGATTTAATATTTAAAACTGTTTAAAATATAGAGGACAGATACCATATCATAATAGTCAACAACTTCAGAGATGAAAGGCCACTAGCATGCTTCGCTTTTATTCAACATGCTAATTAATGCAAATGATTAAAACAAATATCTCCCTTCATGCACATATCAACCACTGTACTTATTTTCAAACAGCTATGCACAATCATTTCAGCACCTCTGAAACTTCAGGCAGGTCTTTTTATTTAGCAGTTGCACAGAGTAAAACAAAGCAAACACCAATGTTTAGTTATCGTGCACTTCCCTCCTTGACAACTTTTAAAATGGTTACAAACTTTGCAAGAACAAGACATGGTCTGTTGCCATGGTTTCTATTGGGATCTAAAATGACTTGTAAAACACTAACAAAATATCAGTTTATCTACTTTGATTGCATTTTTTTTGCAATTCTTTTTACTTATGTATATTAACATTGTGCATATTTTGACAATTTATTGCCAAATACCCATGTTGTGGGACCTGGTTTCTGACCTAAGAAAGAAATACAAATGAGAATTGAAAGTAATTATCCCATGTGGAGACCAAAAATCCTTGTCCCACCCCAGATAAGGCATCTGTGGAATTCATCTTCAAATGGAAAATAATGTCCCTCAGATGTGAATTGTATTGGGGACTACAGGTAAAATAGGCTGTGAATACCACACGTATCACGCTGCTTGACCCATTAAATCGTCCCAGAAATTTCCCCATTCAAAAGTCTTGTGTTTCATTATGACCATGGAAATGAGAGATAACAATAGCACAGTGTTACACTCAAAATTCATATATCCTCTCTTGATACCTATGCAGCTCCTCAAGCTCTGCTTAAAGCTAGGATTACAACTCTGGACATTTATGGAGCACAGATGTTCTGTATATGAAGTTAATGACTGATCTGTATTTCCTTATTTTTCAGTTTTAATTTAAATTTGACAGTTCTGACTGTTGTATAACAATATTATAATAGAAACTCAATAGTGTAGATTTAGAGAAGCTTAATTATTAGCCTGTAAAAATAATCGTTGACATAAGGATTCTACCTAGAAAGGCCTCATGATTGGCAGTCACATACTTCCTTAGAGGCATTTTACCCTTCCTATATGTACTTCTTGGCCAGTAAATGATGGAAACATATATGTCCTTATTGCCAAAGTATGTTCCAGTTACTGGAAAGAGTAATAAGTGGGATAAACAATATAAGGGATTCATATTACACAGAAAACTTTCCAGGTCCTTCTCCCCCTCTCCCAAATACTGTCAGCATGCACAAATATCTATAAATGTTTAAGAGAGACAGAACTAAAATGATTCAGTATCATACTACTTAACTTTCCTAGATTAATTCTCCTAAATATCTCAGGTATTCCAATATTAGGCAGAAAGACAAAAAAAACAAGCCCCTTCCAGATACAACAAAATCTAAAGAACAGAAAAATGCATCACATCTTCCAACGAGACACTTCCCT
>WEKW01021530.1:4515-15137 GCA_013389905.1 Sula dactylatra | reverse complement strand
AACCTTAAGCAAAAGAGGAAAAGAATTCGTTTGCACACTGAGATATTTTAAAGATTTTTGGGAATGGTGTGTCCATACTACATGGATTTTGATTCCTGTTGAATTGTGCTAATGATTAGATAAAGGAGAGCCTTTGTTCTGTGATGTATTGAAATACCTTGTTAATAATTGTTCTTACTTGCCTTTCTAAAATTCTTTTCTTTCTTTAGAGAAAATTAATTGGATGGCAGCATATATAAATATATAAATTCCAAGATCCATCTTCAAGTTTTTGTACGACTGCCTAAAATGGCAGTTATTGTCCTTGGTTCTGTTACACTGTAATTCACAGTGCAATATAGTACCTATCAGTGCTGAGAGAAAGATTGTTTCTTCCCAAATTTGTCTAAAGTTTGGAGCAGTAGCCAATAGGTGAACATAACAACAAACCAACATGGGATAAGAGAAGTTACGCTTAGCACTGTTTAGCTTCAGCTTTTTTTTTTCTTTTACTGATGTTCGTATTCACTTAAAAATGTAAATACATACTCAGTTAATTTTGACCAGTTCCCTAAGCTGTTTTCTACATACAACTTTAACTTGGTTACTTGTTTTATCCCCAAGTAACTACTAAACATGGGAACATATAGTATGTGACATGGAGAATATAATAGGCTGCTGTGATCTTAGTATGTTCTTTTTATCCTGTCTTCCTGTTATAGCTCTGATCATTCTCCCTTCCTGCAGCATCAAACGTTCCCATTGAAATCAAAGAGTGTTTTGGCTGTCAGCAGCTGTGATGTTTTGATGTGGTTCTGATTAACTGAATTAATATTTCTTTAGATAGGCAACAAACACAAGCTGTTTTTAAGACACTTTTCCTGTGGTTTTCCTTGACCTTCTCTTTCAGGCTTCCATTTAGTATTTTTCTTATTACAATTAGTACTTAATTTCACTTTCCCTAACATCTTAGTGTAAATCTGTTTTAACAAACACTGGTCTCCAGAAAAATGTTGCAGGTTTTTCTCCCAAAAATTGCAGAATTGCTTCTCTCCTGTTGCACTCCAGGCCGTGTTCTTGTTTACAAATATTTGTGTGGTTGGTGAACTACCACAGTTGTATATCAACCTCAAGTCAGCTGAACTGTTTGAATTTTTTTTAAGCCATGGTATTTTCACAGGGTTTCTGAGTACCCAAGTTGTCAAACTGGTTAGGAAGTCTTAAAATTTTAACACTTCATAATTCCAGGCATTAGTTCAGTAACTATGTTCAAATTTTAGGCTATCAGGAAATATGACTTTTGTTAATACACAAACTGGTTCAGTTATTCAGGATACCAAGAATTACTGAAAACAAGTGAAGGAACAGTGGGAGGACATAACCAGGTATTGGAAATAAGCTGAAAAATGGTTGTTAAACAAAAAAAAATTAAAATCATTGCAGCTCTTGCAAGAAGTGTGTTAAAAGAACCAGACCAAGTCCATGTCTGTAAAATGCTATTCAAAAGACTCTGGTTGCTCTGGCAAACCAAATTTCCATCACAGCGTCTGGCCCTGCCTTTCTGGAGCTGAAGAGGACAACTGTTCCTTAGGACATACTTTGCCCTTGGGCTTGTGCATGCTGAATTACCAGTAAATTTGTGTACCTGTACAAGCTGGTCAACATGAAGAGAATGCAAGGCACACAAAGGAATGACTTGGAAGTTTCTCTGTTTTGCACATGTAGTGATTTTGAAATTCAGTGGCTTTTGTTTTGTTTTGTTTTGGAATAGCAAAGCCATCTTCTAGTGAGAGAGTATGTTTACTACAGCTGCTAATGAAAGAGGTACAAGTGGTTCTGTAGTTTGGGAGGAGAATTGTTTCCTTGTTTTCTGGTTGAGTTGTTAAAAGTGATGTTAAATTCTGGGCTAAACACACACAGTAGAGGATATTAACTGAAAAGGGTAAAGCCTGGCAATGTTTTAAACAGTGGAAAGTGATCTTCTGCAGTAGTAGTTGTTTTTATGTTTTTTCTGCAGTCACGAAGTATTCTCAGGTAAACTTGAATTACCGGATGTTGTACTTTCCACCAGCTAACAGGACAGTCACTTTGAATCAACATGTTGATGCTCTTATATAGAGTTATGGCTGTTTTCACTTTTCACTGAAAACACTAAGAGGAAAGATTAACACTGTGGAAAGATTAATAAGAATAAGGGTTAAGGACTGAATAGCAATACTGGTCAGTTACAGGTTTGTTTGTGTTAGGGCAATGGGAAGGCAGCTGGTAGGAATTTTTGGGTAGTTTTGTAGTGAGGAAAAGGGAACTGCTTTCGGAAGAATGCAGGAGCTTCATTATGGAAGGCTTTGTGCTCTCCAGATCTGGAGAAAGATGAAA
This sequence comes from Sula dactylatra, assembly GCA_013389905.1. Lineage (NCBI taxonomy): Eukaryota > Metazoa > Chordata > Aves > Suliformes > Sulidae > Sula > Sula dactylatra. Next base: position 12,782 of record WEKW01021530.1, on the reverse strand, counting down.
GTGTCTGAGATGCTGGCTCAGGGGCTGTTCTGGGGAACCCTCTGCTAGCACTGCTTCTGCGTGGACATCAGGGAAGCAGTGGGACAGTTGTGTTGCAGAGGGCGTACCACTGAGCCTCTTGGATGCCACTTGGTCCTTACGCTGGATTGCACTGCCCTATTGTGGCCACTGGTGTCTGCATGCTGTCTCAGTCAGAATTGACTGATTTATCTTGTTTGTTCTAGCCTTTACCCCATTTAGTCATGCGTTTCTGCTCCTTTCTGGAACACTGATTACCATGGGAATCGCAAATGCAGCCTGGTTTGTTGTTCTTGGGCATGGAGACCCCGGGTGTCAGGCAGTCTGGTTGATGTTACTCAGTTGGTAGTTTTTTGCTTTTTTTTAGTCCTTAATTCTTATGTTTTTTTAATGTATGGTGAGAGAAAGCAAGCTGAGAGGGGATAAAGTCAGCAAGCTGAACTAGTCCAGTGCATCTCTAATGAGGCATACTTCAGCAATGGGGACTATGGACAGATTGATTCCGATAGTCTCCTCTGGATGTGAAAGCTTTGTTTAATTAAAAAAAAAAAAAAGTATATACTGAGAAAGCACATCAAGTTCCTTTGCAGAATTGGGGCATTAGGGCATGCTGGGGTCATTGGAACAAAATATAAAATGAAAACTTATTAGACTGTTTTTCCATAATGAAATGGACAGCCGTCTGAAATCTTTTGAATGTGTGATATTGATAAAAAATAGCGGAAATTTCTTAGAACAGTGGTCCAAAATAACACTCACAAATTGTTTACAACTCTGAGCCTCCAATGCTGTGCTGACTTCAGTGATGCTGAGTGACAAGGTAAATAGAGTGTGGCATGCTGATGTTGCTGCTGCAGGAAAACACTTAAAAACAAAATTTATGCCAAATGATAGACATTATGTGGCTAAAGAAGTTCACAAAGCCTCTAAAAAAGTTTCAGAAATAATGGGTAAAGAATACAAAATGGAAACTGTAGAACAGTTGTAGATATCAAGTGTGATATCTCATTATTGTTTGAATCTCATTTGATTGGATCAGTAACTGCTTCCACTTAAGTTTGCTATTTCCAAAATTGTTTTTGTTTCTGCAGAATTGTGCATCTTTATTAAGTAGAGTTCAGAGTATGTCTGTGGGGATTTCTAATGTTTTCATCCTTGATATTTTTGATTAAACACTAGTATTGCTATATTAAAAAAAACTTAAATAAGGAAATGATGAGTACATGAAATCATAAACAATAAATTGCTCTTTTTTTCTTACTCTTTAAAAAAAAATAGAAAAACATTAATTCTTAACAATTTAGCATCTATTTTTGCAGCTAATTTTGGTGTTAGATGTTTAAATGTGAAATAGTTGCTCTTAGTTAATATTACAAGTTGGAACAGAGCCAGTGTAGCTTTGGAGGTTCATATTGGATTCTAATACAAAATAATATTTAGCAAAATTTACAGTTTTCATGTAAATACATCCGTTACAGGTGTTTATTGTATTCTTGCTACCAGTTAATTACTGATTGAATGTAGAAACTATGTTGCAACATTCTTATGTGACAGAATGCATCTGAAGTAAATAGTGAAGAAAAAATATATTTATTTAATTTCATAATTTCATTTTATGCTGCTACAGCAGCATAAAAAATATTGTACCAGATTTCCCTAGGTTGGCTCATGTTGCCTGACAACGTTGTGATTTAAAGGAGACTAGAAATATTAGCAGTACACCTAGCACATAATACAACATTGCATCTGCTGGAAGAATGTTTTCTGATCCCTGCAATTCTTGTGATTTAATACTTCAGAATTGATGTGACTTCTGTGGTACATACTGAAGTTGCACGACAGGATAAGCTATAACTATGATAAATAAGGAAGCTGTTGAAAATGCTTTCATTAAATCAAACTATTGTCCTACTACTCTTTGTAATAGCTGAGTGGCCAGAAAATACTTTTATTAGGTGGCTGGTGCATTCATTCTGAGATGCCTGTAAAATTGTGATTATACTACTATATTTCCTGGTGGCATATGTTGCCTTTAGTTGTTGCTGAGATCAAGGAAACTCTTAGTACGGTATTTTTTGAGTTTATTTTTGACTGAAACACTCACATTGTTAAGACAAAACAATTAACACTGGCCGAACTGGTCTGTCTTATTCACAGATGTCAGCAGCCTGGATGGATTTCAAATTAATACCCTATTGTAAACACTTCAACTCATAGACACTACCAGTGCTTGCAAGGGCTAGAGTTGTTTCTTGTGTGTAAAATAAAGCTTCTAGAACAGGAAACCTGGGGGAGTGCAGAGCCAAGAGATCTTGGTGGCTTCTTGTGGAGTGTGGGACCAGCTCGGGCATATTGTTTTTACTCAACATGAACATGCAGCCCCAGGCTGGGCTCTCCTCAGTCCTCACAGACCAGCACTCGTAGGACTGAGAAAATTTACTGGTGGTGCAAATTAGCTCAAATATCTGACAGCAGTTCAAAAGATTGCACTTTAATTTATGCTATTTCTATACTATGTTATTTGTTTATCTTAACATTAAGCAGATGACTTCATTGAACTAATTCTTAACTCAGAAGTTTAGATTTGGTATTCTGTGAATTTGAAATCTGTAAGTATATACAAATAGTTTTTTCCCATTGGAAAACTATTTTGTTATTTGCAGTCATCAATTTGTTAAATAATGTTCGGGAAAAAACTTCTTATCCTCTTCCCAGAAATGAGTTGAGTGGAGGAGGAAGTGGGTGATTTTATTTGTTGAAGAAACACATTCACGTAAGCTTCTTGCAAGACATAAAGGGAAAAAAGACCTTAGAGATTAAAAGCCAAGATCCTATCTTCTTTCTTTCTTTTTGATTTTTGTTTTGTGAAGCCCATGTTAATTAAGAGCACTGCATTTGTATCTCTTTATTTGGAGAGTGATGATAAGGCTGGTCACTCACTAATTTCCAAGTTTGCTTCCTGAGGCAGAACTAACAGTGATAGCCATCCTAGTTTAGTTGCAGCAATTTGCATAAAAAGTACTTTGTAGATCAGTATAAATTATTTTTGAAGTCTCCTGACTTCTGGGCACAAGTATAAATTGGGAGAGGAGTGGCTGGAGAGCCGCCCTGCAGAAAGGGACCTGGGGGTGCTGGTTGGCAGCAGGCTCACCACAAGTCAGCAGTGTGCCCTGGCAGCCAAGAGGACAAACCGCATCCTGGGGAGCATCAAACACAGCCACAGCCAGCCGGTCAGAAGAGGTGGTTATCCCGCTGTATTCAGCGTTGGTGCGGCCTCACCTTGAGCGTTGTGCGCGGTTCTGGGCCCCACAGTTTAAGAAGGATGTGAAGGTCCCTGAATGCATCCAGAGGACGGCAGCAAAGCTGGTGGAAGGGCTGGAAAGCATGTCCTGTGGGGAGCGGCTGAGGACACAGGGCTTGTCTAGTTTGGAGAAAAGGAGTCTGAGGGGTGACCTCATTGCTCTGGACAGCTTCCCGAGGAGGGGAAGTGGAGCAGGAGGTGCTCATCTCTTCTCCCTGGGATCCATTGTGAGGACACGTGGGAAGGGTTCAAAGTTGCATCAGGGAAGGTTCAGACTGGACATCAGGAGGCATTTCCTTACCAGAGGGTGGTCAGACACTGGGACAGGCTTCCTAAAGAGGTGGTCAATGCCCCAAGCCTGTCAGTGTTTAAGAGGCATTTGGACAATGTCCTTCATAACATTCTTTAGCTTTTGGTCAGCCCTGAAGTGGTCAGGCAGTTGGACCAGATGCACATTGTAGGTCCCTTCCAGCTGAAATATTCTAGACTAGTCTAGTGGTAGGGAAGTTAAGCCAGGCTCAGCATGGGAAACAGAATGCTTCAGAATTCATGACGCTGGGCAAAAGTGATGTCACTGGTGTTTTTCTTGGGATCAATAAGAACTGTTTTATGAGAAAATAATTTTCATAATCACCTATGATATTGAGATTTACCTAGCATTATATGAAATACTGAGTGTAAGCAGATAATGTGGGTTAGGAAGGTCCCAAAATGAGTTAAACAGGTAATATAGAATAATCAGTTATACAGTGAGTTCTACAAGCTGTGTCTTTTCTATTCAGTGTTGAAGACTGAGGAAATTGAACAAACTGAGAAAATGCTTAATAGAAGAAATGGCAAATTTAGATAGTAGCCTCCAAAAGCAGGGCAACAAATTTTTCTCAGGAATTCACTGTAAATTGTGTAACATATTCTTCAGTATTGGGAATCAGTTACCCTGTATACACATAGTTGCATTGGCTTGATATATCACTGTAATGGTAGTCTTTTATTCTGTCCTATCTAGGTTTTAAAATTATTTGCTTTTATTTAAGAAGTGCTTAGTCCTTACAAATTCACTTAAGAGAAAGATCATGCGGGGTTCCCACTAGTATTCCCTCCATTTATTAGTCTGTGGAAGCAGATTTAAGAGAAGCTTTAGGATTCTTTAATGTAAAAAATATTTTATTGCTTTTAAAAAAATGTTGTTAAAAGAAGACCTATTTGAAAGCTTTGGTCATCTCATTCATGAGTATAAAGAATGTGTTCAGTAGAATAATGCAAACAAATAATATAAAGGAATATTATTTTCCAGCCACAATGAAATAATGCTCTGTGAAAATGTATGTCTCCAGAGTTGAAATAAATAAGGAAGTGACTATACAGGACTATATGTGGAGACAGCAAAATATTCAGAAATTACCTCTGTTATTGAAAATGATGAAAAATATGTAGATGAAAAGATAAATGCAGTTCTGGGAAATTATTTGAAAAACTACTATCATAAACATTGGGAAATGTCTAATAGATCACTATATGCATTGACAGCTTTATGCTTTAGTGGTGGTATTTACAAAAGTAAAAGATTCTAAAGCAAACTAGGGAGGAAACGCTTTTTCTGTCTGAAACATTACTACATGCTGAAGATTTACATATTTTCTCAGAGAAAGATTGTTGCTTCATTCAAGAAACAAACAAAAAAAAAAGGCAAAAGCCCTGATGCTCCCCTCTTTTTTTTCCATTTTAAAGGTTTCTGAAATGAAATGCTGTGATACTCCGGCGAGGTTATGATATAGAAAATTAGAACAACTCTGAAGTCAAGCTTCTTGGCTTTTCCTGGGACCTTGCTTGTACTCTCTTTAATTCTAACCTATAAGCTCTCTGTTGGCTCCTCACCCAGCCCCAGGCAGAGCTCCAGCTGCTCTCTCACATAAAGGGCAACTCCCTCTCCTTGTCCTCCTGGCCTGTCTTTCCCCAAGAGCCTGTATCTCTTGACTGCAACACTCCAGTCATGGGACCCGTCCCACCATGCCTCCATAATTCTGACAAGATCACAGCCCTGGAACTACACACAGATCTCTAACTGATCATGTTTATTCCCCATGGTGTATGCAGTAATATACTAGCACTTAAGCATCATACCCCAGCATGTTGAATTCCTGGAGAGGATTTGGGGGTATTTTTCCACAGTGGTGCCTTGTAGGAACCTCCTTGCCCACATGTAGGTGCTGGAGGTGACTTTTCCCAAGGCCCATTTGACTTTGTGATCACTTCCCATCACACCACCCCACGCCCTTTGCTCAGCAGTCTTGTCCATTGGTCCCTCAGGACTGTGGGTCACCCTCTCCCTCCCCTGTCATTCCCAGTTTAAAGCCCTTCTAATGACCTCAGCCATCCTATTGGCAAAAACAGTTTTACCCTACTTAGTAAGGTAATTCCTCTCTCCCAGGCAGACAGTGGTCTGCAGACAGAGTCCGGTGGTTGTAGAACCCAAAACTCTGTTGTCAACACCAGCTCCACAGCTACTTATAGACCTATATAGTCAGTGCCCTCCTCACATCACACCCTTTCCCCTCACTGGTAGGATTGAGGAGGACGCCACCTAGGCCCCCATGCCCTTGATGGCTGCCCCCAGAGGTTTGTAGTCACTTTTGATACTGCCCGTGTTTCCGCAGCAGTATCATTGGTGCCCGCATTTATTGTAACATTGCCTCTGCTGTTTTCCCCTGTATTTACCCATACCCAGAAGCTTGAGTGGATTTGCTTTTTGTGCTTCGTGATCTACAGAGGCAGTTATGTGAATTCTTGACGCACATTCTTGTCCTCCAAGTTTCTCTGCGATTGTTAGTCATAGTTTTATTTATGTGTAAAGATTTTCTTCCCCTCTTTTATTTGTGTTGATCTTCAGATTGCCCTTCTGATTTTCATTTTGTTTGTCCTGTAATTCTGTTGCTTTTCTGTTTCCGCAGTTCTAGCACATTTAAGGATTCTCACTGTGTTTCAATGGGGGGGTATATAACTATTGTTATGTTAGGTGTGTCTGTGCCTGCTTTTGAAACTAAATTAAATTCATTGTCAAAAACTGGACTTGTGTAATATAATGATAGTCTCCTTTGTCAGCTGGACATTATATTCATTAGTGTTTCTTCATGGGACAGCCTTCACTGTGCACTGAAGCTAAAGGTCATGTTTTAATGCCAGGAGCTATAAATCCAGAAAGTTAATTGATCAATTGTGAGCTAAAGCCTTTACAATGATCTCCATTGCCTCTTTTGTGAACACCTTGTCATTGCTTCTGAGTGGCTGAAGGTCATACCTATTGGTATCATTAAAGTTCCAAAGAGTGTGAGGCAAGGGGCAGTCCTTGAAATACCATAACATTGGACTCTAGACAGACTTTTACTGAGATTTATGAAAACTGGACAAGAAATTCTTTCTAATTGCAGACATTCCAATATGTGCCTAACTCCGACAGATTTACGTTGTTTTCACAAACTCTTTGGTATTTCAATTATGCCTCCTCAAAAAGCAGTTATGAGTTTTTAAGAGAAAACACTTAAAGACAAACAAAAATTTGAGAGAGCATCTCAAGTATGAATACATGGTTAGACTTTGACAAGTTTTTAGCTTTCTGTGTCTTCTCAAGTCTTAATTCTTTAATTTTTTTTTTCTCTTTTCCTGTCCTCAAAGGTGAAACATATCAAATAAAAACAAAGCAATCTTAAGAACAAATATATTAGTAACTGATACTTCCAGGAGGTCTTCTAGATAGTTTTTCTTACCATTGTTGGAAAGCAACACTGAGAGGAAAAAATACAATCTTTATGTAGAGCAGAATATCTTTGGTATNGGTAATGTGTATCCATTGAAATACACTGTTGAGCTTTTTTGCTGGCAGCTGATCTACAATGTAGACATAAAGGAATAACTTCTTGCGGCATTCAGTTGTGGAATTCCTTGTGACATCTCTCTGTAGTTGAACAACCCAAAACGTTTCTGTTTGAGCTTTTGATTTTGAGGGGAAAGCTTTGTATTTCATGTTAGTCAAACCTGAGATTTTTACTGCATGCTGTTTCTCTTTAGGAATAGAGCTTTAAGAAAATNTGCACCAAGTCTTGACTTGATTCTTAGATGTCACACTACAGGTAACCTTCAGGAGGTGGATCCAAGTCCTATGAAAATTAGTGGGTGCTTTATGCTGTATTCCAGAGTCAGAATTTTGCTGTTTGAATAAGACGTCAAAATCTATAATGCAAATTTGAAGACCTCAAAAGTGTTACATTTTATTGAAATCAGTGTTGACTAAATGTAGTGAACATACAAGGGAATACGAGCTTTGACTTACAATTTTTGACCAACCAGAAAAAGTTGTAAGGGGGTAAAAACCTGAGCTCCTCAGTATAATTATTTCTTTTTAATCTGAAATATGTATGAAAATTATCTGTATTTGCAATATTTATTTTCTGAAAGACAGTTTCTTTGAGGCATTTGCACTGTACGTTGACACTCATTTAAAAAAAGAGGAAGTGAACATTATGAGCTGAAATTTGTCTTAGTTGGTCTCAGCTGGTTGTCCTATCCAGTTTCTGTTTTTCTGTTCTAGGTGAATATGAGGCTATGAGAGACTAATACTTAGGATTGTAAGAACTTTGGAATAGCAAATCTGCCTTTTTAATAGAAAATACCCTAAAAATTTTTTTCTTGATGGCTCTGTGTACTGTATGTAGCAAAATCTTAAAAGATTTTTTATTAGAAATTTAAATACTTGACTCTAAAATGTTTTAAAAAGAATGCCAGCCTTTTCTTTGCAAATGTCAAACTTTCATAATTGAATTTTGCAAGCTTCATAATACTGTTTATGACGTGACATATTGTATACACAGTCAGTTTCTATAAACATGAAACAGTTTTGTCAACAACTGATGGCAGCGGAATTATAATTAGATCTATTTATGAAATTCATTATACA
>WEKW01021527.1:0-20746 GCA_013389905.1 Sula dactylatra | reverse complement strand
TCTTATATTTAAGGAGAAAATGTGTGTATCTATGTCTATACCAGTATCAATGGCATAAGAGCAGCAGGTTAGCATTTAGGTAACAGAGTCATTTTGTCTGGAGTCCCACCATAGTCAAGACTGATGCATGCAAATTACAGGTACACTGCTGCTCTGAATCGTCTCCGATATTGTTCCTGAACCATAGAACATTATCCGAGCACTACTAGAGTGCTCCACAGCTCTTTTAAGTCCTGTCTATACACAAATAATTTATTTCTCAACTGGTAACTGTCATACTGAGGAGAAGACAGGGCCTAATAGTGTGATCTAAGTTGATAGGGCTATTTGCATGCCACTATGCACGTATTTTCACATGGAGATGGACAGCAGGACCCTCCTCTCTGAAGTCAGCAAGTCCATACTAATTTACAGCAGACCAGGCATTGGCTCTTATAGTTAGTTCCTCCTTACATGGTTTATTTGTTGAAGGCTCAATAACTCTGATATCTTCTGAAAATGAAAATGCACATCTAGGCATAATAGAACAGCTCAAACATTGTTATTATATGCTGAGATGCCATATTCAGCAAGATCAATGTTCATATTAAGATGTTTGTTAATGAAACACCTAGACATATGGCTAATTTATGCTTCTCAAACAACTCCTGTAAGCTAGCTACTGTGACTGTCATAAAATATATAGTTGTCCAATTTATCCAGCTAGATTAAAATCGTGAGCTCATACCACATCAATGACAGCTTTATACTTATTCTGTTGGTCTGCACAGCAAAGATAGAAAATGCAATTTCACTAACTCTCTTATTTAATTAAATAAAGGAAAAAGAAAAAGAAGTGGAGCTGTTATAAGAGTATCAATCCCACTTGACTTACAGAACTTTGACGATAAGTCAAATTCAGTGCTAAGCACATCAGAACTTGGGAAACCATTGAAAGAATCAAATTGGCTGACTGGCGTCCCAGTGGGCAGATTAATCTACGTGAACTCTCCTGTTGAATGTGCACTGCTCAACCCTCCATAAAATATTATTTTTCATAGCGTAAGACATCTAAGCGATTTTTAAAATTAAAAGTATTTTTAGTAATCTGTTCCTCAGCTAGAAGGACCTACAGTCAAAATGTTAGCTTTACTCTTATTTTGGTAGGAGGCTCCTTGTCAAAAATGATTCTGCCTACACTGGTACAGCACTAAATTTTTTTCTGTTAAAGAGGCAGGGAGTCTATATTGAAAGCAAAAGTGACCAAGCTGTTTTTTGTTACAGGTCTTCAGTTTCTCCGATATCTAATTCATAGATTCATCAAACATATACATGCCAGTAATGAACACAGAGCAATCACAACCTAGAGAAGACTGGAGAAGAATATTTACAGTATGTGAAGAAAACAAAGTAAAACCTTAACTCAGTCACACAGGCTCATTAGTAAAATATTTCAAGGGAGTATCTCACTACAGCAACTCTCAGAACATTTACTCCAGATGTTTCCCCAGTGTCCCAGTGTAGCTGTACTTGGGTCATTATTTCTACCTCAGCATTCTCTTGCAAAGACTCCTTTCAGTTTCTCTACACAGTTGATTGCTAAAGCGTTCCTATGATCTGTCCTGTAGGTAATGTCCTATAATGTAGGTAATGACTGGCCAGAGGCAGGCAACCCAGAAGCAAAATATAGCCAAATGAGGTTGCCTCTGTAGACTTAGGCAGAGCTGGAGCATGGAATGACACTAACAGGCTGCTGGCTATTTTCAGGTGGCACTGTCACCACCTTTGCTCTTTTCTCTCACCAGAGACAAAGGGTTCACCGAAGAGGATAAAAATAAATGAAAATTTGCATGTTCTGATACAAAAATCTCTAAACCCTGAGCAGCATTGGTATATGCTGCATTATAATGACCAAGAATTTGTATCTTGGAGTTCAGAAACCATGGGAGCCCTAAGCAGAGGCAACTCACTCCATCAGTGAGACTAATAAAATCTGTTGAGGTCAGGAAGAGTTCTAAAAACTTTTACTGAAACTCTGAAGGACCTTGACCCTTGTTAATGGTAGAAATTTGAGCTCTGTGACTATGGGACAGTACCACATATTCTATCTAGCCAATCTATCTGGATGCTGGTGTTTCTGAAAGTACAGTTTCCCNCGGACAAAAGAAAAAAAAAAAAAAAAAAAAAAAAGTAAAGAGTTTCAAGACTCCAGTTTCAAAGGAAAGAGTGTGGATTAGAATGTGGTCATTTTGGGATAAACTGCCCAGAATTATAGATTTTGGGAACAACCTGCCTGCTTAGTGACATTGGTATTCTTGTCAGCTTCTCTGCCAATAGCAGCAGTAAAACTGACAAGAATACCAATGAAGCTGCAGAGTCTGCTTCATTACATGTTTTGGTGTTTTTAAAATGAAATTCCACCTGCTCTCAGTTAATAGGAAAATCTGAAATTGCAACTTTAAGCAGATCTAGACCAAAATCAAAATTAGGAAAAATCTGAATTTTCTATGAAACAGTAAACCTGTTTCTTCTGTTGGCTTCATTATTCACATCAAAAAGATCTGTGGAAAGAGCAAGAACAAATTTTCATTTCATCCTGCCATAGGGCTAGGTAGAGTTGCATGTTTCCAAGTAATGTTCTTGTCTGCATGCTAAACAGAACAGAGTTTATCAGTATCAACAAGAAATCACCTTGAGAAGCAAAAGAAAATAAACTGATAAGTAATGCCTGCTCCTAAAATATGAGCTCTCTGCATAAACGTTTCTGTAACGTTTCACATTTATAGGGTAGACAATTTGGCTGCTTTCTCTCAATGATGTTATACTTGGCTTTTGCTCTTATTTAGTATGAGTAATAAATACAGATAACATCCATAAAGCCTGTAATCTGCATTCTGTTTTAGTTTTCTTTATTTTCCCTTCCCCACTCATTATTTCCATTGTTATTTTTTAATATTTTTACAAGGTATTTCTAAGCATTCTTTAATGACAGTTTAATTTCTTGAACTGTAGTACCCCGTTTTTATGTGGCCAAATCTTTCTGAAGTTGAACTACATATTAATTCAATACTGGTATAATCTTGTTGATACCTGTTGTCATTTACATTAGAATTTCTTTCATCTTTTCACTCTCATCTCTTGAATCAAATACAACTTTTCAGGTCTCTACTGCCCATTAAACAGGTTTGCCAGGGCAGTTTTCCAGCTTACCTTGTTGAACTAGAAAAAATACTTAGTAAGAGAAATAGAAATACAAAGAAACCACAGATTTCACTATTTTAAGTACAATGTTTCCATTGTGTATAGTAACAAAACCAGTACTAATTTCACTAGTAACTGAATCTTAATAAATGCCAAACCAAAGAAATGTAAGTTTAAAAAACATGTTAGTGTCACAAGCTCCTCTGTCTTCTTCATGTTATTATTTCTGTAAGTAGATACAAATCCCCATCCCGGGAACCATCACAAGAAGACAAACTCAGAGCTAGCTCAGTGGACAAAGTAGACAGCAACGGCAGGCAGCAGGCTCAAAGTGAGGCAGACAGCTTGCTTTCCTTAGCCCTCTGGAAATGAAGAACTGACCACCTCAGCCTGATCAGTCTTCTTACAGAGGCCTTATCTGTATCCTCCTACAGACATCTTAAGACAGCCTTATATACAGAGCGGAGCTGCTCCTGCTAGAGAAGGAGGGAAAGCTAGTGTATGTGCATGAGGATTCTTCCACTTGTAGTAGCCACAACCACCATAATCAATGCTCAGCAACCCAGAAATACCGCAAAATTGCTGAGAAGGATTGAGGTGGATTTGAGCAAATTTCTACAGCAAAAACATTCCTCTGATTAAAGCTAGATTCTACTTTTGTGCACTTGTCTGTGTAAGGGAAAGATTTCAGGAGAGGGTCCTTTAATTATTACGCACCCAATATTACCCAATATTATCCCCCACACACCTGCACAGTAAATTGGGAAATTTTATCCGAATATTATATTAGAATATTATCACTAAGAATTAACATACAGGCACATATTTTGCTTCAGAGCCTTTGCAACTTGCCCAACCTACATAGCTTTTTACAAGATCACCAACAGGTATATGCCTGACTTCAGAAATGTCTCCTCAATGAATTTCAAAATTCTGCTCTCAGATTGCTGAAATGCTGAATAGCTTTAATTTAAAAGAACTTGAACATAGTTTTTTTTTTCCTGAGTTTCCAGGTAATGGAATGCCTGAAAATTCATCAAGCACTGACATCGCTCCCAGGGTATGGAGACAGGGCTTTGCCACTAGGTCAACACACAACCTGCACAAAGAACTGCAGCAGTGGGAAACAGCTAGTCTGAGTCACAGCCCATCTAGTCCTGCTGCAGGGAGATGTAGCTCTGCCTCACTGCCCGCTCAGGGCTTCAGAGTCACAGTATAGTATTTCAGGGAACTTAAAAAAATTGCTTTGAAAAAAATACCCCTAAAAATGAAAAGAATTGAAAATGTAGGATTTACAAATGTGTTATTTATGCTGTGGGGGTTTTATTTATTGCATCAATGATTTTGCTTGCAGAGACACAGGCAGATGATTATCTTTAAAAGGAATCATGATGTCCTATTTGTAGTGGGTTGAGTTTCATCATAAAAAAATCAATTTTTTCATGTTGCCTCAAGCTTAAATAGCCAATGCCATCTTAAAGAAAATAATTACAAATGGATGAACTCTACAGCAATCAGTTTTTGTAAGCTGCAGAAACCTGGACCTCTAGAGATTTGTTAAGAAGGTGGTACTGATGCAAGTCCTTCAAGTTAGTGTAATCAAGAAATCATTTAAAATCATTCTTTTCTATTACATACAGTATTTTTTTATATTAACTGTTTCATCTTTTATAGAGTTATCATGCCACATAAGAAGAAACTTTTATATGACTTCCCTTATTTTTCTGAAAGTCTATTCTTCTCCTATTGAAATCTATGCCTAAAGTCCCACTGACCTTAGAGCCCTTGGCAAGTAAACCTGTAAGTGGAATTAATATGATTAGTAATCACTGTCATGATTTTATCAACCCATTAAATTGGTAATTTCTCCAATTATTTTAACCTGGTATGTGGCTGAAATATTAACTTACTCCACATTGGAAATAGCTCCTTAAAAGTTTTTACTTATTTAATAGATTTTATTTAATAGATTGACCCTCCTTTTCTTCTGAAGCTCTTTATCCAAGTGTTCATTGTGTCCTTGTGTCATAGTAATCTCACTGCGAATATATAACTTATACACAATATATAATTTACACACAATATTTCAGAGATCAATAGAGGATTTGGCAGGAAACAAAAATAAATAAAACCAAATAATTCCAAATAGAAAAGTTATCAATTAACTACTTGAAGAAAAAAGAAAATACATTGTTGAATAAAATTACCACATGTGCATTTTAGGTAAGTTTCATACTTTTTTGGGGGTCTTTTGTCTTTTTACTAGGGATAAGAAATTCAATATACAATTTCAGTTTTATTACCTTTGTACTATTCCCATCAAATAAATCTAGCTATGTGAAGGTCTTTCTCTGCTTTCCTGAAAGATCATTCCTGAAATGAAACTTTCTTTTCATTTCAGTGCAACATATCCTGTTTTAATAAAGAATTTTGCTCCCTATTGAGAGTATTTTGACAAAACAATACAATTGCTTTTGTTTGCCATTTAATTTTCCACTGGATCAATAGAGTTAGACGTAACTACTTTTGGTATTAAAACTCTAAAATTGTAGGGGAAATGGAGGTTAAATCGTAAACAAAATATTTCACTGGCATTGATCTGAAAAGCAAACTGACAATATTGCTAAAAAATCATCAGCTGCCATATATAAATCTCACCAAACTGACAAGAGAAGGATTTGATTATTTTGCTTTGAAAGGGTCATTCCTTTAAAGCTGCAAGAGTTTATCAATTTATAAAGGATTAAGTGAACCATATTTTCCTTTAGTTCCTGTCACAACTCTTTTTTGTGATTATCCAGGCTTGATCAGGTTATGAGAGTGACTGATTATTTTGCTCTCTATTTTAGGCAACCACAAATTGGCAGAATTTATGACCCATACTAGATCATTTGTGATACAAAGATTACAGGTAACCTGAACTTCCTTAATGTACTGTGATACACTGCCAAAAAGTACAGCTAGTCATAATGCCTCAAGTGTATGAAAAAAATGCCCAAATAATATTCTCCTTTTAGGCAATATCCACCAAAATTACAGTGACAGTTTATTTCTTTAAATGAACAAGAATTTTTATGTATGCTGTAAATAACAAAAATATCAGCTTCTTTGGCTGATTTTTCCCCTTTTTCTCTTGCTCCAAGAAATATATGAGTAGGCCAGTTCTTCACATAACATTGATTGCTCTATTTCAATTACTAATTGCATACACTTTTAATTGAAAGAGAAAAGGGAACACTAACAAATTCCAAAACAAGCATCACGCCTTATAAACCTCTGCATGGAAACTCTGGTAAAAGACAATCTTCCTCCAAAAAGCACCTTTCAAAGGGTCATTGTTTGGATTCCCACACCCTCAAAACCTTAAAACTGTGGTTATATTTTGACTGCTGATATCCTTATCAATGGATCAAGCTGACATCCAGCCACAGTAGATCAATACCTCTGCTGTGCTGATGTCTAAGCTCTCCAGGAATGACTTAGAATTCTCTGCATGGTGCCTAGTGCCCAGAAGGCATAAATTCTTCCTTAGAATCAATATTCTTTCTGCAGCTTTGTCAGCCAGAACAAAGGCAAGAATCTGTGGCAAGCCAGGATACAGCAGCAATGGTGGGATGATAACTAAAATCCAGTTTCTAGTGCAGATGTGGTACAGCCTTCAGACTGCTGCTCATTTCATTGATGAATTCCTGCAGTGCAGTTTTCTTGGAGCTCACAAGGGTAGGAAAATGTGTGGTGGACTGTTTGGTGATGGTGTGTCTGTAAGTATGAGGAGAAACCAAGCCTGAATACCACAACAAGTAAGAGAAAGCTAATGAAATAAAATATCAATACTGCTTTTTAAATGACTTTGATCTGTTCCTGCACATCATAAAAAACAAGTAGGCAAACAAAAATTAAAGTAAAAATTGTAACATATCAGCCTGTGTGTCTCAGAAAGCTAAAAGCTTTACATATTAAGGAATTTAACAATAAAGTTGGTTTCATTTGATTATCTAAGCCAACATTCCATTTATGGAATTTATCATGTTTGTTAACTCACAATATTTTGTGTTCAGACACCAGTTAGAACCGTTTATTAGGATTAGAGTTTCCAACTGCAGGAGAATATGTGTTGCCACTTAGCTGTCATCTATTTGAACCTGGCTTCGGGACGAGTAATGGCTTAAAACTGTTCACAGCTATAAAAGAGCAGCATAAATACCACATTCCCAAGTAATGAGATGTTGTTGTTCAAAGAACAGCAGAAAATTCTCTCATATAAAGCCTCACATTTGTTGTCCATTGAACTATAACACTAACTAGTTTTGGAGAGATGCCACTAGTAATGATCTGGGGCAAGCAAAAATCTGCTATACAGCTATACAGCTGATTCAGATCACAGAGAGATTCTTTAATAGTTATTTTGAAAAGGCTGTGTTTTACTAGCATTTGTTGAAATGACAGAAACATCTGTTTCTTGGAAATGAGGGATAAAGACGAAAATAACCTTCTACCGGCATTTTGAGACAGCTGGTCATTGGTAACAAAAATAGTTATCAACTATTTTAAGAACATATTCCTCTGTCTTTACCTCATATGGTACAGCAATGCTAAGGACCAGGCCCTGTTTTCTAAGCATTTATGGCAATGAAGACTCACAACCAAAATCTCTTTCTCAAGAGGTAATGACGATCTCTGGGTACTATGTGCAATGTCTGAATATTGTTAAAAATAGATATTTTATTAACTGTATTTAGAAGAACTGGACTCTACTTCCCCCACATTGTGGAAAATCTGATGTCCCATTCGAGGTTGAAATGCGCTACAAATCAGATCCATAAAGCAATGCTTTCATGCATGGATATGTTAGAAAAGCTCTCTTGAATTATACATCCATTTCCCAGTAAATGAAGAACAACTTCATATTTTTAAAACCTGTTATCTGTCTGTTGGTATCTATATCACTTAACATGATGTGTCACCGGTAAATCTGTATTACTTACCAAATATAGGATTGTGTTCTTTTTGCTCAGCTAGTGTGTCCAGTGTTAACTGATATTTTTATTTTTTTGGTCAAAACTGGATCATTTCGTGCAAGGTACTGTACTGCTCTCTTGTGTGTCTGTTAAGACCATAAATGAAGAAGTACAGCAATGGTGTCATATGTGCAGGGATAAACGGGAATATGGAGAATAAAATTAATCTGGTTTTTATTATTGGAATCATGAACAATTCAATATTAGGTTCAAAAGGAATACCTATAAACTTTGTTTAAGGTACTAATGGCCTTTTAAGTTTATTTTCATTATTTGAAATGATTGTTTGTGACTGTTCTTCCTGATTTGGACCAGGCTTGCCAAAGAAATATTTTTTAAAAAGACTAGGAAAACCTACCGCCATTGTTACTATGAACATTGTCTTATAATTTCAAAATTCAAATGGTTTCTCTTGTCTACTTTCTAGATAAATAAAAGTGTTTTTGCTACGTGGGCAGTTATCAGTATTTGTGGTCACTTGTCTGAATTAAATCTTTGGATGACACTTAGTCATTACAGAAGAAAAACGTTGTGCAGTTGAAAATACTTCTTAGTACCAAATGAATTTAAGATTTTTGAAAACACAACTGAGAGCCAGGTAACAATAAAGTAATCATAAACTAATCCTATTTTTTCATGTATGTTCAAACACTAACGATGCATTCCCATTTCTGCATTGCTATTCTGTCGCATGCCATTGGCTAGAGTAAAGGCTAAATTAAATAATCTAGAAGTTCCTTTTCAATATTTAACAAACACATTGGCTTGAGGTTTCAGAAATTTGTGGAATTAAATAATGCCTGAGATATCCTTGACACACCAGCATCCCCACTATGCAAACAAATAAAAAGTCTTAATGGAGGGTACAGAGGGAATACAGAACAGACATGGGAAAACCAGTAATGCTGGCTATTTCTCTCACAGAATCTACTCTCTCCTTCTGAGGTGCTGTGGCTATAAATTTAAAGCTATGAGAGCATAATAACTTGCAATAATCACTTCACTTGTAAGTTCACCCTCCCTGCTGCCCAAGACTAGGGAAGCTCAGATTTCAACCAGCCAAGGCCAGGAGAGCTCAGATTTCAGCCAGCTGTGAGCTGAAGGATGAAAATTCCTGGTCTTGCAGCAACAGGGAACCAGCACCAGATAGCATGATCACAGCTTTATCAACTACTTTGAAGAACTTTGTGCTGTGTTTTCTATACTTTCAGCAAAAGTTGCAACTTCCTTGCAAAATACTTCGAGCAGAACCTGTGGCCCAAGTGGCTTTGATCATAATTCATCATATCAAGATATATTCTAAAGGCTAGAGTATTAAAAAGAGAGAGAAAGGAAGTGAATGGCATGTACACTCTCCTGACTTTTGCTCCAGTTCACAGCCCGGTAGGAGAGGGTAGTAGCATTGTCCAAGGAGTTTCTGACTTCAAACACATTTAGCATAGTACCTTCCTCCTTTCATTTCCTGGATAGGGACAGCAGAATTTTACTTATGGAAAACTTGAAGCAAGTGTATTTCGAAAAGCATCATTTTGACCAAAATGTTCTCATCACTGTAGAGCTGCATGCTCTTGTGCCTTACAGCTGATATGCAAATGTGGTGTCTTTCACCCAGTAATTCCTCCTTGCGCACCAGGAAATAGTAGCAAATAGAACCTTCCCTTGTAAAATTTCTCTTGGTTTGCAATTCTCAGGTAGTGCTTGGCTAGGTTACTGTTCCCCCTCTTCACCAACATGTTTCAGAAGCAAGCTTCTTTCTCATTAGAGGTTAGGACTTTCACCAAAAAATTATATGAGCAAACTATTATCTGGATAGGTTGAAAATGTGAGCAAGGCCCCATAAAGTCTACACATCTGGTTTACATTACAATAGAATTTTATCTTGCTATAGCAGTTCAGAGCAACCTTAGTGACATTACTCGTGTGGTCCCCTTTACAAGACGAAACAAAAACTCAGAAGAGGTATCTGCAAAAATGTTTGCTTTTCTCAAACTGTTTACCACTGACATTCTAGTCTTGAAACTCCTATTCAAGCAAACCCCCTCCTCTTAAACTGTTTTTTATTTCTTCACATACTCTTGGTACCTTATTTTCATTTTCCGATATCATTGGAACAGCTTCAGATTTGTACTACTACCATTTTGTCCAGTACTAGTGAGTCCCTTGTTTATAAAAATTCCACTGCAGCTGTTCAAACTGTCCTTTACTTAAACTGAAATAAAAGATGTTATGCTACACAAAGTAGTTTCAGTTACATTTTTGCTTTATTTTTATGCACTAGACTATTTACAGGAATTCAGTTTAATAAGAGTCAGCTCAGTTAAAAGAACCTCACCAGCAATTTAATTTGCCTCTTATTTAGAGCTTTATAGCTCCCCCTTTTTTGATTCGGATCCCTTATAGCCATTCTAAGCATATTTGTGTCAATATTTCAAAGTTTCCTGTATTCTAAAAGCTACTGATGCAGCTGATGTTTTATAGCATATGTTAGCAACTCATCAGTTTTTTGTAAGTATTTCCAGTAGCCTACTCCCATCACTCCACATGTAATTATCTGCCTGAGGCCACCATTCAGAACATTACTATTTTAATGCATGGGTCAGCAAGACTTTTCTCCTTCGTGACTGAAAATTCTTTTCTTTTTTTTGAATTGGCTTTCAATTTTTGCTTAGTCACCCAAGAACAGGACTTTATTAATATCATTTTGAATAGCAAGTAAAAAATTACAACATTGGAATATTTGCTAAATAATGTTTCAGCTGCACATTTACCAACATAGATCTATACAGTAGGTAAAAGTTAGAAATGCGATTAGATGTGATGTTTATATATTAGTAAAAGGTGGAAGTTAGACACAACGCAGAAAAGAAGTTTCTTCAAGAACTTCAAGTGGAAAAAATGGCAGAGACTTAGAGACTTTAAATTATTCCAATCATAAAACAGAATACCCCAAAATTACTTCACTGCAGTGTCCCTTTGGGATGAGAAAAATTCCAGAACTGTGAAAACATGGGAAATGCTCTCAATGGTTGAGGCCAGAAAATTAAAATAGAAAATAAAAGACAATGCTTTAACAGCAGTTATGATTAACTGCAGGAAAAAACCAAACAGTACTAAGGACAATAGTAAATTCACCATTTTTGATGGCTTCAAGTCAAGCCTAGGTATCTTTCTGTAAGAGAGGCATGTAAACCTAAAGGCTTCAGTTTTCATGTGCAGATAACTGACTGAAACATAAAGGTCCATGCAGTGCAGGTAGCCAAAGCAGATTACGCAAGAGTCCCCGGTAGCTTTAAACTTCATGAACCAGATGAAGTCTTCAGGTTTATATTCCTCTAGAATATTTACAAACCTGAACTGATTTTTAAATTAACAATCACGGTTACATGCTGTACACCAAAACTTGCTTGTTTGAAGTTAAATAATTTAGGCACTATTCAAGAACATGCATCATTTCAGCAAAATTTCAATGTCCCAATACTTACCTATTCCATCAACTGCTTGACCTTCACGTGTTACTGTCATGCTTAAATTTAGGTCCGTATTTAAGAACTACCGATTATTCAAAGTGATAAGCTGTATAAACTGTGCACAGAGGATTAAGTTGACAACAGTGTAAATGGACTCAGCTTGTATCGAAACTTAGGTAGGAAGACAAATCTTAGACATGAATGTATCAATGCTATTTAGACAATAAGAGAAAATGCCTTAAAGTGTTTGAGATTGCCAGATTTTAATGATAGTGTGAAGTTGTCCTTTTGAATGTGAATAGAAACATGCTTTACATTTCAAAATGACTAACCCTGTGTACAGGGATACAGAAGGTGTATTTTCACTGAGTTTGCTTAATAGAATTTTATGTTGCATTTACTTAATAGAATAGATGTCTAGAGTGGGGTAACTTTGCTTCTAGTGAGGTGATAAATGAAATTGTGACACTGGCAGTATCTATCTATATAACAGTAACTTCTTGAAACACCTAGTAATTTTGAAAACATTTTTTGACCTAAGAGTTATCTAATCAGAGAAGGAAAACAATATTCTAAGATGTAGTTGATCAGTTAAAAAACGTAAGCAGCTAACTGTAAAACAATACACTGAATTGTTTTTATGAACTTAAATATGTGAAATAATGACAATCAAGCTGGTAAAAATGTTTGTTCATGGATAGTTGATGAACAGCAAATGGGAGCTTCNNNAATGGGAGCTTCATTCATCCATTAAATCCTCCACTGCAAATTAGTGCATACAGGTCTTGTTGAAAAGAACAAGCTTCAGTGGAAAAACAAAAGTAATGAAAATTTTGATCCTTAACTGATTGGGCAGTAATTTTTTTACATATTTCCTTCTTCGAAGTTAGAATAGAGAGCTCTTTATTTTGACCAGATAGAAATAAGTATCACCACGTGGTCTGAACAAGTGGTGATATGAAATTTAAAACGGAGTAAACAATTAGAGAATGGCCTAAACCAAAACACTCCGAGATAGGGAATATACTCTTTTTTTTTTTAATGTTGAAGATAATCCCAATTTCCATCTTCTCCAGGAATTGTTGGTACAAAACATTTGGGAGAAAGTATTTTTCAATTTTGTTTATCCACCCATCCAGCATATTTATGGAGTTAATTTTACCCTATATGTCTTACTGTATGAAACATACAATCCACACCCTTGTACCTGAAACGTGATCTGTAGACATTGTTTGAGAACATGACTGTACTGAAGGTAATACAATGTATCAATCTGTTATATTAATTACTATCTTTATAAACTGGATTTCTGACTTTTGCCAACATAACAAGAGATGCCACATTCTGCTACAGATTTTGCATGTATTAGCCACGTTATAACTTCAGTTAAAATGAATTTCAAACTTTGGATGAATTTGGGGTTTTTGGAACTGATTTAGTATTGTTAGGACAGTTAAATAAAGAACAAACTGTACAGTGCATACAAGTACCAAGTTTGTTTGAATAAAAGCTATATACTATAAGGAAAAGCCACACCCTTCAAACTCTCAAATAGCTCCTCCAGATTCAAAGTGCAAAAACAACTCAAAAGGCAGAAGGTAATATACAATTGAGATTAATCTCTTTTATGATAACAAAAACAAAAGTAATCCAACTAAACCTACCTACTTACCCCTACAGTGTTTAAATGAGTTTAAGATTGAAGCTGTTGTGATTATAACATCCAGGTAATTTACTTCCCCCAAATCCCAGTGGGCAATCCTATACTAAAGATGGAAGCTTTTGCTATGACACATTAATAAAAAAACCAAAACCTGTTTTCTTGTCAGTACATCTTAGATCATTTTACATTGCTCATTAGAAATTAATGGCATTCCAAAAAAAGAAACCTTCATGAAGCCTAAGGCTAATCTAGCTGCATAAGTGTATGACGATTGCTATTTTAGAACCTTTACATCTGATTCCTGGCTTAGGAATGGCAGATAATTATCTAATTATTTTTGTATTATTATTGAAGTGGTCAACATAAACAATATTCTCAGTTAATATGGTCGTTTCTATGTGGTCATGAAATTTCTAAAAGAGGCTATTGCTTTTGCTAATATATAAAAGCATATATAGCCAAAGGAATCAGATGAGCTACTTAAGTGAGCATACTTAAAGTGCACATGGTCGAACTCTTTACTCTGGGACATCCATCCCTCTTTATAGTAGCAGCAGTAAGAGAATGCTGCCACTATGCTACTGGGAGATCTCCCAATATCAGTGAAGTTGTGATGACCCTAGGAATTGGAATTATTTGCTTTCATGTAGTAATTCTGATGCTGGCTGAGAATACTGTGATGCATTTTCATGTAAAACCACAGCAGAAATATGCTTGAGTTGCATAGATCTGGAAGCCATATATACTTTCATGTATATAAAATTACATTTTAATGACAACTATTAAAATCTGCAAGGTATGAATACAAGACTGGTAAGTATGGCATTTTATAGTGCCATCTTTCTGAAGATGTATTTTCTGGTTAAATTATTTCATTTATATCAAGCCCTCTGAGCTTTCGGTAAAGTCACTTTCAGACAGTCAGCAAAAACAATAAACAAAGAGGCTTTGACAGCAGATTTCTCTTTTCACTTAACTGCTTACAAAGCCATCATTCAAAGATTGTTTGGGAAACAGTTGTCTGGCTCACTAACATTGAAAGGAGGATTTTGCAGGGGTAGGAGGGTGGAGGAACACCACAACATGCAGTTGCAGCAGGGAAGAGATGGAGTGGCTTCTGAGACACATCAATGCCTATGGTATTGTTTGCAGACCAACCGACGACTGACCTTATTTAAATAATTAAAACCAAAATTTCAAATGAATGATGGTATGATTGGGGTTTTGATTAATGTAAGTAGGTTTGCTGAGAGTAATACAAACTAATCCTTTCACAGAACCCACAGATCTCAAAGCATTTTACAAAGTAAGCAGCATCTTTATCAATACTTCGTAAATATGGTAACTGTGGCACCAGATAACGAAATACTTAAGTTATTTAGTAGGCCAATGATAGACTTCAAAATAAAAGTTCAAGTCTGTACATCCTATATCAGTGATGAATTAATGGGATTTCTCCTTTAAAGAGATTAAAATGACGAAATTTAGAAAGGTTTAATTAATCTGTCAATGGGTTCTTTTTTTCTCAGAGTACATGTTCAACTAGATTTAGAAGGGAATCAGGATTTTTCTCATTGAAAACAGGCCAAGATTTAGGAACAGAAGACAGCTGAAAGGGGAGTGTGTGTCTGGAAAAAAATTAGAGCACCCTGCTCTCTATGGCGATCAGCTAAACAGACAGGCTGCCAGAACAAGAACATAGCGGGTTTGCATTTGAGGGAGCAGGATCAAGTTATACTGTCTTTGAAGCAGAAGCTGTTGAGAATTTGTGCTTTGCAAAGCTGCTGCTCAGTCTTGTTCCACCCTGTGCCACAGCTCCACCTGCAAGCCAGATTTGACCTCAGAAGCACACTGAAGCAGAACGCACTCTTATACACAGAATACCACCAGAATACTTTTTCTTATACTTAGTAATTACTTTTTAAAGCTCACAAACTCTTGACCTATATCTAACCCAATAGTAAATCCTCTTCAGGTCTTGATAATCTGTTAAGCCAGTTGCTCTTGTAGAAAAGACTTTTTCTTTGAAAATAATATCAAAGAAATTACCCTTCCCCACCCATCTGCCAAGCTAATTTGTCACTAAGAGCTCTGCAAATCAGGCTGTGTCAATCACATTACACTACAATACATCATACAATGTACTAAGGCATGAATGATGTAATCTAAGATTACATGTCGTAACCGTACATATTACTAAGATATCTGAGAAGTCAAAAGACCACATTCTTATCTGATATAAAGTGACCTAGCCTGACTGGCTTCCTTTGGGGAGAAACTACAAGATAGCATATGCTTAAGCTGCCAACATTACACCATTACATTTGATCATGTATCATTGACTGTATCTTTACATTGATCGTGTAACATGAGCAGATGCGACACTTATCCTTCTATGGATATTTGACTAGCCATGGAAAATCACCTCCTGGAAGAGCAGCTGGTGGAAACTGATCTAGGCAAAACTGAAATGGTGCTGTTTGGAAAAGAAAATATTTCAAAATCTTTCCCAAAGCATACAGTTTCTATTCGTTAATCTGGTACATATGTCTGGGTCTTGTTGGGTCGCTCCTAAACTTGGACATTCATGTATCATCAGTCTCCAAAATGGGCCTTTGTTTTTCCATTTTATTAGTCTAATTCTCCCTAAGGAAGGTTTCC
This sequence comes from Sula dactylatra, assembly GCA_013389905.1. Taxonomy (NCBI): domain Eukaryota; kingdom Metazoa; phylum Chordata; class Aves; order Suliformes; family Sulidae; genus Sula; species Sula dactylatra. The sequence goes on along the minus strand of WEKW01021527.1, from coordinate 4,757 downwards.
CATAGCAGTGTCTGTATTTGTCAACACCTGTCTTTGTGTTCAAATCAAGATGACACGGCTTAACTTCAATATCAACTACAGGCCCATGCCTGTGCTACATGTAGATATATATACATATAAGCTGACGGCATTCCATACAGCATGGCAATACAGTCTAACAACTTAATGCGGGTGAAAAAAGCAGCACCGTTTCTGTAAGCTCCCATTTCTCCCTGCTCAATCCCCCACCCAAAGAACAACACTGCAACCCTGAAGTACATCTCCAGAAACCATGATGAGAATTATGCTCAAAATTTGGTTCACAAAACTAGAATCAATTATGAGGAGGTTGAGATGGTTTTTAAATATGCTTCTCTGGCTTTCAGACTCAAAAGTCTGTCTCATTTGCTCCTAAATTAGCATTTAGGGCATAATCATAACACTGAGCAAATGACAGATACAACCTTTTGGACAGATACAATCATTTGAACAAAGGCAATGTTTTAACTAATTTGGTTTCTGCACCATAAGAATTTCAAAAGTGCAGTGGTACGATTTTTTCATTAATACAATTTTTTAGGCTGTTCCTCATCATAAACTTAAGATAAATGACAGACATAGTAAACCTCACAAAATTCAGGGCCATGTTTTCCTGAGATAGCATTCAATGAGTAACTCATTGCTGTTCCATCCAAACACTCACACCAACAGATAGGCTGCTCAGATGTCTTCTGGTGCCATCATTTGCAAGACTGTCATTATGACATTTGACATAACTTATGTCAATTCAACCATTAGAGTCTGAATCATTGCTAACTATGGTAGAAATCAGTTTTTACTGTAGATTGATTACTTCAGAATAAATATCTTTCTCCAGGAGAAGTTATAAAGACATTTATTCAGGTTTGGATAAGAGGTCAGAGTTACTAAGAACAAAAAACTTAATTTCATAATACCAACAATAGTAAAAGAATAAAAAACTAACACCTCCCACATATACCAAACCCACTGCGGACAGAAAATAATGCTGAAAGCATTACAATGCTATCATTCTCAAAATCATGCCTATGTCATCACCTGGCCAGCCCTAAAATGAAAAAGAGACATAAGGTGGCTCTAAAAAGATATGGACAGGATAAATAAGAGTAAATTATTTGTCCTCTCATAACATAAGGCAACATTCAAAGACACTGATCAAAGGAAGTATCTTTCTTGCAACTCATTATTAACAATGGAACTTACCGTTTACAGATTTATGGAATCAATGGAGTTCATAAGGATAACAAGAATATCTAGTAGCAAGAATATCTAGTAGCAAGATATAGAGAAAATAGAGCCTCATAGTTCAGAATCTGGAAGAAAACTTCCTGAGACAGTTGATTGCACAGCCTCGTCACACAAAGGACTTTCCCCTTCCTCTGCAGCTGGTGCTTGCAGGTATAAACACATTGGAGTGCATGGATCTGTGCCACCCACGTAACGTTTACACCTACTAGGAGGCAACAAGTGTCAGCCTCAGTGCAACACTACACCAGTCTGGTTTTTCCCATTACCAAAGCCAGCTATGCAGGGAGCTACAGTCACGCACACTGCTGCACCACACCTTTTTGCTGCTTAGCTCTCATTGAGAGGCAAGGAGCCTGAAAATGACCTGCATTTTTAGTGTCCAACCAGTTTGGAATATGTAACTTGACCTCACAAACACAATGACTGACAACAGTCTGTCAAAAACCTTTAAGGTACAATTCCTCAATTTTTTCTTTCAGGTTAATGCAACAAAAGTGAACAATCAACAGTAACATAATTCAGAATGTCAACAGTTGTCACTACGTAGAGCTCAGCTAAACCGCAACATTATAGTCAATATTCTGTGAGTTTCTGATTTTCTCATTCAGGGTTCTCTGAATCTCTGGGTCTTTTCTGTCAATCACTAGATTAGATTAGATTAGACTGAGATTTAGAAAAAGATACATTAACTCTGATTTTTACAAGGTTTGACCCAGTATTACTACAGAAACTCTACATGTAAGAAGAAAGTAAAAGGTAGCAGTAATATTCTATCACCAAAATCAAAGAAGCAAGTTTAAAAAAAATAAAACAACACTAGCAGTTTTTAATGCCTTTTATACTCAGAGATTTACCCTGAACTGATAGACAGGTGTAAATAGTATTATTTGTAGTATTATTTGTAAGTGACTTTTAAAGAACTCTTTGTTAAACATATCCTTTTATAATCAAAATGTCCATTTTAAAAATTTCTTTACATGTACTTCATAATATACTTGGCATATCTTCAGGGCACATTTATGAGCTAATATAAATTTCATTGATTTACATTAGATCTATATTTAAGACCATTGTAGTTCCAATGACCTTACAAAGATTTTATGAAAATTCTAATAAATATGGTGACTTTTAAATGAAGGGTCACAGTGTCTTACCAAAAACCCTTATTACTTTCTAGACACATTTTGATTTAACAAAGTAGCATATCATACAGCTTTATTGAGTAGTAATGCATGAAAAACCCTCAGAAAACTGCTAACCATTCCTTCTAAACAGCAAAACATTCAGCCAGCTAGGCCTTTCTCACAAAGTGACAACTGGCTGCTCTGACATTTCTCAACTGTCCAGATCAGGGACATGCCCAAAATATTGCACAATTCCCTTAATCTGAGGCATTTAAATTTCCTTTTTCTGGTGCAGGAGTGAAAGAATGACATGCTTACTTTTCACCCCATCATGGAGTCAGGAAACATCCAGAATCTGAATTATGGTGAGATATGCTGAACCACAGACAGCCTTAGGGACTCTCTTTCTCCTTTCAGCCTCAGTTACAAGAAATTTTCAGATATTCAGTGTCATTTAGGCATTAGCATCAATACTGTTCAAAAGAAGTGTATCCTTTCCAGTTCTCTGTTTTGGAATATAGTTGCCTCAGCAAACTGCACTTAATGCCTGCCTAAGACTGACTGACTTACTCCCACTTCTAAGATGAGGAGGTGTATGACACTATATTGTCTACAACAGATTTCAGTCTACATGCATCTTGTGAAACTGCTATTTGTAACCCTTGTATCCATAGGCAGAAAACCATGGTAACATTTTCATAGAGTGGTGCATAACACTGATATCTTTTTTTGTCTTATCTGTATTACTACTCTCAGAAAACACTTGTGGGTCATGACATCAATTTCTAATTGTGCAAGCATTTCTATCTTTAGTTTTCTGCAGAACAAAACTTATAGCAGGTGATAGCTGCTGTGTCTCCTTTTTACAATTTAACAGCACATATGATAAAGTTTGACTCTGCCAACTATTTTATTTGCTGTTTTGTAATTTTGTTATCATTTTCCAGAAACCTCTTCTATTGAGAATTATGGTGTTAAGTGGTTGCATATTTAGATGACAGAAACTGACACCTCTACTCACTGGGATATAATGTCAGATATTACTACACCAGTTACATCAGACCCATGAAAAATGATTTCATACACACCATCTTGAGTTACCTCACAGCATCATCTATTAAGACTACCTTGGGGTACTGAGAATAAGTTTAGGAAGCTTATCTTTGTTGTTAGTTTTACCTTTTCCCCAGGGGACAAATAAATACACAGATCACAGTTATGACCATACTTCAGAAGGTTCTACTAACAATTTTGAAACTCAATGTAGTTGTGTATTATATTGAAAAAACTTGTCCAGCTAAGTGACTAAGATGTACCCAGACACTCATGATCTCTATTTCCACAAATTCCTTAAGCATTGTAGCTGTGCCCATCCAGAAGTGAGCACAGTTCCTTGTTTTTAATATTGGAACATCAACACTTAACAAGTATAAAATGCTTCCATGGAGAATATGAGATGGTCTTGATAAAATGTAGCATGAACTACATTTTCAAAAAAAGTTATATTCTGCTTTCTCCTCAGTTAACAGCAGTTCTCTAAACAGTAAGTCGTAAATTACCATTTTACGCATGCATATTTAAGCTAGAACACTACTTGAAAATTAATGTAGTTTGACCTAATTGTTTGCTCTAGACACCCATTTAAAATTTCTTCTTATTCATACCTCACAGAAACCAGCTGATGACTAAATTTTATTGCTGCTTGTCTGTTAGTTCCGTATATACTGTAATGTTAATTCCAGTCATCCTATGTCATGCACTGGGGAAGGGCAGAAGAAGGGCAGGGGGAAGAATCTGAGCATAAGATAGAAGTAAGTAGCACACAAGACAGAGCTATAAATTGGAAACATATACGTAGATATATTCTTAAAACAAGGAGATTATTATGTAAGATACTGAATTAAAGACTCTTCCAGTTGGCCTAAGATTTACTGTGTTTAGTGATATGAATATATTACTCTTACACTTAAAACCCAACTTGTTTAACCTAATTTTTATATTCAAGCTGGCTTCTATTTTCTGTAAGAATGATCAACAAATTCAAAGCTGAAGGGTAAACTGTGAATTACTTTTAATTTTTTAAACTGTTTATAAGAATCGACATTAAGAAATCTTCTCACAAAAAGTTAACTGAGCCTTGTCTCGGGTACTACATTCGTCAGTGGTAACAGAGCTTCTTGTATGTGTGCGTGTGTCTATTGTAGAGCATTGATTTTAAACTGCTGGCAGCCTGAGTTCACATTAGCAACATCAGATGAAATCACAAGCAGGATGGAAAATCTGAGGTGCTTCTTTCCACCTACTTAGTGATTGCCACTTGGATAGACCTATTGTGACAGTGATGAATGTGGCAAGACTTAGGTAAAT
>WEKW01021519.1:279-18760 GCA_013389905.1 Sula dactylatra | reverse complement strand
AACAGAAAACTGGAAAAATATTAGGCTGTCTTCAGATTCTATGAGAAGGAGGTAATAAATCTTTAAAAAAGTTATCTTCCATTTTGACATGAGCACACAGAAAATCAAGATGAAGGAGAGGAAATTCTACAAGATCTGTTGTTTAAATAATAGGTTTTTGAATTTTTTTCCTGCAGAGATCTTTTGCACATTTGCTTCTTACTTAATCTTTAATCTTTCTGCATTTAAGTGATTGCTAAGGAAATAACAGGAAAATTTCCTCGTCATCTGGGACATGAGTACTAGGAGTATCTGACCTCTTAAGAACTGGATATGTGGATTTTTTCTTGTTTTGTTAGTAATATAAAATTAGGAAGGGTGTGATAAATAAAGACAATGACAACCATTTTTTAATTTAATGTCAGTATATTTCACAGCAGTCATGCTTTTTTGGCTGCTTTGTGACATCTACATCCTTGCCAGTGTATGTCTTGTGACTTACAAAGCTGATGTGCTGAAATCAGTTATGAAATATGCTGTTCTCTTATTTTAATTCTCCGTGTTTTTGAAGAAGTTTTAAAGTGTTGGGAGCTGTAGAATAAGAACATCACTTTTCAAAGCATCTAAGGAATTTTGCTCAATTTTTAAGTCCTAGGATGAATTTTTTTTTAAGAGTGTAACTAACTTGGAAGGGTATATTTTATTCCCAAATTAAGTCACACATTTAGAGGTTACATGAAAAATAAAATACATAGTCCCTCCCCTCCGTTTTTTGTTAATGGAGCTTTAAGTTGCTAAACCACTGAAGTATTTTTTTGAAAAATATACTTCCAATGCATGCTTGTCTTTTCTTGATCTCTGGTAAGCAGAAGTGCTATTAGCAGGCCTTGTAATGATAGCTAGGGAGATAAACCGTTGAAGAGTCGCTAGGGTACAGAATGAAGCATGACAAAATGTTCTTCTCTTTAACCGCTGTGCCTTGTCTTGTACTACAAGTGCTGCACCATTTTTTTACACCATCTACCCATTTACTACACCATCTTTGATCTATTAAAGTTCAGATTATGTGGACATCCTTTGTCTGCCTGATGAGCTGCAAGTAACTGAAGCTATCTTCTTCATTACTTAGTTACACATAACCATTTGATAAGAATGTCATTTCTGGTAGCGAGCAAGGGTGGCCTCTGGGCTTCTATTTCTGTTCTTTGACTGCTTCTTCACNCCAATGGTATTGCCCTGCCCAAACAGGAATATAGTTTCTAAGTTTTCAGGTGCTTCAGCTTTTGATTTGCTAACTGTGTGAAAGACTTGATAGTAGGACCCAGAAGATCTAGTTTTCCTGAGGGCATGTGCCATACTCAGCCCGGATGATGCAGAGTCAATGCTAATATTCTTAAATAGTCTGAATTGGTTCTGTATGCCTCATTTAAGTAGGGCTCTGAATGGAAATCCTTTCTGCTACTGCTCTTCTTTGAGATAGTTCTTGTCCTCCTCAGCCCCTCTCTTCTGCAGAGCACCTTGTACACCCTCACATGACTGTTCGTTAATGTCGTCTTGTGGCTGTTTTACATCAGCTAGGTAGAAATCCCCAATTTCCAGGGCTTTTTCGCTCTGCGTTCAAGCTCTGACAGCCACAAAACTTCGTTACTTGCAGCATAACCCTCTATCTACAAAGCTGTTCTAAATTCCATCGAGTCTTGGCTGGCCTTCTCTCCTTGTATCATATCTTCTAGCATCTCCTCCTTGTACTTGATAGGTCTTTGCAGCTCACGTCTCAAAGCCAGGTTTTTGCTGCAGAATGTGAGATTGAGATGAGACATGGTGTTTGCTACAGGAGAACTGCAATACTGAGGTACCATGCTTGTCCATTGTTTGTTTCCTTTGACAATGTTCTGTTCAGCCTGAGCTTCATCTTGTACAGGTAGACTATGAAATCTCACAACACAGAGCAGCTGTTTGCCTCAGATGTCTCTGACTACACAGACTTGCCTAAAACATCCTCAGTGGTGGTCCTGTTCTTTTTGATTGATGATCACCACATATGTCTGGGTTTTTTCCAATGTTGTTTAGCATTTCTTTGACTTGATCTTAGAACCTTTTGATTTCTTACGCATCTTTTGTAGAAGCATAGCTTTGAACAAGACACATGACTAAAGGACAGACCTGTAAAGCAAGATGTAGTAATCGTCAGATGTCATAGCTGATGAGTACTCTTCTAGCTCTATCACTAAAGAGCATGGTGACATTTCTTTCATGCTGCTTTTTGCTGTTTAATGATGATGGCATCTGATATCTTCTTTACCTGTCCACCTGACAGTTGCTTAAAATGTCATGCTGGTGCTCCCAATCTACTCATCAGCAAGGCCATGCTACCCATTTGCCAAAATGACTTTATGTTCTGAGCTCCAGTAGTTACAGATTCCTTTGAAATCATCACAGGCTTTTTTTCTCTTCAGCATACTTCCCTGTGTTTGATATCAGCCTACTAGCCATGTTACCAAATCATGGGAATGATACCAAGTCAGGTCAATGTCATTCTTTATTGGCCTTTGTGTATACTGCTCTTCATTTTGCTGAGGAATTTGGTTTGAAAAACGCTCATATAGTGATAACTTTTAAACTCTACTGCTTCTCACCTCATTTTTATATGCTTAGTTCTGTGATCATGCAGAGTATGACAGTGGAATCTAAGGTACTCACGGTTTCTGAAGAAGTCAGCCTATTAAAATATTCTGGAGAAATAAAGGCCAAATGGTTTTATTTAAATTCAGCAGAACTCATTGTGAAATATGCAAGAGTAAGTTATCCATCATGTTAAAGAAAGTTTAAATATGTGCTTATATGTTTTTCGCCCAAAAAGATATGCTGAAAAATAGCAGGGGAAAAAAGGAGAAATATTGAAGCAAAGGCAGCATCCTGTAGAAAGAGAGCAGTTTGGGAGAAAAAAGGCTATTTAATCTTACTGAAGTGTGGTTTTGGTCTATGTAGCAACATAACAGGTTAGGATCTGTCCAATCTAAAAAAGAAAATTATCTTCGCTTGTTTTAGTATAGTCAAATTGGGGCTACAGGAAGCACTTTATTTGGACTATGAAAAAAACGTTCATCTGATAATTAACTAGGTAAGATGCCTAATTGTCATTAAGTGAATGAGAGATAACATAAGTCACCAGTCAGGAACTGGGTGGGGAAAGTGATTTAAGAATAGTTCAGCCATTTCTCCTAGTGTATTTAAATTTTAAAAAAAGTTGATGAGGTTGCAGAAGGCTCTGTCCTAGGACATTGTTGCAGGTCCATGTGAACTGTCTGGAAGCGACGATAAAATAAAGCTTGTAGAAAACAAAAAAATAAAGTTACTCAAATTCAAGGATAACAACATGTAAGCTTGGGAGACCCTAAGAAAACAATTTGTTTGAGCAGTGCATTGATAAATATAACTCAGAGCTACTAAATGGAAAGGAAACTTTTCTTTAGTATAAAGGCTTTAATAGTTATGTTAGTGTTGTAGGCTTGTCTTTTACACTCTTTTTTCTTGGCTTCTTTCTGTTATGACTTTTTGTAGCAATCCGTTCATAACTATTTCAAATACAAATTGCAAAGCAAAACTGAAACATCAGTTAAGTGTAGATTTCTGTCAAGTGCTTCCATTAATCTGGCTTTGAATCATAGAGAAGGGAGGTAAGCATGGACTAGCTTTAAAAGAAAACTGTTTTGCTTACCTAGAATAGTCTTTGGACTTAGCTCTGTTTTGAATTTTGGGACGTCTTTTGTCATCAGACTTGCATTGCACTGTGAGATGGGTAGAAAGGCTCTGGGTGAATGAGATACCACATTCTAGTAAAATTATTTCTTTGGTTTTTGGTTTTTTTTCCCCAGAGAGGACAAAAAACTGTAGCTGAGTTTAAATACGTTTACATGTTGAATGTGGCCTGCTCAGATTAGCTATGAGGCACCTACTACGTGGTTTTATATTTAACTGCAGTTCAGTTTTGCTGTGAAGCTCTGCATTACTGCCAAAGTCAGTACTTAATTCTTCATGTTTTTTGCAATCTAGTGCTTGAGGAAGTGTCTCACTATATGCAGCAGGGGTATAGCAGGAAAGAAGAGACGGGTGCCTGTCTTGTCTGTGCATGCTTTAAAGATACTTCTAAGAGCAACATTTGAACCAAAAATTGTCATACAATAGAATGCCAGGTGCACAAGGGAAAACACATTTCTACTTTGCAAGATCACGTCTTCAGAAATTCGTTGCAGAAGTCTTGAGTGTCCAAACAGCCACAAGATGATTTTTCAGCAGAGGCTCACAAAATCATTGAGATTGGAAGGGACCTCTGGAGACAGTCTAGTCCAACCTCCTTGTTTACAGCAGTATCAGCTAAAGTGGGTTGCTCAGAGCCATGTTAAGTCAGGTTTTAAATATCTCTATGTATGGAGACTCCACAACCTCTCTGGGCTACCTGTTCCAGTATTCAAACATCCTTAAAGTAAAAAAGGTTTTTTTTCTTAAGTTTAAACAAGATTTTCTATATTCTATTTTTTGCCTTTTGCCTCGTGTCTTCACTGGGCACCACTGAGAAGAGTCTTTACTTCCTCCCATCAGGTATTTACACACATTGATATTATATCCTGAGCCTTCTCTTCTGGAAACTAAGCCTCTCCTTGCTTGACAGGTGTTTAAATCAACTTCATAGTCTTTGTATATCTGCATCCTTCTTGTGCTGGGAAGCCCAGAACTGGATGTAGCACTGCAGTGCTCAGTAGAGGGGTCTAACCAGTGGTCTCACCAGTGCTCAGTAAAGGTGAACATCCCTTGATCAGCTGGCAATGCTCTGCCTAATGCAATCCAGGGTGCTGCTGGCCTTCTTTTGCCACAGGACATGTTGCCAATTTGTATTCAGCTTCTTGTCCACCCAGGTCCATTTCTGCAAAGCTGCTTTTCAGTCGGTCAGCACCAACCTGTACTGCATGGGGTTATTCTTCCTCAGTTTCCCTTTGTTGAACTTCATGTTCCTGTCAGCCCATTTCTGCAGCCCATCAAGATCCCTCTGAATGGCAGCACAACCATCTGGTCAATTAACTACACATCCCTGTTTTATATTGTCTGCAAGCCCGCTCTGCCCCATCATTCAGGTCGTTAATGAAGATGTTAAACAGTATTGACTGCAACGTCAAACCTTGGGGTACACCACTAGTGACTGGCCTCCAGTTGGACTTCATGCCAACAGTATTTTGAGTCCAGCAGATCAGACAGTTTTCTGTCCACCTCACTGTCTACTTACCAGTTTGTCTTTGAGGATGTCATGGGAGTCAGTGTCAAAAGCTTTGCAAAAGTCAAGGTAAAATATATACACTGCTTTCCCATCATCCACTGAGCCAGTCATCTCACTGTAAAAGGGTTGAAGAAGCGTGATCTCCCCTTTGCAAATCCATGCTGGCTACTCCCAAACATTTTCTTGTCCTTAATATGTTTAGAAATGGCTTCCAGTAGGAAGCCATTTGTTTCATCACCTTCCCAGGGGTCAAGGTGAGGCAAACAGGCCTGAAGTTCCCCAAATCCTCTTCCTTGCCCTTCTTGAAGAGAGTATTGATATTTGGGTTTTGCCAGTCCTTGGGAACCTCCCACAACTGCCTTCACCTTTCAAAAATAAAGGGTGGTTTCACAATGAGGAGTGCTCTTAGGAGCATCTCATGTGGTCCCATGGACTTGTGTATGTCCGTTTTGCTTACATGCTACCTAACCTGGTAAGGGTTCATCACTCCAGACTTTCCCACCAGCCTCAGGGGCCTGGGATTCCTGAAGACAAATGTTGCAAAGAAAGCATTGAGTACCTTCTAGAGCCCCTCAAGTCCCCTTGAGAACTCAAGTTCTGTTTTACTGAGCAGGCCTGGAACCAGTTACTGTAGTGGTAGGTGTCAGAAATGGATTAAATGATCAGTTTTGTATATTTGAGAGAGGGGGTTATTTTCTCACCTAACACATTTGCATCCTAAGGATTTTGTCTTGGAAAGTTCTGGAAAGGCCACTTATATTTTCATAATCTCACAGCAGTGGCTCTGCTGTGTGTCCCTATGGCAGTCTGTCCAGTCCAGACCTCTGCCCCAAGTAATGCACAAGGCTGGACTCTTTGGAGGAAATAATGAGAAACCAAAATGAATCATTCTTTACCCAACCATTAGTCCTGCGGCATAAGATTTAGAGCCCATCAAATTCAGGTAATTAACTGTGAAATTTTTTTAGATAGGATTAACTTTTTGTTAGATAATTCTTTAAAAAAAAACTTTCCAGTTTCTTGGTTTCAACTGTATCAAGCGACAATGACTTCCAATACATTGTTTTCTTTTCTACTGACAACAGCATTCCTTGTGTATCCAATGCTTTTTTAGTTTCATTGACTATATTCTTATTTTTGGTACAATGTAAATAAGACCATCTTGTTCACCTTTTCCTGTCCCATTTATTATTTCTCTTTCATGTAGCATTTTCTGTGAGTTTTTTCTGAATTAAATCATGACCTTCTCTCTTCATGTCAGTCATTCCATGTCCCTGATTACTTTGTCGTCTGTCTGTGCCCATTTTTTTATAAATATTGTTATTAATCCTGTCATATTTAATAAGAAAACATACTGATTCTACAAGTTGATTAAATCTTCAATTATTTTTCTCTGCAGGTGTATGCATTCTCCAAGTTCCCACAATGTGGAATATTTATGTAAAAGAGTTTGAGTTATAATTCCAGTTTTTAACAAAAAGCATTTTAAATGTTCTTTATGGGCACATGAATCCTTCATGTATCTAAACTACTTCTAGCTGCCTACTGATGCAGGAAAAGCATGCCTATTGCTTGGTTTCTAAGGTGCGCTTTTTTTTTTCGATTTTCCTTTTTTAAGTGCTGGAAAAGCAGAAGGTAAGAACGAGAACTGAGATTTAAATTAGAGGGAAGCCTCATATGCAGGGAATCATGGAATTGAGTGTTTATTTTTACATATGCTTTGTGATTTTAGAAAATTAGGTTGCAGTTATAGTTTCAATAGCATAACATTTCATCATCAGTGCTGCAACTAATATTTTTGGTTATTGAGTACTTGGCTGTGTCTGGATTTTACTATAGTGGAGAACTATGGGAAAAGATACTGTCCCATTTATTAAAAAATACTTCTTTTCTTTTGCAGTGTAAGACCTGCTCAGAGCCAAAACAAATAACCAGTTCCTCTGCAATCTATAACAACCCCAACCTAATCAAACCAATTCCAGTGAAGCCTAGTGAAAATCAGCATCAACGAATATCTCAGCAAAGCAAGGTAAAATGTTTTGTGTGTTTTCACCTAGTGGTAATTGAGTAGCCATGTAGGAATATTTGAGTCAGAAGGTCAGTGCAAGCATTTGAGGTGGAACCCACAGTAAGGAATTATTTTAATGAAAAAATAATCTGTTATATTAAAAGCCCCCAACCCCCACCATATGATGTGGAAGTATGTAAATCACAGGCATACTACCCTGATGCAATGAAGAAATACTAGTCTTTCAATTTTCAGATGCTGCTTTGATCACAAGCTGATCTAGTCAATTGCTAGACTGCATTTTTTGTGTTATTTTTCTTTAGGTGAATTCAGTTAATCTAAATAAAGAAAAGTCTCTTGATATATCTTCAAGCTAAATCACACTGCAAAATCCTAAAAACTGTGAATTCAGCTGTGACAGGGAGATGCACAAGAAGTGGCCCTGCTTCACACGAGGGGAGATTTCTGTCTCTTACTAATATTGTACTGATGGCTGAAAGAGAAGATGCTCTTTCATGGTATTTAAAGTGAAGCCACTGCTATCTCTCAGATTCACTGGTTTTCTCCCACATTAGCAGCCTGACAACTGTCTTCTTGCCCTTCCTATGTGACAAAACTATTAAAAATTCTCTGGGGAGAAAAGAGCATAGCAGTTTTCTCAGCTTTTCCTTGAATACTGCTGGCTAAATATTGTCGCCACTTAATGTAACTTTTGCATGAGGAAGCTATGTTTACTTTTCTCCTTTGTCCTCTCACAGAATGTGGATCCTGAACCACAGCACTTGTCTTTGACAGCACTGTTTGGAAAACAAGAAAAGCCAGATGTCTCAGAACCGCTTAATAAACAGCATCAAGAAAATCTTCCTGTTAGGCAGGGCGTGGTACGTTCACTGTCCTATGAAGAACCTAGCAGGCACTCACCCTCTGCAGAGAAGCAGCTTTGCCCCGCCATTCAGAAGCTGATGGTGCGTGGGACAGACCTTCATCCTCTTGCTGAGTTTCCTGAGAACCGGCTCTGTGAAAATGGCAATATCCACCCTGTGGGTGAGACTTTCACAGGACTCTTCCAACCTGTGACTTCTCATAGTATTGCAACATCTCATGTAGTTCAGGATACTGCTGGCACTCAGAGCTTATTACAGAAATTACAGGGTCAGTCAGGGTCAGTGACGAAAATGGACCCCAGTGCAACAGGATCTGTGCACTCGACGGCTTCTGTGTTCAGCAGGACTCCTGCTGCTGTTGGAGCACCAGCAGCACCAGTAAACAGTATGAGCCAGCCACCTTTGGTATATTTCAATGGTTCCCTACCAGGCCAGACTTTAGAGTCTCAGACACTTGGTAAAGAACAATCCAAACTTCCTAGACAGCCACTTTCTCTCTCTGGCAATCAAGCAGCCAATTCTGGGGTGATTTCACCTCAAGAGTTACTGAAAAAACTCCAGATAGTGCAACAAGAACAACAGTTGCATGTATCCAGCAGGCCAACCTTGGCAGCTAAGTTTCCTGTTGTTACTCAGAATACCAATACACTGAAACCACTGGATTCCTGGATAGAAAAGGCACCGGGTACAGAAAAACAGAGCGCTCTCTTTCAGGTAAATGGGCAACTTCAGAATTTAAAATAAATAAATAAAAATCTAGCAATCTCTTGAACTTGGAGTTTTGTAAGGTTAGTCTTTGTTTTGTTCTGGCCAGTATATTCTTGTCACTGTCTTACTATGTGTTGCACATCATTCATTTTGCAGGTGATAATTTAACAACATAAGTAAGTTATGATTTACCAAGCTGTGATATTGTAAATACTCAAGGCTATATCTCTTGCATATCAATAATGACCAAAAATACAGCAGTCTTGGGTTTTTCCAGAGGCACTTTGGAAAGTCACCTAGTTTTCAGTTGCCATACTTGGTCTCGGGCTGTTGTAACTGCTGGTTATTGAATGTACTATTTTGGGTTTAATAATTATTTTTTCTTACTAAAATAGTCAGAGCTTTCTCTGTGCAGATGTGCATTCCTTTGTATGCCAGTTGCTAAATGTGCTAAAGGTGCTTAAAAGGTCACTTATTTTCTAACAGCAGTTTTTTGAAGTATTTGTATATTGCTGAATTACTTATCTTGTACTGTAACTGCTACTTCTAGCTATTCATTAGCTATGGTTTTTTATTTGCTATGTATTATTTTGAAAAAGAGCTGTTGTGCCTGAATGCCTTCAAAAAACCAAACCCCTTAACTCTGGTGATTGTGACCCTAAAATTCAGATTGGTGTCTTAAAAAATTCAAGAGATGCCAGGAGACACTGTGTCTTTCATGAGTGCATTTTTCTGTTCTTCAGAAAAGCATCACGTGCAATACAAAATGTCCCATCCTGGACAGCTACTGTCTTTGTTAACAACTCCATTCTCTGTAGGATCTTCTACACTTGAATGTCTTTAAATGTCCCTGTTCGGGGATGAGCAAGCATCTAAGCTCCTTTTAACTTCCTTTGTTGTGGATAGAGTGTCCGCAAGACTTGTGTTGTACTGGAGTCTCACTTGTATTGTATTGGAGTCTAGAATTTACTTATCCAAATGATAAAGCATTCATCTTTTCAGTGGAAAGTTCAAAAGCTGCTTTTCTATTGCAGTGTCTTAAAAAGCTGAATGAAAGACTACAGAATACTTCAGCATGCTCCAAGAAAAGTTATCCTACACGTGCTGAGACTGAAACAGTCATTTCACAATTAAGGGCCACATCTGTCATTAACACTGTGACAGGTCAAGATTTCTAATTCCATGAGAGAAGTCAGAGGAAGATAAATTTGATATAGCAAATAGCCATCATTATTTTCATTCTTTTAATTTAAGCAGCATGACTTTGAATCTGTGTGAAAGAGTTTTGGGGGGATTAGTCATTGAAATTATTCAGGATCAGTTGCTTACAGATGGTAATCTGACTTTCCAGTGGAGTACTAATGAATAAAAAGAGGGTCCAAAGTCACAAAAATTTACTCCTGTTTTCAGTAGGAATGGAACTTGCCTGCTATAAAGGAAAGAAATTGTCTGATTCACTGGTAAATGTACTGATAGCATGAGACATAAGGCATTCCTGCTTCGAAGGTAAAAGTGAAATGAGGCAAGCGCCAAGCTATAAAGTATAAGCCAGTATACGTAAATAAAAAATGGCAAATATGCTGATACCTTTTCAGATGAATAATCCATATTGATGCTGATATGGCTAGTGACTTTGTGTATATTTGAAAAAGAAAATGGTGCCAGTATTAGTTGCAATATGGAAGGAGAATTACTGAGGTCTGACATAATGCAATTTCAATAATTTTATGCTTGAGTATGAATAGAACAATAGCTTGAGAGAAGAGAAAGATCTTCACTGGAACAAGTGTCATTCACTGTGATTATTGCTGCAAGTTTGCCTTAAAAAAAAAAAAGGCAACTAAGGAGACTCTTAGTCTCACTTTGCATGGCTGTGAGCAGACCGAGAAGATTGAGACTGCCTAGAAATGGCTTTACGGACTGACGCAGCCACAGCTGCTATCAAAACAGTATTAGATGCAGTTGTTCTGAAACATTTAGTATGGTTTATGAGACTTAATATATAGAACAAAACTGGTGATGAAAGTAAGACTGATTATTGTTTAGGACATCTAAAGCTCTGCAATCTGGAAGGAATGGCCTCTTTTACATGCAGCAGATTGCCAAAAAAAAAAAAAGAGGAGGGGCTAAAAATGAAGGCACGAGTCTGTATTTCTGTAGAATGCCATGAATTAGCCTCATGAAGTATTTCTACTTCTGAAAAAAATCTGGAAGATAAAAATTTGAAACAACTTTTAAAGCCAATATTAATTATTTTATAATATCATCCTTGCTGTAGACCAAAGGCTTTAAGTGCTGCCATGCCTGCAGACAGACATTCGAGTGAAATTGAATTGGCACAAATGTATCTGCACATGCTCATTCAAAATTGATCAAAGCAGACTCTGACAACAAATGCAGCAAAAGATTTGTTCTCTGTAATTATTTATCTTTTGGTATTGCCTCTTTTACTACAATTCAGCATACAGAAAAAGCAAATTCTAAAAAGTCTGACAGGAGTAGAAAGGTATCTGGGCAGTGTCTGTTATTGGAAAAATCATATTAAAAGAACACACTAGGTCCATCAGCAGCACTGAGAATATGAAAGCAATAGTCTTTTCCACAATTGACACATTACAAGTCCAAGTTTAAATTGGCTTCTGCTGCATCTCCATATGGTGTAAGAACTGTGATCTCCCACATGGAAAGGAAGAGACCAGTTACCAAAAAAAAAAAAAAAAAAAAAAAAAAAAAAGCTGAAGAATAATACTGGGAAGCATTCAGTCTGGTCTGGTGCCAGCCCTATTCTGTGAAGTATTCCTTATGCAGACAGTGAGTAACGTGTGCTTAAGACGCAATAAAAAAGCATTAATCCGCAGTGGGCTTTTAAGCATATGCTTAGTGTTAGCCATGAGTTATCCTGATTATAGATACATGCATGCTTAAGTGTTTATGTTAATCAGAATTACGGTTTTAAAAGTGCTCATAATAACCTTGACACAAATTTATCTTTTCTTTAGAAGGCCACTTATCTTGCAGCCCATTTTTCTCATTTCTTAGAGGATTTTCATCAAGAATGTAATTCGTACATAGTGTTCCATCTTCTGAATATATGCATGGTACCTAGTATCTTTGGTGTGAGCATCGCACCATTACCTCTTAATTGTCCTTGCTGCAGTTGCAGCATGAGATAGTAAACATGCACAGAAGGAATGCAATAGGTACATTAAACTTGTTTTGAAAAGTAATTTAAGATTCTGTAGTTAAACATCAACTAAAAATTATGAATTAAACTTGAAAGACAAAGCAATGTTAGCATTGTAGCCTGATTTATTTTAATAGTAACTGTCTCTAAAGTTCCTGAACCATTCTTAGATTAAATATTCTCAATGTTAAGTAATGCCTCTAAAAACAGTTAGAGGCCCACAGCACCCACTGGGTGCTGATGTTCCGGAGGAGCACTTGATGCACGTGGGATTCTGCACGCGTAGGAAGCAACAGAGGGTGCCAGTTTGCATTAGAGGAGATCCAATTCATTCTGTAGTTCATGGTGTTACGTGAATTTGCCAGCTATCATGTCATCTAGCTGCCAGCAGCCACACAGAATATCAAACGTATCTTAGTGAGTGTTTGTGCTTCAGAGAAAGAATACTATATGCTGCAATGATTATTTTGCACATTTTTCATTGTCTTGTCTTCATTATTGCACAACTGACAGTAGGCTCCTACACTGTAATTAGTGACTCACAGATTTAAGTGTTGACCTGATAAAGCTGGAGATAATTCAGTAGAGGCTGGATGAACAAGCAACTCAGGTTAGATTCTGTGGGAAAGAAGTTGATCAATAGCATTTTGGAAGGGCTGTTATGTCTTCTGAGAAATTACTCAAAGGCTGTTATGTCCTTACAGGGCATTTTCAGTGCTTTCAGCAAAAGTATGGTGCTATAGGAATTGCACTAGTAATGCCAAGATCAGGGTCCCATTTTCTGGTGGGTGTCAGTTGTCCCATTGACTGAAGGTGATCTGAACTAAATCTAAAATGAAAATTTGCCTTTATGTTTTAAGAAACCACATTGTTTATGTAAAATTTTGTTAAATGGCAGAAGCGTTGAGCACGAACTGTTAGCAAAAAATAGATTTTAATGTTTGCATACAGAAACAAATGCTGTGCACTGAAAAAATGATACATATATTTTCTCTTCTTCTGACACAAATGTTTTAAGTTTTGCAATAACCTGTAGCTATTAGCTGTGTCACCAGTAGATGGCAATATTGCTTATTCCATATAGCTTCCATATGCCTGGCAAGTCCTACCAAAAAGCTGTTTCCATCCAGGGAAAACAAGTAATTTTTCATGTCTTTTAAACCACAACGTTATACATGTTTGACAGTAGTAACTCTATATTATTAAGAGCACAGTTTGTCTCAGGTTTTGTTTATTTGCCTTGGACTCTAGAGAGAAATATCTTTTGATTTTGAAGGATGCGTCATTTAGGCCTTTGATATGGTCTGTCATAGATTCAGCTATATTAGTGGGACAATCTGTCTCCTCCAGCTGCTCACCACCATCCCTTTGCTGGAGGTTCCTGCCCTTGGAGAGCAGTTTGTATATGCATTGTTTTAACCACATTAGGACAATCATCTGGTTTAAGCAAACCCTGCCAATTTTGCTTGAGGTAAATTAAAGAGAAGTTACTTCACCTGCATGGATGAGTAGACGAGAAGCATTGTGATAAGCATCTGGAGGTAGTTAATCTTCCACAGGCAGGAGAACAGTCCTCTCACTTACAGGAGAACATCTGTGCACAGTCTGAAGGTTTCACTCCACAGAGGGGTGTCACTTCGGACTTTTATTGGTTTTCTTTGGAAATGAACATTGTTTTTCAAGCATAGGTGCACAAACATATGCACTACCTTACTATTTGAAGCAAACCTACAATGAGATGGGAATATCTTATTCAGGTGCTTGCAACACGGACTTGATGATTGCTGTTATGATGACATGTTGTGGGGTAAGAAAAAAGCCGTAGGTCAAGAGTTTCATTTTTAAGTAGTACTCTATATTTGAGAAAAAGAAACAGTATTTACCCAAAATGTGAACTGGGAGACTTTTGCATTGGGTGCATATCGCATACTTTCTAATATCTGTGAGTCTTTCCTGAGCCGTAGTCTTCCTGCTTCCTTACCTTTTGTGTAAAACAGCATGAGATCTCAGTCCTCCTCATTTCTTTCTATTTCTCTTTGTATTGTAGTCTAACTAACATTGTTCAGAAATGTCTTGGGTAGAACAATCAAAACTAGGAGTAAGACAAGCTACAAAAATATGAATGTTCTTTAATATTAAACTCCATTGTTGTGCATACCTAGGAGATAAATCTCAGTTTTCCTTTCTTAATTTTAATTTTTCTTCAAAATTGAAATGTAACCCAGGACACAGAGTGAAGTGATTCAGTAGGTTTTCACCTTTGTACAGGAGCAATAAATCACACTCCAGTCCAAAAGAGAGGAGCTTTGGTGAACTCGTATCAATTCCTTTGTATGTTCTGTTCTTCGAAAAAAAAGATCAGATACTTGAATAGCGAGAAGATGGCCGATTAGGATTAAGTTTTATTACTAGAATTACCTGGAGAGAGCACTAATATCTGCAAACTGAGTGAATAAACTTTCCATTATGTTGTATATTATATTTGATAGTATTTGCTAGTCCTGCATGTTCTACAGTTCCAAGATGCATTGTGAAATTTAAATGTAAAAATTCTTTGACACCTGTCTTTGCAGGTTGGCATGGATATGATATTGAGGGAACTTGCAGAACTGCTGCAGCAACAAGGTTTTCCTCCTCTTTGAGGGCTTTTTTGGTTTTGTCAACTGAGTGTTGTTTAGGAGTCAGTTCTGTTTCTGACAGTGCCACCAGCTCACTGTGGCTCTTTAGATAAATCACTTAATCTCTGTTTTCTTTCCCCTCTCCCGAAGTAAAATGAGAAGAAAAAAATATATACATATATATATTTATAAAGTAATTTGAAACTCATAACTGGAAAATACTTTCTAGTATTAGGTACAAAGATTAGTTTTTAATAGTGATATTTGCATGTAAGTATATTCTCAAAGTTAGACTTAATGACTTACTGTCCCTATGAAGAAGACTTACAGCAGCATTCTCTAAGAGTGGTGATATTTAACAGCAGTCTGATTTCTGTAAGAAAATGCTCTTGTCCTAAGATCATTTGCCTGTCAGATAGACTTAATCACACTTGAATCCATTGCTGCAATCTCAAATTGCATGGAAGACCCTTTAATCTGGAAATAGATCATATAGGTGGTCCTGAGATGGAGTTTCACATAATTGTATTGTTCTCCAGCAGTCTCTGTACCTGTTGCCAATAGGTCTGCAGTTTTCACCATCTTTATTCCCATAGAATTAAGTAGATAGGTTTAATTGATTACTTTATTTTTATATGGACAGGTAATCTCACCTCAACGCATTCCCGCCACTGTGACTCCTACCTTGTTGATGTCCCCAATGGTGTTCACTCAGTCCACACCTGCTCCACCAAAAGCAAATGAAAGTGGACGGTTAACAGCAGCAAGCCAAGAACCTACTGCTAGCTCAGCGAGCCTTCTCCTGCCACTGCAAACCCCAGAGCCACCTGTGGTCAACAGCAGCTCAGTGACGAAGATGCAGCTGCAGGAAACACTTCTACACCTGATCCAGGTGAAGTGCCAGGAATTCTCCTACTTTACTTAAAATTCTGATTCCCATTTTGGTATAAGCAGCCTATAATTGGTTGCATCAATCGGTCTAGAGGCTAAATGAGTAATTAGAATATAGGATGGAAGTTGTGCTACTTATGGTTACATGTTAACGGAGCACTATGGCATAGCCTCCCCTTACACACTGCTGGCTTAACGGCATTTTGGTTAATGCATCTGGTTTTAGGTTCAGGAAAGATAATAAATTTGACATAAAACCAAGGTGACTGAAGGCTTCATAAGGTTGGCCTATGAGCCAGAGAGATATCTATTATATTTTTAGCTAAGGATAAATAATGGGTGATTGTCCTAGCTGCCGTGTATTTCAAAGATGCTTGTTAGCAGTAAGAGGAATTCAGATGGGAAATTAAAATTGCAGGATGAGTGTAAACAACTTCAAAATATGGGTTAGATAGCCTAAAAATATAGTAGTTCACTCTATTCAATGTAATTCTTTAGTTCAAACGCTAAAATTCCTCTTGCTGCGGTTATTCAGGTTTAAATGTGACAAAGCATTAACAACATTATGTATAGCTGATTGTTTACTGCTCTGGGATGATGTGAGTTATTATGAATATTTTTTTCCTTAACTTGTCGTGTGAAGAATATCTGAAGAGTAGAGGTTGAGGAGAGGTTTTGTAACTAAAGACCTGGCTATAAAGCATAAGGAACAGAGACACAGGTTTAAGGGTCCAATTTGTAGTCCAAAACTATGTACCTGTATGGCTTTGGAATAAAAAAAAAAGTCATTATTGGAATGTTGAAGTTACTCACTTAAAATATTATTTAAAATATAGACCCAGAAAGAAAATACTATCTTTAACACATTCTCATTTTTCCCTGTGTTTTTAGTTTGGGATTAAAAAATAAAAATATCACATTATCCTGCCTTTATATACTTTGAGTATCTGGATAGAAGGAAAACCATACATGAAGATAAAAAGGAAACTAGTCAAGGAAAAATTGGATTTTACCCTCTGAAATTGTACTTGTATATTTGACCCTGCTGTTCTTGGTGGTAGTTAGGATTAACAGAGTTACCTGGAAATTACTGCCAGTTTCTTACCTGTTACTTTCCATTATATAAAACTACCACCTTGAATGCTCCTGATTTTCCTCAAATAGTATCTTAAGTATCTTCATAAATTTATGTGAGCTACTTAGGACATTGTTTCTTAATGTGGGTTGACCCATTCTTGCAAAATGTTCTTCAGAATGAAAAAGTTAAACAAGCATCAGAGCAAAAGGAGCAGCAGCAGTTCAGGAGCATTAAGTCTAAAAGAGCTAAATAAGATACAAGGATTTGCCCAGGTAGGATTTAGTGTAGGATCAAAACCCATGGTGTTTCACTGTCCCATCAGACATGCTTAGAATTATCACTGACCTGATGGAGGAGACTACTTAAGGAAATCCCTAGGTAAATGAGGGCAGAGGGAAGAAATTACAGGATTGTATTGTCACTTCGATATCATTCAAGAATAGTGGACTCAAATCCACCGTGAGTTTGGAAAATCTGCTTTCTGTGCACCTATTACTTCTTACAGAGATAGTCATGTTTGCTGCAATACAATTTATATTCACATCCAGTTCTTGTCAAGCTATTAGCAAGGCTTGGAAAATAATACATATATTTGGTAAAGGAAATAGCTTTCCTATTGCTCACTTTTTAAAATAGAATAAGATTGAAAAGTATTTCATCCATGAAATGGAAAAAACTTTTTATCTCTTTACCCAGGAACACCTATTGTGCACTTACAATCACCTGTTTTGTTTTTCAGAATGATGACAACTTCTTAAATATTATTTATGAAGCATATCTCTTCAGTGTGAGAAAGGCGGCAATGAAAAAGTCCATGTGAAAGATGATTTTTAAATTCAATTTCTATTGCTTCCTGAACTCTGGGAAAAAGGTTTCAAATTTTTCAAGTACGTTTATGTTTAAAGAAATGAATTGTCTTAGGCATTTTGCATACACATAGATTTTGCTTGTTGTCAAGTACATGCTGTACTGAGAAAGAAGTGAGAGGAAACGGATTGTGCCTTTAGGGAGGGGAGCGTCTGAAGACTTAATCACAAAATACCTTAAATTATTTTCCTTATATTGGTTCGTACTTAGAATTGGTTTCCCTGCATAAGGACTCAGTTCTCAGAATTCAGTTTCCTTTTTTACTTGCAGCGTGGTTATTCATTGACTAGGTATTTGTCATGGGTTTTCTCCGAGAGACATCATATGCAGCTGTCGCGGTGAACGTGCCCATCTCTGACCACATGGTGGCAATGTTGGACTATTTTTAGAAACGTGAAAATCCGGGTGAAATCTCGGAAGGCAAAAGTCTTGGGAAGACTGATCTGTCATCACACTTAGTTGACTGCAATGCAATTTAGATGAAATGTCACGACTTTCTCCAAAATTTTTGTAGAAAAATCTTTTTTAACAAGAATATTTTTAGCTAGCTGTAGGAATGGGACTTTGCAGGTGTTTTGAAGAACTGCGGGGGAGGGTTGGTTTGTGAATGTGTTGCTATCAGCGTAGCTCTGGGGTGGCACTGGATTCATGTTTCCCTTATTCAGATCCAATCGGCATTATTTTAAGCAATGTACAACTTTGTTAAGGGGAAGGCTACCTGGTGTAAAAGTCCTATTAAATTTTTTTTAGTGTGTTCCTGGAGCACAGTGATTTCATTGATCCATTTCTAAAGAAAATAAAATGGGTGATCCCCACTATGTGCTGATTTCATTTTATTGTACCATGGACTATGTATTTAGAATTGTTGGGTCACTTGTATTTGTATGACTTTAAAATGTTTTCACATTTGGCAGAAGACACATGAGGTTTTAAATCAATTAGAATAAATGACTGAAAGAAATTTTATGTATATTTTTATTAGCATCTGCTGCTGA
>WEKW01021515.1:0-12665 GCA_013389905.1 Sula dactylatra | reverse complement strand
AATGAACTACTCTAGTATATGAGATAGTTATTTTATACAGCTCTTTATTAAGCTGAGGTTCCTGTAGTCACGAAAAAAAAAACAATACTCACACTGCAGTTCTCCACAATTTAAAAAATGCTGTGATTTAATGAAGCCCATTGGTTCATTATAAGCAATTTTTTGTGCACCTTTCTGATCTGCTCCATTGTTCTGTCTGTCAGGAGACTAAAGGCTGAGCAGACACAAAGCTTATTTGGGAAATACCACCATAGTTTCATGCTACGTGATAGAATAGTTCTCATCAGAACTCATGCACTTTATACTAAAGTACAAATAAACTTTATACCAAATGACATGTCTCACCTGTATTTAAATACAAACATTTGCTTTTAGATGGTTGCACCAATCTAAGCTGGAAATACGAGCAAGATGAACAGAACACCTAGCTGCTTGGTACTTCTCTAGCTCCTTGGTATCATACCTTTTTTGTTTCAACTGGCTTTGGTTTGGCACTTTCTTCTTCTTTCTGCACTTTCAAATTTTTTTCTGGACTCACATTTTGACTTGCCTGGTAAACCATTCATAAAAAATGAAAAGGTTTTCAGAATAATAAAAAAACCCCATAAATAGAAAAAGAGCTGTCACATGTTTCTAGAGATGCAACAGTAAAAAAAAAAAAACAAAAAACCAAAACCAACCAACCACAAACCACCACACCACAAAAAACCAAACCAAACTTAAATTGCTAGACTACCATAGTTTTCTTTCCCTGCCAGTTAGAACTCTCCTCCCCCATAACTCTCATTCAGCTGAATTTAAATCAAACATAGGAATCTTGGGCAGGATATTCAAGCACCTCTGCAGTATTTAACAAGTACTTGGTTTTGGGAGCCTGCAGGTACTTCCGTGAAAGACAAACATTAACAGGCAGTAACTGTAGATGGTAACTGGCATGACTGAACTATACAACATCTGATAATATAATTTGATTTCAAGGACTCTGCACCACCTGGTTCTCATGGTCTGGCAATCTCATGTCTTAGCACATGAGATCACAAGTTCCACATTACAGCAACATTAAGTTACGGATTTGTTGTAGCCAAAGACTATATATTGTTAGGCACTAAAGACACTTTCAGAGTTGTGTGCATGTACAACACCTAATTCATCATCAGTGATGCTAGAAGAGCTGAGCGCTTACTGCAGTAATACCCCACAGAACAGAAAGACTCCTTCGGCTGCAACGCAGTCGCATTGTTTCTCTTACGTACGCTTCCCTCCTGGGAATGGATATTCCTGTAGACAAAGTCTATAGGAACCCAACCTCTGCGGCATTTTGCATTTCACTCTCAGGTAAATGGTTCATGAGACTTTCCCAGTCCAATCCCGTTTCCTGGGAAGGTAGTTCTTAGTTCACTAGTAGGAAAGCACACCAAATGTACTCACAGGACTGTTATTGAAACGTGAAGGCAGCCTCCTACCAGCCATCTTGGGTCGGTCTGCAGTAGGGTGTGATAGTTTATTTGAGGTAGCTATTACATCATCAAAGCTTAACATATCTAGAAAAAGATGAAAACAGAGACCACCATCAAGAGCAGAAAGGTTTTGCTGCGTTCCATTTTGTCATTTTTTTTCCTTAAGAAAAAAAAAAAAATCATCAGAATTCCTACTGTTTCAAAGATTTTCAGCATATACAACACGAGCCATATGAAACAACTATACATGACTTTGGCATATCTGGGAAACCACATTTTCCCCAGAAAAAAGAATTAAGAGTTAATTCAACTAGCATTTAAATTCAAGTACTCAACAGAAGTGCTGTAGTAACATGGCAGCACAAACCAGACCTAACAGACCTCTGGAGAAAAATATATTTATGCCTGGGTTTTTTGAGAGGTGCCATATTCAATTATTTAAAAGAGCGTATTTTGTTGTTGCTAAACTTGCGTGAAAAGCATGAAAACCCAAGTTCAGTGACTAAGACAAAAATCAAAGCACATGGTAAAGTATATGTCCACAGGTTGGTGAAAGTAAGTTAACAAGACATTAACTGCAAATATTTCCGTCTAGGGTAGGTTTTTTGCTATGCGGTACTCTGTCAAAGAAAGACATTACTTCAGGAGGTCTGTAATAAAACATTTCAAAACTCCATTCTCATACTGTATTAAATCATACAGATCTCTCTGCTTATTAGTCTCTTTATGCTCATAGCTCTGGGTAAACACTCTCTCGAATCAGTAGAAAATCTTTACATCCTATAGGAAGAGACATTCAGGAAAAGAAACTATTAATTGGAAGAACAGAACATATCTAATCCAATAACGTAAGTAGTTCACCTAGTTAATAACTTCTTAACTGTTTCTCCACAAAAATAATAATAATAATACTTGCCTGCCAACAGATGTGCAGTGAGATCGGCTTTTTTATTTAAGCATCAATATAAGATTATGGGTATTATATATGTTTTTACAACACAAATTCATTAGACATTCTGGAGACTCAATGTTTAACTAAAATGCCAGACAGTATTTAGTACAGGCATCAAAAGTAACACTCATGGTTTGGGATGGTTTGTTGGGGTTTTTTGTTTTGTTTTGTTTGGGGTTTTTTTNNNNTGTTTGGGGTTTTTTTTAACGGGGGATGGGGTTTTTTTTGGCAATCACTGATTTTTACATGACACTACAACTTATCAAACAGAAGCTATGATACTTCTTTCCCTATTTTCTCATTCATTTTGAATCTAGAGCAAGAGGTCAGATAAAAAAAAAGCTCTAAGAATACTGAGCCAGAGCATTCATACCACTTCAGTGTCTGAATGACTTAAAATCATCTGATTAATCCAAGTTGCACTCACGCATTGTCAAAGCTAATTTATACATGTACGAACTAAGTTTTCCACCAAGTGTTTTAACTGATTTTAATGTCTTCTACTCTGCGTTACTAGTCTTGAAGTCCTTAAAACATTCACATCTTTCAGACATCCCTGAACACACCTACTTCATCATCTGTTGCCTTGTTGAAATGCAAGGTTTTGTAACACTGTCTGTTACCAATCAGTTTTGCTGCTTTTTAATTTTATTAAAGAGAATGTAAAGACAGTCTTTTGTAAACGTATAATCATATTTGCAATTTAACAAAGCAGGGAAGAAAAACAAAGCAGGAAGAAACAGAAGAGTGATGAATGGCAAGCAGCTGATGGAAAAGAGGATGAGGGAGAAATAAGTATGAAGGTATTTCCATTGTAGTCTATGCCAATAAAATATTTAACTTATTAGAAGTCAAGCAACTGTGACCAAGGAGTATATCTTCATGTTCTGCATTCAATTGTCAGTAATCCCAGAGCACTAATCCATGCCAAAATGTAAATCAGGGTTTACGTTAGTTAGGTATTATTAAAAAGGTAACAAGCAGACAGCAAAAATAAAAAATATATATATGCCCTTTCCCCCATCTCAGTAATTTTTGCCTTTAAACGATCCGCTTTTTGCCATTCCGCAGAAATGACAAACCATTTGGCAGTAAATTTAATTAAGAATTGTAAATGCAGTTGCTATTATGACTGTAGTGCCAGCCCTGTCTCCAAGAACAAAGTAAACATCAGGCATATTAAGAATATTAATAACATATTAAGAATAATCTGTACTTCTGAAAACACCACAATATTTGACAAGTCTTGAAGATGAAGACTGCTACACTCTTGACACTAAAGCCAGGGGAAGTTTTCCCCTATTTGTAAGAGCTTCTAAGGGAAATTGCTACACCTGGGACAATTGCTCAGCATTACAATATTACCAGAAATTCTGACTGTACTTGGATTTTACTTTTTACCTTTCCATTTTATTGCTTTGGCATAGGGAAGAAATTAAACACAGGGTGGTGGTGGTAGGGATTTGGGTCTGCGTTTTTGGTGGTGGTGGTTTTGTTTGTTCTGTTGTGGGTTTGGGGGTTTTGTTTGTTTGTTTTTCTTTTTAAACAGCATTCTTAATTATCTTAGGAGAAAGTTTGGCCCCACTGAAACCGATAGAGATACCGGTGAAACCCACTAAAAGTTCACAATTTACATCCATTTCAATCAATAAAGTGATTCATCAACTTTCTTACGGACAGCCTGTGAGCGATCATTAAAGGGAATCCCATCATAGTGCCAAATGAGCAATACCGTACATTTGGGGATAATTTGAGTCAAAAAATCATTTTAAAGCTCAGCAAGAGCACCTTTCTTTCTAGAAAGATGAGGTAATTTAAGCAGTTACTTAGGACAGACTATTAGAAACATCTCTTCTGCAAGCTTAACATGGATCCATACACTACAGAACTGCTACGAGCTTTAACAGATACAATTAGGTGAGAGGTTTTGTTAAGATTTGTGAACACTTCAAGTGTGTTCATACCAGTTTGTCTTAAAAAGCCTTCACAAAAAGAAGCAAAGCTGAAGGTGTGACTAAAGAAATTATGGTGCCAGGATCTCACGTGGCTGGAGTTTCAAAGCCCATGATGGAAGTGAAACGTATCCAATATGTTAGAAGACAAGACCTCACGTTAATCTGCAGAGTAAAAGAAGGTAGCAGCCCTTTTTCCTGTTACTCATTTTGCTGAGATTGCATCCCAAAACATTTAGGGGACAGATGTAAGCTTTAGAATATTTAAATTTGCAGTCAGGCAATAGTCAGGTATTTGCTACAATTAAGCATGTGCTTAACACGCATGTGCTTTCACAAATACTATTTTACAAGAGTCATAGTACTAAATATGTCACTAGGAAGTCTTTGGCTAATTTGTGCTCCAGAAAGATAAAGCCATTCAACCTAGATACATCAGAAATCCTATAGATATTGAACACATTTCTCTATAAACACTACATTTAGCTTATCAATAGCTGCACTATAAAGTTTTTCTTGGGTTTTGGGGTTTTTTTCCACCTCTACAATTTCCTAATTGAAAAGCATACTTAAAATAACTTCTTGTTTAACAGCTAAGGAAAACAGGCATTCAAAGAAACAAAAAAGCATTTTAAATTGAAAACCAAAAATTTTAGTATCAATAAGTGCAACTGAAAATCACGCTTATGACGTTAAGAAGAGGCTATGTGTATGGCATAAAGCATTTGGATTTCCTTATAGATTGTTATCTTACCAAAATGGAGAAGGGTAGGGTAATTTCCTGACACGTAAGAAGGGAAACATGGCAAACAGGATAGGAAACAAAATCTGGAAAGAAAAGTCAAGGAGAGGAATGTCTAGAAAAAGATTCTGAACAAAAAATTATTTTACAAAGCAGGAAAAAGAAACATTTGTAGAAGAAACAGAATCGCTTTACATGTTCAGCATGCTAGTATTACAGCCTTAGTCTTTTACAATACTTTAATTCTAACCAAACAGAGAAACATTTATGCAGTTTTTCAAATAAAGCTTTAAGAGGAGGTATTTCAACATGATCAAAGTTTCTGAATGTTTTTGAGTATTTGCCCTTATCTGATGGCTGGGGGCCTAACTTTAGTGTGGATTGGGTTGTTTTTTCCTATAGATACAGAATATTTACAGCTTCTCCTTAGGCTAAACTGAAAGTGGCCAAACCTACACCACAACTTCATGGTCAAACTAAGTTGAAAACAAAAAAAACAAACAAAAAAAAAAACACCAAACCCATATGTAGACAAATTGTTTTTCTAAAAATTCATTCACTTCAGAATCTCAGGCTAAAGGTAGGGGCCAGAAAGAGAGAGAGGAAAAGAGGGGGTGGGTGGGGGAGAGACCATGGTAACAGAGTTGCCAACCCTAGCCATACATTTTTCCCCATGTTTTAATATCTAATCTTGTTTTTCTAAGATTAAACGATCTTGAACTTTATATAAGGACCCAACATCTTTGGAGCTTTATATAGCATTAGCTGCTGCACAAGTATTTAGTCTGTAGCAGCAGAATGCACACAGAGACATAAAGTATGAGATTCACTGTATTTTACTGGCAGGAGTTTGGACTAGACCCCTTTCACAAAAGCAGTGACTTATGCAGATAGTTTTAAACAAGGGCAATTTCACACAACAGAGAACTTCTGAATCTTTCCTCAAATAGCAGCTCCTTGACACTGTCCATGCTGCATCCCCATGTGGACTGCCTGAGCCTCCTTTGCTTGCTCTGCACCAAACAAGGACCACTGAACAGTCCTCACCCACTTGCTAGTTCCCCGCTCCCACCCGCTGCCCCACCTAGGTATTAAAATCTTTAATTTCTCTGTGAGCCTCTAAAATCTTATGTCGACAAATAGGAATTCATAGATTTTTTTTTTTAAAAAATTTGTATTAAATCAGTTTTACTATCTAAAATCACAGCTACTCTTTTGGCACTCTGATTATTAAAGATGTCAAGATAATTGCACCTGAAGAAAAAGTTCCGTCTGTTTTCATGGGAGCTTTTTCCTGGGGATGAATGATGCTATTCTATACAGTAACATATCTAGCACAATCCTAGAGATAAACACTTAAGTAGGAGGACAAGGCTTACATTTTTAAGGCTAGGTCATGCATCGCTCTTTCATCTCTCAGTTTACTTTGACCTGAAAGTGTTTCTTCTCACTCAAACTCATCTTTAAATAGAGGCAATAGTTAAACTGCCAATTCAAAACCTTTAAAACAAGGCATATCACAACTTATACATAGATTTTACTGGGGAATAAGAAAAAGAACTTATATACTTCAGGGTATTTATAAGTAGCTCTGAAAGCATTTGTAATATTTCCAGAATATTTTAATACCTATTGAAGTCCAGCTTTTTGTGGTTCAGAAAAATATAACTTCTGTATTAAAAACGTACATAACTAACCTTTCCTCATAGGAAGCATTTAAGATTAGAAGCATTTTTAAAATGCTTAATGGAAAAAATCAGGAGTACTTCTTTCTATTCATAAACTGCTTCAGTTTTTTAATGTGTTATTTTTATCTTGCAGATAAATTTATTACACTTTAGGATCAACTGTTCTACAATGTGAATATCATAATTTGCATTAAAAAAAATCAAGTTGTACTACAATTTCAAAATGTGTTATTACTAAAACCTCTTCAGAGATGAAAGGTTGCATTTGAGATATGTAAGCCAAACACTGCAGGTACAATTCACTATATCTTTTTCTGCAGTGGTTAGTCATACAATAAAAACAATTTAGAGTTTAAAAAAAAAAAAATGTGCCCACAGCAGATGATCTCTGCCTAAGAGGCACAGAGAAATCAGTTGCTCTGTCAAGTAAAGGACAAAATGTAACTATATAAAAGCTCAGAGAGCCTGATCATCGATGTGGGTGCTTTAACCAGTATCAAGGTTTTTACTGGACAAATTTAGATTTAAATAGATGCCAGGTTTGGCTCAAAATGTATTAAGCAAAGCCATAAGCATGAAATTCAAATGTACAATATAGCATGCTGGCCCAAACTTAAGGTATGATAAAGTCATAATCTAGAATAGCTATGAATTCAGACAGAACGCTGAAGGTAATGGTATTACTAAAAATACGCAAGTTAGCTAAGAAAACCAAAAGTTACCTGAAATGCAAGAGCAGAACAAACAGAATCAGTCAGTAAGGAAAACAATCTCATAAAAACGCAAGATAAAAGTGACAGCAAGAAAACATGCTTTCAAATAAGAAGAACAAACCATTACCTGTGTTTCTCCCTTCCTATCATCTATTACAACACTTCATCTATTACAGCTCATCAACTACCTCCAAATAGCCTGTTCATCGCTTGCTGACTCTTACATTCAGCTACCTACAGCAGTTCTGAAAAACCAGACTTGCCTACTAAACAGGTATAATTGTCCTCTGTGGAATTTTGAGTAAACTACTTAAAAAGCTTATTCTAACCTTGTAAAATACTGCAGTCCAAACAGAAAGACCCAAAAGAACTTTTTATTCTTTTCTTACCTGATTCTTTAGAGCTCTTTACCAGAAGGGAATCTTCCTCTACTGATTTTGGTCTAAGTGGTAATGGTTCAGAGTCTAACTTTGGTTTTGCTAATGGCTCAACTTCAGATTTTGGTCGAAGAGAAACAACTTCTCCATTGGATCTGTAGTAAGGAAAAAAACCCAACAAGACATACCTACTCAAGAGATTAAATAGTTTACAACTGAAACATACCAAGAATTAGAAGTAAATGGAAAAATTTCAGTAGATTTTACCATTTTCTAAAGCCTTGCTTAAAATCAAGTCTTTTGGAGAGCAATTCTATTCCTATAAAAGCCAACCCTTCTGTTCCAGCTCTTGCAGGGTTGTCAGACACATACAATCCCCTTGTAAAAATAGACCAAAACTTTTACCACATGGCACATTTCGGCACTTTAAATCTAAAATATTACACTTCAGTGCAACAGAAAAGAGAGCTGAATAGCACCTTCAGTAATATCTCTTGACATATTCAGAGACATACTCAGACGCCTTGACATCAAAATCCTCCTGTAAAGAAAAAAGCTGCCAAGAACAAGTTATTTCTTTCTGGTTATGGAACAAAGCACCTTGCATATATGGCTTTTATTCTACCATGTACTCTTTGCATGTCTGGTCACATCATCCAAGGACAAAAAAATATCCCCACCAAAACAAACGAACCAAAACAAACAAAAAGGACAGATGACAATCTTCCTTTACAATTCTTGCCATCATTTATGCCACAGCATAAAAATAAAGTATATAAATGGACCAGTTGTCAGCTTCAATGTGTCCCTGTCACTAACTCATCTCCCAAATCCTTTATCTGGAAGTTTTACTGCAGTAGAAAAAGAGATAGCAGCCTTATCTTCCTAGAGTACTGTTAAATTTTCAGACATTTAAACATCTTTAAATATCCCTAAGATTTACAGTTTTCAATTATTAAAATGACCACAGTTTACTACAGACCTCTATTTAACTGCACATGTGTATCCCTTTATATCCACAATTATTTTCTAAAATGGGGGAGAGGAACATGGCCTGTNAAAAAAAAAAGGAAAAGAAATCTTTACTTGGGAAACTCTCCAAGTGATATAACACAATTACATACTGAAAACCGAAACAAATGTAAAGTGGCAAAGGTCTAACCCTGCAGTCAGGCATGCAGTGTTCCCAGGGCTCTGCAGGGTGGGATCAGTGGCAGCTCTGCCTAGATTGTCCTCTGTTGGAGTCAACTGTCCAAAGTGTGTGCCTCACCCATGCTCCCTTTCCCCACTGCCCTCCCTCCTCACTGGTTTCTCCCTTTATTCATTCTTCCTTTTGGTTCAGCTATACAGGACCTGCTGTAAAAAGATATAAACCTTTAAAAAAGCTCGCTGTCGCCCTGTACCTTTGCAAGTATTTAAGGTGCAAGCTTTTTGATGTAGCAGCTGTCTGCTCCTTTATTTGTACAAGGCCAAGTGCATCATGACCTTACTTTCTCATGGTTCTTTCAAGTCAGCTAAACATCCCAAAGGGACAGTTACCCATCAGCAGTTTATTTACAGTTTTTAGTAAAGATCTAGCAAATACTTAGATAGAGACACAAAGGGAAACTGGGGGGGGGGAGGATATTGTACTGATGCAAGATTAGTTTTAGTGAAACACCATAAATAATTGTTTCAAACTCATAAGAAAAAAAAGATTTAAGAGTGGATCTAAAGGAAATAGTGAGTAATTAATATTTCCCTCCCTGTTTGTCCAGTAACTCAACTGAGAATAATCAAAACAGAGTACAGAGACTGGGTGTGGTTCTGTGGTTCCCCAGAAGAGCACATGAGCAACACTGAGTACATTTAGCACAGGTACTAACTGTGCTGAGCTCTTCCTTTCCATCTAACTCATTCTATAATAAGTGCTGAAACACTGAATGTTGTTGCAGTTCAAATCTTCAGGTTTTTTTCAACACAATAATAATTCCGAAGTCCCATGTCCACAGATTCTTTCACACCATATTGGTACTGTAGCTACAACTTCATTATGGGGCAGGCTTAAAGCAAAGCAGCCCACAGATTTGTAACTTCTTCTGCCCCATGGTTAGTTATGCTGTAATATTTACTCTGAGATGGATTCAATGTCTCAAAGAATTAGAAAGTTATAAGTTCACACTGAGAAAGACCTGGAGAACCAAGACACTGGAAGGCGTAGGGCAAAACTTATCTTTGTATCCTTTTCACCCTTAAAACATACATTTCTTCTCACCTCATCAATGAAGGAAGACCAAACAACAAGCCAAATAAAATATACTTGGTGAATACGATTTAAATTATACTGACTTGGGTAGAGATGATGGCAAAACAGGTTTATCTGGACGTTTTGGGTGCAGAAGCCCTGCTCTCAGTAAGCTGCTAGTTTTGCTTGGAAGAATAGGCTTCTTGGGTGGTACTTGAGGAGCCTGCGGCTTCAAAGGCTTCTGATCCAAAGCTCCTTTTTCATCTGACAAAATAAGTCACCATAACATTTTAAAAACCCATGTTGCCTAGAATTCTTACAATGCTAATCAATTCGAAAGCAACTGCTGTCAGAAATACTTTCTTTGAAGATCAAAGTGAAAAGTAGATATGCAAGTGTCTTAAGCAATAGCTTATCAAAACACACAAACTACTTACCTGAACTTAAAAAACATTATGTTAAAGTAAGTGAAATGTCTTTCTACTGACACAAAATAGTAGTAAGAAATTATGGATACACATTATTGCACTGCAAATGACAGCTAAGAACTAATCTGTCTGTACTGCTACTGCTTTCTCTTTCCTACGAATTCACCCTATATCCTCTTGGAAAGGTAGAGTTTGTTTTTTTGTTTTGTTCTAACTAGACGCCTTCCATACACACAAGCAGAATCATTTATCTATGGAAAAGAGGGTTGGGGGGGGACAATATTTATCTGAATAACTGAATTTATTTTAGATAAAGTCCACCTTCCTACAAATTCAAAATACAAATTAAGTATGAATAATCAAACAAAAAGAATTTATTGTTCAGTGACTGCATGACTTAACTGAATACTGTTCAGAGGAGGTGACATATAACGTATGGGACACTGAAAAATTCAAGCTGCTTCACAAATCTTAGTTGAACAGTCTTCAGCCCATGTTCCCTACCCACCCCCTGTGGGATATCCAGAGCATACCTTCCACTTTTCTTTGTAAAACTATGCTACGGTTCAGTCAGGCATGCATAAAGTACCGAGGATTTAGATTATTGTTGTGTCACAGTAAGGAGTTAAGGTCCTTTACAGTTATGCCCTTACAGGGCAGTAAATCAGTAAACTGGGATGGAGAGAGAGACTTTCAGCTTTGATTCTCCCCACCCTCCGCCTCCTATGACTTTGCTTTTAACCAAGTATTGGTCTAATGTCAAATGTTTACATATGCTATGGATTTGGGGGTACAGTTGGAAATTTGTTTCAGCTCCATCCCAGCTAAGTGCCTGAACTGCCAGGTCTGTGACTGACTTCCTTTGTACAAGTCTTGCTGCCGTTGGGTGTCAGCCCTCCTCCAAAATGGGAAAACACCAAGTCTTTCACAGGAATACCTGGAAGTAAAGAGATCAGAGATACTTCTCCAAAAAAGCATTATCCAGGGCAGAATTATCTTCCTGCTTTGGGACATTGGAACATTAGGAGGAGATATGAACAAAAACCCTACATTGGTTGGCATCTCCTTCCAGTCTCCCTTAGTATTGAGCTATAAAAATAAAATACTGAAGTAGTGGAAGGATTTTGCCACATGGTGGCGCTGACTGTCCTGTGTAAAGCAGCCTGTTAACAGTGCTACCCACTTCTGCCTACCGATCATACACGCAAGATTTAAATTTTAATAGCCAATAGCAGTTAGTATTACTGAAGATCCATTAGCTTTATTTTAGCTATGCTGAACACAAGTTGAGAATTGTGCCTTTTGTTTTTAAGAATAAGTGAGTTCATAAACAGGGCAGGAAAAATGCTGTCATCAAACTGTATTCCTGAATTATCATGTCAGTTTTCCCTTCAATTACTCCCACTCAAAATCTGAATATAAAAACTGTCCACAGCTAAGTGAAAAATACCAAAGGTCAAGATTCACCATGAGCACAGAAATTGGACAATTTCGCTAGACAAAATGGCATGCCTCTTTTTTGGATTTTGCTCCACAGTGAAAAAGATAAGGCTTGGCTAAAACCAAGCAGTTCAGTAATGGAAATAAAAATATTAATCTGAAGACATTTACACTGGACAAAAATTTCTGCATGGTACCACTAAGTGTCCTTCACTATAAATACAGAAATACTTATAAAAGTATTGCTTTTAATTTCTGATCGCAATTAAAGGCAGATTTATTAGTCTCCCAACAGGCATAAAAAAATTACATGGTTTCATAGCTTGTGATTAGAGCTGCTCAATTAATACTTTTTTAATACTAATTACAGTACACTTTTATACTTAAGGAATTTAATCACTGGTATCAACATGGTTATTTTTCCTCAAGTAAAACTGCACTGATAAATGGGCATTTCTTCTAGTAAAATACTACTGCTATCTAAATAAGTAACTTTTAAGACCTGACAGTCAACTGACTACAAGACAAAGTTTTCCTCCATCATTTCCTGTACCACATTAAAGGATTGTTCTCTACCTTAATTTTTCAGAAGCTTTCATATTCCTAAGCATTTTGGAATGTGTCACTCAATTTTTTTCTATATTCCTCCACAAACAGTTGAACTCAACTATGCAAAGGTTAACACCATAGTA
>WEKW01021511.1:7907-46397 GCA_013389905.1 Sula dactylatra | reverse complement strand
AAAACAAACCAAGAACACTGTGTACCTTCAAAGATCATGTCAGGAGAAGGATTCTCCCCTGTGATTAGTCATAATAACCATACACATCCCACTCTTTCCCCCCACAATACACCAGGCTTCTAATCAAACCTGGAGGAACAGAAGAGGAAGAGAAGAAGGCAGATGAGTATTTCTGTGATTAACAGTTAAAAAAAAAAAAAAAAACAAACACACAAAGGCACACACCCCACTCCTGTGCTGTGATTCTCAATAAAAAAACCCCCTACAGCTATTTCAAGGCCACAAGTGCATTATTTCTATAGAAAATGAGAGATTGTTTTCATTGTGCATTTGTACTGACTAACACCTAATAGGAGCTACTGTTTACCCAGGCAGCTGACAAAAGTGCTTGTTCACATGGAACAAAGTATTTGATGTTAAATATTTGTTGGCTACTTTGGCCCAGTTTTTCAAGAAGTGAAAGACAATGTCACCTTTTGCGTGGTGTAACTGATATGTTGAGAATAGAAAAATCACTATTGTAGGAACAGTAACTAAAACCAAAACTGACTGAATATCCTCACGAATCTGAAAAAAAATAGCTGTGGTTACTATCATAATCAGATCCTTAAAAAGAGATGAAAAGGAGATGTCTTTGGAGGTATGTATAATCAAAAAGCCACAAACAAGGTCAGTTACACAGTTTACAAATTATTTCAACATCTACAGAAAAACAAGTTCATAGAATCACAGAATGGTTTAGGTTGGAAGGTCTGGAGAAGTGAGGAACTGAAAAATAGAGCCTTATTAAAGCAGGTATTTGTTGTATGTACACAATGCCTCACAGTAATGATGGGCAGGTTTATAATACACCAGTAATGTAAGGATGACAGCCCAAGACTGCAGCTGGAGTGAGGCTTCACTTAAGTAATTTGAAAAACAGCAAAGGCTCAGAGGTTCAAGCAGCCATAAGAGTCCCCAAAGCTTTTGACCCCTTTCAGTTGTGTAGGCCGCTAGCAACATGATTGCGTCCCAGCATCATCAGGTTTTTTGGCTTCCAGGTAGCCAGGCTCAATCTTCACTTCAAAATTCAGGTGGTGCAAAATCTGAGCTATGAAGGTTTTTATTACACAAAACCACTAAATGTCTCATAGGTTTCTTTAAATTTGAATTCAAAGTTAGGTGGTTACATTCTGTCAATGAACATCCCAACTGCAAATTAATGCTTTGTCCATAAGCTCTACTTTCTTTACTACTTTTAATAGATAGTAGCAATGTTGATCTATACATTGACAGCAACTGATTTCCAATTCCAAAACAAGTGAAATGATCTTTGTATCATTTCCCACTAAGAGATAATTTATGGATATTTGCAAGCCCCTTGGAGATCCCCCAATGAGGAGAGAAGCTTGTTTGGTTTGGGCTTTTGTGGGAATTTTTTGTTTTGGGGTTTTGGGGGTTTTTTTGTTTGGTGCATTTTTTGAGGGTTTGTTTGTTTGTTTGTTCCCCCCCCCCAAGTGCTGTGCAATATTTACAGCCTGTATTTCACAAAGTGTTACACAGTTTACTTCTGTGAGATCACATACCTCACTTCAGTCTCCCATGCTTAAACCCACGCTTCATTAAGAATAGTTGCACCTGAGGCACCACTATCTTCACTTTCTGTCCCAGACTGAACAGCTTCCTCTGCCCAAACTCAAACCCTTCTAAAAGCTAGACAGTGAAGACTGTGACAGCTGTGCTGAGGCCCATTGCTTCATCACTTCCCTGTCTCCACCAGCTCCAGCCATTTTTTCCAGTTTCACTACTGACAAGAGATTTATGGTTAAATTATAAAATATTTGGGAGCAAATTATGAGCTTCACGTAGTGTATTTGTACCAAGCACAACAGGGTCCCAATCTAAGGAGCCATGCTTCCTACTAATTGCTATTTATTATGAGAACTTTGAAAGTAACAAGGTAATAGGACTGTGTTGTCTGCAAAGACATAGATGCCCTAGTTGCTTCTATTACGATCTTTATGAACAATGAGGGGAAAAAAATACAGAAGAATATCCCAGTGTTCAATGAGGTCAGTATACAGTCATTTTATGAACTGTACAAGGACAGCTATGTTTCCTTGAAGAAATGGAAACTCATAAAATATTTTACAACAGCACTCATCTCTTTAGAGATATGGCCAGTGGTAGGCAAGTGTTTGAGAATAAAAAAATGTTACCTACCAATTTATTGTAAATGAGAAGTTGCATGTCATGCTTTATTTTGAATTCTCTCCTAAATGAGTGTTTATCCTGGGATCAATGGATATGGTTGAAAGGCAGACTAAAGTACCAACTGCTTTCTTAAAAGAAGAATTATCTGAAAACAGATATTCTTTCTTGGATGAAACCTAAATTGCAGAGGGAATATTTAACCATGTAAGGAGAAAATCCATAGATAAGCTACCACAGACTACAGTTAGCAGAACTAATTGTCTTTATCACTTCAACTTTCACTCAAGCTTCTAATAGAACGCTTTGTCTAAATATCAAAACAATGTCATTAATATCCTCCGATGCAGATTTCTCGATAATTAGGCTTTAATGATAACAAAGTGCTGGCATTTGGATTGCTTAGCAGATAAAACTTGTGTTGCTCAAGAGACCCCAAGTCAAGTTCCCCCTTTTGCACTAAGGCAGAAAAAAAATCTACTGAAAATACCTCAGTGAGTTTAGCAGAATTTTCCAACCGCAGCTGGTAATACTGACTTGAGAAAACAGTAATTCTCATAAAGACTGATATATACTCCATAGTCTTCAATGATGGCTCTCTTTCAGGTCAGGCATATTTATTTTCCATGTTTTTGCCTACCCACTATGTTCCTCAGTTCACATTTTATGGTTCTCTTCAAAGTTTAGAGTAAACATTCTGACACCACCACAGAGGAATTGACAACTGCATTCCAAAACACTGTTTATTATCAAGAATTACACACCAGTGTTACATGTGCTATTCATATTCCACAATTTTCATCTCCTTTAGTTATCAATTGCTGTGTAAAAAATACTAGATTCCTTGCTAATCTGATGGTAACCACGTTGCACAGAGATACACAATTCAGAGTGTAGGAGAGTAGAGCAGAAGGGCTCATTTCAGTCACTGTTGTCATATGTGACCATGCTTGGTTTTATTTAATTTACTTTCAGAGAGCATTACAACTGGCCGAAATATCTGTAAGGCCACTAATTATCCTTCTTGAAAGAAAAGAATTACAAGAAGTTTCTCATAAAGGTCCTTTTACTTCTCCTAGTTCTGTCTAATCACTTGCTACTTGTCTGCAAATGGATTTGGTCTCATACATAGTAATAATGATGACAGAGGTTTCTCTGCCTGTCAAATTTAACATTCAAACTTCAGTTGATTATTATGAGTAATCTACAATTTCCTCCATAATTAAGACTGCAACTTTGTTCCCATTAAAAAGTTCAATTTTGACCTCCCACTCACATCTATTAACGAAGGAGAACTTAAGTGACACATGAGAATCGTGGCAGAAGAATTTTCCTTCCTGTTCAAAGTAAATTGAAGGAGGAAATTCCAATTTATGGCAATGCATTATAGATATTGCCACCTGTCAGTTACCTGTCATTTTATTGGAGGGAGAGAAGGAGGGAGAAGAAAGCAATATAACTTTACTGGACTCAAAGCATGTCCTCATGCACAGAACTGAGGCTGAGACACAGAAGCCTGATTTTAAATGTAATTGACAGTTCCTTTACTAAGATCAGGATGGACTGTGGGCTCAGAAATAATAGGCAACAAACAAGCACTATAGCTATCTTCCCCCTACTTTTGCCTCATTAAAACAAACTGCCTTCCTCTCAGGCACAGAAATCCAACCACCATCAGTAAGATGACCCAAAGAAAAGCAGAAAATTTTCCTAACACAGCAGAATTTATTTGGATGAGCTGAATGTAGTCCAATGATAACTGATTTATAATGTTCCAGTATTAGCAGTACTCACTGGATTTCTAAAAATTCTTCTTTGGGCAGTCTCTAACAGAGAGAGAAGGAAAGTGATAAGATGTAGTTTAATGGATTTATCTACTGGAAATCTAATGCACAGGGACAATGTTTTGTTACCCAGAGTCCAATTTTAAAAGTTATTAAGGTTTTAATAGGCTCACTAGATCGGTATGTTGACTCTGACAACCTAATTTAGCCTCCCTGGCAGTTTCAGAGATGCTGCATTAACTGTTGGAGCTGGCTAGTTTAAATAAACTCCTTACTTCAGAACAGCCACAAACAAAAATAAACTCTTCAGAGCTGAGGTGAAAGGATTTGAAAAAAACTGAAGAACATGAATAGGCAATATAGACCCAGGACCCATAATGAATTTCTAAATAGACCTGTATTTGTTATGCAGGACAGAAGGCACCAAGGAATAGCCTTTGTGAACAACCTAAGGAAAAAAAAGAATCCTTTGTTTTTCTTACTGCATGCAAGCACACTGAGTAGTAGCAGGAGAACTGAAATACAGCTTGAGGAAGCTGTAGATTAAGAAATTCATTATTATGAAAACCTCTGTTTCACTCCAGAACCAGTGGTTACTCAAAAAAAATCACAATAATTTTTCAGTCAGAAACCATGAATAAAAGTCTTGATTGCTGAAATGTCTCCCATGCAACTTTTATTTTTCAATGATGAGAAAAAAAGAAAAATTACTTTCTGTTTGGGGTTTTATTGTCTGATGTTTTTCCTCTACATCATTTGTTTTTATCTTGTCAGGAACAAAATAATAAGGAAGAAAGCGAAACAAAATCTTGGTATCAACATTTCAAAGGCAGTATACTTAATTCCAGTACACTTTTTTTTGTAATTAGGGACAATATAAGCTTATAACTTGTAACTGATGTTGTTCCTCAGCTGCTAAAAGAACATTTAGAAGTGGTACTAATTACAACAGAAACTTAAGACTACTCACTTACTGAGAATAGTTTATTCTCTCACTAAAGGTCTTCCTAAGCACTTGAGAGCAGCATGAGCATCTCTAGCAGAAGCTTTGGAAAATAAAAGAGATTGCCAAAACACTTGTCCACTAACATTTTTCTAGAAAGACAGATGTGGCAACTCAAAGTTATCATTAGATATTTGTACTTAGGGTTATCCATCTGAATCTCCATTTTGAACCTTATTTTTAAGTGCTTTGTACTTCCCCCAGACAGAACAGTTTACATTCTGTGAACACATGGAAATTCACAGTTGATGCTGCCCAGCAGTCTGGGGCATTCTCTGCTATCCTTCACACTGCATAGGAGGTTATTAATAGCTAAGAGTGCTTTGAAAGAGATGTGTTTTCAGCAGTGTAAGACAATGAGTCTGTTCAACAAATAAGTCATGTTAAGGGTTACTAGGTCATTTGAAATAATTCAAGAGCTGTCTTTTTACCTTGAACACTTTGGTCTAACCCCATACTTACTTGGGTATTCTTAGTGTTTATGAGTCACTACAAAAACCTCAATTTACATTGTGTTGCCAAT
Source organism: Sula dactylatra (assembly GCA_013389905.1). Classification (NCBI taxonomy): domain Eukaryota; kingdom Metazoa; phylum Chordata; class Aves; order Suliformes; family Sulidae; genus Sula; species Sula dactylatra. Next base: position 40,897 of record WEKW01021511.1, on the reverse strand, counting down.
ACTTTCTGACATTTTCCCCATTAGTTGCTGCCACTGGGTTCACATCTCCATTACTGGTTTAAGGGCAACTGCTTCAGGATGTTTGCATGAAACATTTGTTCACAGATAAAGTGAAAGAACCAGTATTTTTCTTTCCATGGATATCTTTGTTATTGTCCTGAGTCACCAAGGATAAAAAAAAAAACATGCATGCATCTGTATGATATACCAAAGCCTAAAATGATAATCCCGTGTTAAGGGTGGAAGCTGACTTATCAAGTTAGATGCACAGTTGTCTTATTCCCCTATTTTCATTTGGTCACAGGCAGGTAGTACCAGTGTGAAGTAGAAGAATTCTTGAAGAGGCAGTTAAGATACCAAGGTTCCTCCCAAATCCTAACAAAGTTTGACCCAAGGACACAGCTCCTATCCCTTCCAAAATTCCACTTAATTATTTAAATATATACCCTGCTAACTCTGGATGGTCTTGTCCAACCAGCATTTCTTGGAATACTGCTAAGCTTTTGGCCTCAGTGAAATCATGCTGCTCATTGTTCCTGTAGCAATGCTTTGTTTTCCTCTTCAGTCAGACCATTGTGCTATAAGCTTTTTTCTTACAAAACATGTACCTTGTAAGGCAGGCTGAAAGCCATCACTATATGCCACCAGTACTGCCACAGGGCCTTTGAATTTATACTTTGTTTCCTTATTATTGATTTGGATTTTTTGTTTTGGGCTGGTTTTTCTTTGCAACGTTTGTCTCAATGAAGACACATCGTTGTCATTTTCTTCCTTGAGGCAGGAACAGGTTGACAATTCTAACATTTATATTCTAGATGGCAGAGTTCAGAGGAATGCCTGCCTTATCTGCTCCTGCTTTCTTGGCTGTTGGTACTGAGGTTTCCGCCATCTCTCAAAGTTCATCATGCATATACTGAAATGTGAATTCTCCTTATTTCTCCCACAAGGCCACAGGTGAATTTTATTCACCACAACATAAGATAGACACACTTACCTAAGCTGACCTGATTTTTCTATCAAAGTTGCTGCTTAACATGAAGTCTATTATCAGCATGCGTCAGCAGCTGGCGAAGCTATGATACACAAGAACTCCAGAGCCAGCTCCAGCCTGCAACATGCACCTCCACTAGATAAGACTGACTTTCAGTGAAGTGACCTGTCAGTGGGACTGCTGCATTTATCAGAGTAAGGAAGGATGGAAGGGAAGATTGGCGTCCTAACAGTGACAGCACAGAACAAAGTATTATTCACCCTGCAGTATAAAATACAAGGATGCGTGGTTTCCTTGAGACACACAATAAAAATACAGAAGAGTATTTAAATTAGCAAATGCCAGCTTGTTCAGCAGCAGAGAGGGCCAACTCCATCTTCTCAGATATAAGGCACATAAAAAACCCCACACTAAAAGCCAAGCACTAATTCATATATTAGCAATGTGATTCACTCTTACACACAGGTTTCATATGGCACTCCAAAGGCACCCATCGTCTCACTTTAAGTACAATGATTTGCATCTTCCACTTAATACTCCCCATCCCTCAAACAGAAATCAGAAATCACCAAAGTGAAGAGCTCTGTGAAGTCTTTCTGAACAGGGAACACTTTATTAACTTAATAAAAATATCTCCCTTTCCACACTTAGAGTTCAACACCACATTTTACCCTCCTCTTTTCAGCACTGAGCCACAGCTATGTTCACCGTTGTTTCTTATCCTGCAGCTAACCTGAATACACCAAGTCCATTCAACAGCACTGCAGTACTCAGCAATTCACTTCTCCCTTCTGCAAGTGTTATGTCACAGGTAATACAAAGAAATCACACATCTAAAACCCTCCAAACAAAAAGATGCAGCAGATGAACAGTGTTAGTACACTACACTTAAACAGTCCTAAGCCAGCTTAACAGGGTAAGGGCAGTAAGCTACTCCTCTAATAACATTCTCAAGAAGAAAATATGCAGACAAGGAAGTTCTCCAGGTAGTAATAAAAGTTTTAAACATTGTGCTACTGTCTTGAAACAAATTAACAAAACTGCCATCTTAGGAACCCAAGACATCAAGTAATTTATTCTACCAATAACAAAATGGTTTTGAAATTGGTATTGCCTGAAACACACGTCTGAGTTGTTATTACTTATTTAAGAAAAAGAACTATCCACGTGCACATGACACATCTTCAAAATCTCTTTGTATAAATCAGTGAGAAAGGATGGAAACTTAATCTATTTTATCACCACCTGTGTGGAGCAGATATCCCCCAACTGTGGAAATGGTGTGTATTAAGTAGCAGCAGGGAGATTCCATTTCAGGGTGTCACTACATCTGTGCATGGCCACAGCTATGGTAAGGCAGAAGAGCTTCAGAGGGCTGGTGGGGAAGTGCTGCTGACAGACACATCAGGACTGGACCAAAAGCCTGAGTTTATACTAACACTCCAGGATTCCCTTTGTGGGTTGCCACATAAAAATATTTCCATAAAAATCAAGTTCAGAACAAAACACCACTACAAAACAGACATTTTGAAGTAACTACTCACTACTCTGCCAACATCACAATAAATCTTTTGAAACACTTACTTTATCAACCTAATTAGTAGTCTGTATCATCATGAAGATGAAAAGAATATAAACCATTATATGTATTACATATAAAAAACACATACATGTAGATCTACTTTCAAATCCCATACAAATTACCTGTCACAATTAAGTCATTCACGGTGAGAAGCTGATATATATACACACACATACACTCATCAAGCTAATTATTTTGCACTTTTTTTTAAACTAAGATAATGGGCACACTGCTGCTAGTGGGCAAATCCTGATCATACATTATATCACACTTCCTAGCAATTTTGATGAAAACTGCAGGTGGAGACAGATTATAATGGGAACACCTAATTGAAATTCATCTCCATTTTGCCTCAGATGGAAGACACGCTGCTTGAGCCCTGAAACATACTCAATTTCATTCAAATTGTATGCAGATTTTCAGGCAAAATAGAATTTAAAAAAAAAGTTTCAAAGAGTCCTGGAAGAGTTGAGAGTGCTGCAAATGCTGTGTAGCTATATTTTCAGCATCTGTGTACTCTTCTGCCTCCATGAAGGCTCCTTACCAAGGCAGGCAAGGAGAGATACAAATCCCACAGAGGTCTATCCTTTTGACAGGAGTTTGACATCTTCCACTGACATGTTCAGTCACTTTAGGTCCTTGTGGATTCACTGGGGCATTAGCTGTTCAGTATGGTTCCTTCCAACACATTCCCCTCAAAAAAAATAGACAACACATCTGTCTTTCACCTTTCAAAATCATATTGTGACTCAAAGTTGCAGCTTGGGTGTTTGGGGTTTTTTTTCCTGTTTCAGTGTTTTGTAAGTAAGAAGACTGAAAGCTGCCAGTTATACAAAAGATTTAGGGGAAAAAAGCAAACAAACAATACAATAGGATTTCCCTCCCTCCGTTTGGATACAATCCAGAAATCTACTACATTTTACAATAAAAAACTTACTGCAAATTCCACTTTAACAATTGCTTGAACTTACATAAAGAATAAAACTACTGAACAAGAAGTTTGAAGCAGTATTTGTAGTAAATAGTAGCTAACATGGCCTTCCTCTTCCTGCAACTCATTGATGCAATCCCATTTTAAATTAATTCAATAAAGATCCTGCCCCATCATGTAAACTAATCATTAATTCAATTACATGACAGAAATTGGTACTCAACTACTTATGCTATGGCCTCCAAACACCAGGCATGCTAGAAAACAGGAGTGCCCTGAAACAGCTGTATGCACATAGAATACAGCAGCCCTGAACACCAGGACCCTGACTTTCAGTGCCATGATACCAAAGTCATGGAGCAGGAATGTGGAAACTAAGGGTGCCGACAAGTAGGTGACCACCCTCTATTAGCCCTCATTCCTGCCCAATGCTTTCCTTGGTATCTAAATTTCTGGTCTGATCCTCAATAGCAGATTTTAGCTCTGAATTAAATCCAAGTAAAAAAAAAAAATAGAGGATTTTTTTTTTTTCAAACAAAGATGAAGCAGAGAAGGAAAGTATTAACAGAAGAAAACCGAAACTGAGAAAATCAAGCTCATTCTAAGAATGGATCCTGAATTAAAATTCAGAGTTTGAACACTGTTGATTAATAAGGCTCAAGCATTTATTTCTTACTGCATTTTGTTCTGATGTATACACACAGGGAGAAAGAAGTACTAAATGTTCTACCTTTAAGAAACAATAGGTAATAGAGAAGTATTTATCACTATTTGGGAGGACAGTGACAAACCTGCTTTCTATTATTGTTGTTTTAGGACAGAGAATTTCTCTTTTGCTGTTTATTTTCTCTTAATTAATAGAAGAGTACAAAAGGTAAAGCTTGGTTTCCTCCTCTTCATTTAGGCAACAACCATTACTTAAAGCTGAAATATTCCAACACTTAATTTCCCCATCAAATTCCTCGTGAGAGGAAAAAGGTAGAAAGGGAAGAGCAAAAAGCATAACGAAAACCACACCTGTACCCAATTCTACCACACCAAGTTCAGACTACGGGAAAGCTATGCAAGGCAGAGGGGCTACAAAGAGCTAAACTTATAGAATTCTTCCATCTAAAAATGAAAGTGGAAGATATCTCAACTCTGGAAAGAAAAGAAGAAAAAAATAATAAGAAAAAAAATGTCAGACCATATCCTAATCTCACTTTTCACAAGGCACACCCCACCTCTAACCAGAATTCCAGCCCATGCTAGATGAAGGGCTGTGGCAACAGCAGGCCAGGCCAGCTGGTGCAAGTACTGCAGTCACTGAAATCTGGATCTGAGAAAACTCTCAAGGAAAGCATTTTTCAGGAGCTGGCATAAGACTGCAGGACAATTCCAAAGAACAAAAACCCATTTTCTTTATCTGGAACCTGGACTGCAAATTATGATTTGGCCACAGATAGGTAAAGTGTTATAGAGTACAATATCCATGTGACCGGTTCTGCGGCCATCCAACTCTTTGGTGTCATATCTTGAGCCACTTCTCACCTTTAAGAATAACTAGCACTACAATAAATACACAGTTACTTTATGAGGAAAGGAGAAAGCATTATAAAATATTAGCTCCTGAAAACATTGGGACCCTTCAGTTGCCTAAAACAGGTATGGGCAAAGCACACCTCAAATAAAACAGTAAAAAGTTGTTCAGTGCACCCACAGATGAATTATTGACACTGGGAAATCTGTACAAGAATCAGTGTGAATCTACCCTCTCTTGAAAGCATAAGCAGTCAGAAAACACACTAAACTGACCATCTGTTCCTCTCTGATAACATGTAATTAAGTAATTTATTTATTCAGCACTTAAACCCTCTCCCTTCTCTTCATATTTGTCAAGGATGATTATGCTAAATCCAGATGTAGTTAACATATTGTGCACTCAAGTGAGCAATGTCCTTACAGGCACATGACTTGCCTTCTGGCTATCCACCTTCAAAATCTCAGCCACATTGCCCTGAAGACCCTGTTTGTTATCCTCTTCTGTTCTCGCAAGCTGGTCAAGTATTAAGGCATTTTGTACGGCGATTAACTGAACAACACATAGAATTATACACTGTCCTGTGGGCCACGGTAACCACACAGACCTCAGCTGATGTACACATCTGACTAGAATTTCTTCCTTGCTATAGGATACAGGACTGCTGATGACATAAAATCAGATCAGAGTTACCCAAACAAAGCTTCCTTCAGTATTGCCAGCAACCACTGTCACGCTGGTACTCTAAAAGACCTTCCTGGGGATCTCCTGGACTTCTGGAGTCTCACTGACATTATCAGAAAGCCAGTGACTGCCTAAGCCAGTCTTTCCTAGCAAAGCCTATGTGTCTCTCTCTGCTCTTCAGGAAGGCTTGTGCAGAATTCCCAAACTAATACTCAAGTGATATAACCACTTGTACGGCTGAAAGAAAGAAACCGCATTCTAACAAACTCAAAAGCACACTACATTCAGTATAATCTTATCTACTCACAAGAAGTGAAAAAAAAATAATCGTGTAATTCACCATAACTCTTTTTCTGACTGGTCTCTCCAGTTCTTCCAGTCCCACAGTCTGGCAGAAGCTCCATTTCTAATTCTCCTCAGTACACAGTTGTCAGACTTCCAGGTTCATTAAGTTGACTCCATTACTTGTATATGTGTTCTTCCCTTTGCCTCCTGGATCTTTTAAAGATTATCTTAAACCTTTGGATTGGTGCAGTTTTAAAACAAGACATTTACCCATAGCTTTGCAGAATTTTCTCGGGTGGTGTTTTTTAGTTTGGTTTGGGTTTGGGGTTTTTTTGTTGGGTTTTTTTTCATTGGGTTTTTTGGGTTTTGTTTTGTTTTGTTTTGGGGTTTTTTTTTAAGATGAAGAATCTGCATTGGGAAGAGCTAATTAAAATTTAAACCCTTTGCAAGTTACTGCAGTCCTGCATCACAAAGTAATGCATCTGGAGTCATGGAAGCTTCTGAGAGAAAGCCTTTGCACTTTCTGATGCTGTACACAGACAGCCCTTCCCCTGGAAAGTCTTTTCTAAAACAACATATTTTCATCTGTACCGGCTTTAGGATTAGCCTCTAGGAACTTATTAGAAAATGAGTCCAGGTCTTCAGTAGACTAAGGTTTTTTTGCCGTAAAGGTAGAGGTGACAGAAGGTATTCTTTTAATAGCAGCTTCTCTGTATTTTTCCAGGAAAAGAATGCCAACTTAAGATATCTTGAGCTAAGGTCAGCCTTTGTTTTGTAGGTTTGATTTATGACATTTCTACAGCCCTAACTGTCATTTCTTCAAGGTGCCAAAAAGCCCTTGATTCCCATATATCTTTAGCTTTTTTTCTATTTGCTTTTACTATTAAAGCATAAAGGCTGGATTGAACTGTTCATCCCACTTGTAAACCAAGAAGAACAAACTCCCATAAAGCTCAGCAGCTTACCATCACTTGTCTTGCAGACTCACTCATCCTTTCAGATAAAATTACTGCACTGAAATGTGAAGGTGTGATTTACACCAGCTCACTAAGGGCATTTTCCAAATGATAATTACTTATTTCCAAAAACTGCATTTTAAAACCAGTTTTTATTTTACCTGCAAGTCACCAGCATATACTATCTCCATATTGCAAACACTAGTGTGATTTTTCACTGCAAATCCATGATTTGGTTCAGATTTGCCTAAAATTAAACCATGATTTGTAATAAAACAGAAAATTGTGAGGAGCTCTTTAAGTACCTCCCCACTTCTAAGAGCAATATTGAATGAAATTGGCCAGGATAGGGGTGAGGGGGAGAGGAAAAAAAAAAAAAAAAAAACACAAAAAAACCCCAGAATAAAACATTTAACCTCAGCGAAGCTAGAAGATAAGGTTTTAGATAATCTGAGGTTCTGAAGATTAGGACTCCCTTACCTGGACCCCGGTAACAAATCCAAAAAACATCTGTATTGACATTAACATTTTAACTTTCATGTCTCGTGATTCCTATGATAAGAAATGCTAGTTGTACAGAACAAACCACATACCTCAGCTAAATTAATAAAACAAAACTCAAGAACACAAATCGTTTCATTTGTATGTCATTATATTGTGAGGGAATGGTAAAAAACCTTTATAAATACAAATTTCAAAGGAATACACACTACTCTCATAAACAAAGATCCTACTATATAGTATAAGGAACCTATAAAAATGGTGTTTGTACGGACCATCTGAATAGAAATTGATGGAACATTCAAAGGAGCAGAAAACATCCAATATAAAACACGTATTTTCTTGTCCTCTCACTCCACTTTAATTTTCTTATTTGTTACAGGTTGGTGGAGTTTTAGTTTGGACTTCTTTTTAATCAACTAAAATCAATGAAGAACACAACAGTCAAATAAAAATACTATTAAGCAAGTTAAAGTTTGTTTGCAGGTAGAGTCAAAGACTCTAGGTCTATAATAAATTCTAGTTTTCCAAAATTTTGCACTTTCCATTTAATTTTGCGTTGATTTATGAGTCAGTCTCCTGGGTGCTAACTGTATATAAAAGAAACATTAACTCAGTAGAGGCAATAGTTTGGTTTTTTAATAATAAAAAATGCATACTGTTTATACCATTATTGCTTAGGAAATTAGATAACATCCCTTCTAATACCCTGTGCACAGGATACTGTAGCAAACCACTTAATGTGCAATAATAGAGTATTGACTAGGCACAGCGATATGCAAGACAGTGCTCCCACCGGATTAGATGAGTTCCATGCTGTTAGAGCCTCTGTAGTAACACATTTGTTCCACCTTAACAAAAAACTTTTTAAAAGAGATTACTTCCAAGGCATAAAAAGATCAAATTTAAATGAAATATTTTGTGGTTATTTCAAAATAAACAGTGTTCGTAACAATCAGTCTTTATTTCATAAACAAAAAATACTACTTTTTTTCTTTTATCAGTAATGGCTCTATGAATGGGGTAACCTGGAGTGCTGTGTATACACCACAAGAAGGCAATACAGTATTTCCCACAGAAGACACCCAGAAATACACTACTGTCACAGGCAGAAAACATTGCACAAACCCTACGTTTTTAAAGCCTTCTTCAGTTAGTCCTGAACAGATGTGACCAGGCATACTTCACACAAGCGTAAGAGGCTCTGCTTAACTAACTTGATCCTGCAGGCACAAACCACTGTGATCAACCCTCAACTACTGGACAACATACTCTTGACTTCCTTAAACAGATCTCAACTCTTTCCCAACTTCTCAGCACACTTATTGCACTTCCAGCATAACACTGGCAACACTGTTCAAGTAGGCAAAATAAGCAGCTGCCCTGAGCCAAACACGATCAGAAACAACATAACACCCAAAGTGCTGCTGCCTCCTGAACCAGCACCCTAGAAGACAGATTCTTATTGGTGCTGCCAATTCATGATTGCAGGATGAACCAGTGACCATGGTGTCAGCTCCACTCCTCCCATTCTCCTGCAGCAGTAAGATGGGCAAGGTCAACCCTTTAGGCTTCCCTCATCTCCTCAGAACAAACATGATTGTAGCCCATGTCCTCTTTAAGTGGAAGAGCACAATGGAGTTACTGATAAGCTGTGATTCAGCTTTGGGCTGACTCTTCTTGTACAAATGTATCTGGATGCAAATACCCAACAAGAACACAAATTGCAAATAAATAATTACCCCAAATTTTCATATGCAGTACATTCTACTCTGCCTGTAAAGTACTGCTTCATTAAAAGAAAGCACATCTTTTTATAGACAGCTGTACGTACTAGCAAGAAACAAGAAAAAAAATATCTCCATGCAAAGCACAGCCATCTGCTCCTTTCAGAGGGAGTTTACATTTGCTTTAAAAGGACAGAGACAATTTGTAATTTAGTCAAAGTTCAGTTGGCTGGGCATTTTTTCTTTATTAGTTTGTTTTTTAAAGAAGAGTTAGAGGTAGTTTTATGTACTACATTCACCCTTGGGTCTTTCTGACAGGGGTTCCTCATTTTCAAAATCACTATTTTCTATTTTTTCTAAATGTTTGTCTCCCATGCCACCACATGAAAGATATGTAAAAACCCCACAGAGGGCTCACTGACATAAGGGAGAAATAGCAACGAATAGCACTGAATGGTCACACGGCCTGTGAATGCTGTCAAATGCAAAACATGAAAAAAGAAATAAAAAATTTTTCCAGATGTAATGAAATTGAAGAAAATATTAAGGAAGTGCACTACTCATAAATGTGGAAGTAGAACTGTTCAGAGATAGAGACAGAAGAGGAAAAGCAGCAATAAACAAAGCAGAAATAATATTCTGGGCAATTTCATCCTTTTGGGGGGTGGGTAACTGGAGAACCACCAAAATATTTATCTCAAAAATTAAAATATACAGACTATTTCTCCCACAATGCATAAGGTGTTTAAATATTTTGCAACACGGGAAATGCTGATAGCAGAAGGGAGATGTGAAACCAAATGTCAGCTCTCATGAGACTTCAAAATATTTCTATTTTCGGTAGAAGCATTTGGAGGCAAAGAAGTGAAGCGGGTTTTTTTGGTTTTATGTTTGGTTTTTTTTTTTAATAGGAAGGAATATGTGAAATAGATCACTTTACAATTGTTTTTGCTTTTCCATCAAACTCTTTTTACTGAAAACAATTTTTCCAGCCCAAATTTAAAACTTTAGCTCACTGATTTTAAGTTAAGTTGTAGAGCTCTACCTTAAAGATTTCACCTTGTACAAGGAAGAGAGGCTGATCTCCATGAAGGCAATGTTTACTCCCACATAAAAGTTCTGTTCCCCCCAGACGTCCCACTAAATGGAAGAGTGCAGATCAATAAATGTAAGAACTTTCCATCATGAACAAGGATCATAAAATGTAGCCTCATGTGCATTACCACACACTTACAAAGTAATTTCACTGAAATTTTTAAAGTAATTTTGATATCTGTTCCATCTATAGCCAGAAGCTAAAAAAGCACTTCATTTTTATATAGACCAAACATTAGGGTATACGCCCCTTCATGATGACAGGAAACTTTTCCACTGCAAAGATGTTATGAATCCTCCAGACGGGGATTCAAAAGTGCTTTAGGAGAAGAATGCTTGTTCTGTTGGTGCCATGACTGCAAGACAACACTCAAGTTCCAAATATTGTAGTAGAGCTTGTTTTGACAAGAACCAAAATAATCCACATGAAAAAGACCCAGATAAAAATAAAATCACTTGAGAGTGTGTGTTCCTGCACTTATACAGCTGCATCCCAAAGTCTTTTAACGTTAAGTTAGCCAAGGGAGAAGAGGATACAGTGAGCACCTGCTTGCGGTAAGGCAGCCCAAAGCCCGTCACTTGGTACAGAAAAACACCCTTGCAGCATTCTTTTCAGATGAATGCAACACAGCTAACAAGCAGGACTTTTCGAAGAAAATTTCTCTGGCACTAAGTGTCATTTGTGGTTTGGGCTTACTAGAGTTTAGACGACCTCCCTTTCTCCAGTGCTAAACAAATAATATTTTGTCCTATTAGTTACCTAGAACTACTTCAGGAAGATTAACCTTGTGGAAGAGTTCTGTAATGTATTAAGATAGACATAGGAACAAGGCAGTCTTGGTGAGGAAATGATGAACTACAGGTTGAAGGCCATCTCCCCAGGATGCAGTGTAATATCTAGCTTCTTTCTATTCCCGTCTTTAATTTCATCTTCCTGCATAACTTCAAGCAAAACAGTTAACCCTTCTTTGTCTCAGCTTCCCCATCTGAAAAATAGAAATACTAGCATGCTTTCTCTATGCTTTGAGGTGTTGTACAGCTTATCTCATTAGCATCTGTGAAGTGCTTTTCAATTCCTTACTGTGTACCAGCTGAGAAGAGCAAAAATCTTACTGCAAATATGAAGATGTTTTTACTGATTTCTTTGGAGAGTGGCAAGTGCTGCCATGAATGAGAAAAAATGCATAAATGTAGAATTAACATAGATTAAAATACAAAATTAGCATAGATTGAAATTAAAACACCTGCCAAACAGACAAATTTAGTGTACAATAGCTACTCAACTACCACTATTTACATTCTAGGGGTACTAGTAGCCTATAGAAAAGAAGACTGTCTGCAGTAAGTAACAAAAAAAAATATCTCTTGAGGGTCAGTCTAATTTTGAAAGTGACCAAATTTTTTCAAAAGCCTGTCAGTCAGTCTCCCAGTACAGAAATAATGCATCCCTCTATTGTCTATATGTAACAAGAGCTCTGATGAGGTAATTCATTTGCTAGCACTGCTGTTGTTCCACATGAAGACAAGTGGGACCTTGTGCAAATTGCATTAATCGGCAACACTTGATCAACTCAATTAGCTCAAATCAACCCAAGTGTTTCTCTATCTATAGTTACAGCTCAGCATGGATCCAGTGAGGCCATAACAGCAAATTACATGCAAAGAAAAGCAGATGTGCTCTGCCTGTCCTCCAAGATGGCCAGAGGTTACCTGATTTGGAAGTTCCACAGCTGTGCTAGCAAAACACCATGTCCTGCTGAAGTGGCCTAGCTAAATTCTTGCCTAGGTCGACATGAACTAAGAATATTTCCAAGGAAGACACTTTGTTCATAATTAAAAAACAAGCAGGAATAGCACAATCAATACCAGCATTCTAGGAACAATTTCTGCATAAAACCTGAGTGTATGCATACATTATATAGGTTTCAAATATTTCAATGCAACAAGATAGGACTGTTTTGCGGGATAAGAGAATCCCATCTTAGATGACCTTATTGGATTGGTCCTGAGATTCCAAGGTGTCTCCATGTGGAGAAAACAAAAGGAAAACTAATCACCTTGCCCACTTTGATCTCCTTTCTCTTTGCTGCTACGAAATCACACTGGCCACTGAGACATGGACAGATTACTGCACTGAAGAGTATTGGTGATTGTATTGATGAGTCTTTCCAATCATTACTTAAAATAAGTTGTTCACTGCTCAGCTAGAGTCAAATGGACTCATGACTATTATCTCAACCTTGGCTGATGATAAATAAAGCGACCTTACCCACTCAGGTCCTTAACCCAAATTCACAGCTAGTCCAATGTCCCAGCCAAAAACTTTGAGAGAACAATGTCTAATGCTGGTTGTCTCTACTTAAACCACTCCTTGACAACTCTAGTTGCAACTCATCTGTCAAAACAGATATTCTACAATAATCAACACAGCTGCCAAGGCACTTCGTGAAAGTCAATACTTCCTCTTGCTCTCCCTTGTCGGTCTTCCATAATTAATATATAATTCTTTGTAGTTCCACTGAGTGCCACATACTTTTCTTCTTTGAATGACAGAAAGACAAATGGTGCTACACCATATAATATCAAAAAAAAAAAAAAAAAATCACTGCTTTCAGTTCATTGCTTATAACAACAGCAAACCAAATGCCTACCTGAAATTATAATTTTACTGCACAAGGCACTGTACGAAAGTAGAGATGGCAAAGATTCAGATTTTGAAGATACACAAAATACACATAAAACAGGCAAGTTATTACCAGTTTTGAGGAGTGAGGTCAGGGAAACACCAGGGTAAGATTCTTGCCAAAGATACAGAAGAACTTTACCCACAAAACAAAGTGTATTCTACCTTTAAAGTCTGGGTATGCTGTTGTTTGGAGAGGTGGGGTTGTTGGTTTGGTTTTTCAGGTCAGGTTTTTTTGGTGTTTGGTTGATTTTGGGGTTTTTTCCTCTGAAGGGGAGGGAGGTTTTGTGAGGGTTTGGGTTTCTGAAGAATATTTCCTTAAAGCGCTGTGGCTGAATGACCTCTGCAGGTCTACCCACTTGCGTAAAAGCACATTTGTATTCAGCCTTTAGGGACAGACAAGTCAATATTCCATATTAGAAGCAAAGATGCTGGTGGGAAGCAAACATATAACCCTAGTGAGTTGTCTATTTGACTTCCAAGAGTCAAGTAATAACACAGTAACTGAACTGAATTTAAAGCCTGTGCTGGTTTTGGCTGGGATAGTTAATTTTCTCCACAGTAGCTAGTATGGGGCTGTGTTTTGGATTTGTGCTGAAAACAGTGTTGATAACACAGAGGTGTTTTCATTCCTGCTGAACAGGGCTTGCACAGAGCCAAGGCCTCTCCTGCCCCTCACCCCACCCCACCAGCGAGGGGCTGGGGGGGAACAAGGGGCTGGGAGGGGACACGGCCGGGACAGCTGACCCCAACTGACCCAAGGGATGTCCCACACCATATGGAGTCATGCTCAGCATATAGAGCTGGGGGAAGAAGGAGGAAGGGGGGGGGCACTGGGAGTGATGTCATTTGTCTTCCCAAGTCACCATTACATGTGATGGAGCCCTGCTTTCCTGGAGATGGCTGAACACCTGCCTGCCCGTGGGAAGGTATGAATGAATTCCTTGATTTGCTTTGTGGTTTGTTCATGCAGCTTTGCTTTACCTATTAAACTGTCTTTATCTCAACCCACAAGTTCTCTCACTTTTACCCTTCAGATTCTCCCCTCCATCCTACTGGGTGAAATCAAGCAAGCAGCTGTGTGGGGCTTAGCTGCCAGAGTTAAACCACAACAAACCCCTACCCTCATTGTTCATCTACTCATCATTTCATCTTCCTCATGAAAGTCTTTGCCCAGCATCACTTTCAACTAATACAACTCACAGACTTATTGTGATGTAGGGTTATAAGATATCTACATAATAAACTCGTATTTTCTAGGAACTGAAAAAAATAAATTCTCAAGGAAGAGACTTCAGTGCTTTCAAGTTCCCCTTTATACTAAAGCAAATAAATAAAATAAAATCCAACAACCTCTAAAAGAGTATGTCCCTAATTAATAATAATAATCAGATGCCACAATTGCAGCATTTGCATTTTTTGTGACTTATTACTAGAGCAGTGCAAACCATCATCAGCAGTAGCAAAAAATTAGACTGTATTTATCTTCTGGAACCGATATTTTGGCATTGCCTTTGACAGCAATCATTCAAGCTAAACTAGAAATAAAGTTTAACAAAGCAGGTTTGATTAAAAAAACAAACAAACAAAAAAAACCAAGCAAACAAACAAACAAACAAAACCAAACCACTAGTCACAAATGCAGTATACTACTTTAGTGTTTATTAATATTCAAGCCACATGCTATTATCCTCCACATAGTCACCCAAGCAGAAACAAACAGATATACCTTACAGGGGTGTTATGAGATTAATTAGTTATTAACAATAAAACAATTTGAAGATATAAAGCCATGTTACAGAAATGCTAAGTGTTGTAGCATTATATATGTAGAAATGAAGGTGAGCGTGCCAGAAATTCTGTGAGACTCACTGCATGCAAAGTAATTACAGGAGCAGTTCAAGTTATTTTCTTGCTTAATATAACAATCCGTGTCCCAACCCATCAAACCATTGTTTCCAGGGAGTGAATATTGAGTGGAACTAACAGCTCACAGTAATGGAACTGTTCTCCAGAGAACACAATACATACCACTACCTCATAAGAAATAAAACTAGAACAAAGCAGACAAACTCAAGGTGAGCATAGGAACCAGGATGATGCCATTCTTTTATCCATGCAAGGACTAGAAGAATTCTTAGAGAAGCTTAAGAAAGAACATCCCAAAACAACAGTTTTAATCCTCTCTTTTGTGGCAATGCAGTGCCTATTAACCTCACTTTACCTAAGAAGTACAGTATTAACAGCAATGCTTCAAAAACTGCCCAGAGTGCTTTAGGAAGATTTATTTATATGCACACATATACACATGCACATACACTAGAAGTCAAGGCCAGATTCAGTTCTCAGCTCCAGCAGATTTAACTCAAGGAATGATAGCAATTCCATAGAAATGATTCCGCACTTGTCAAGAAATGAAAGCATCTTCAAAGCCACAGAGGACTAATTCTGAGCTTGGCAGCCTTCAGAGCAGTACACATCTCCAGTTCAAGCCAGTACTACTGCACAACAGCATTAACAGAGTTATGGAATAACACACTTGGTTAACTTTGAGAAGTGAAAAGTATAACGATGGGACAAAGTAAAAGTGCAAACAAAAAAAATATGTCAGTGCTACTTTGAATTCCTTCATTCCTACATCATTATCCAGACATTTAAGACTTAAAGATTACTGTGAAAGTGTCTTCTTATATGTTACATGACACTACTGTGTAATGCTACTCCCCAAATCTTGCATACTTAATTAGTCACACTCAGCAACTACCTTACCTTCAATAAAAAATAATTCATTTTTGAAAGACAATTTTTAGCCTTTATCAAACGCTCACATACTACAGTCCTAACAAGACAGCCTTACAAAGTGAGTGTTCTTTGAAGAATGATTCTGCAAAAAATATATATAATCAGGTAGGTAACACACATCTTACAGCTGGTTAGAACAGACAGCACTGAGAATGAAAGGGAAGCGGCAGCAGAAAGACTCTGCAGTACTATTGCCTCTTGAACTCTCCTGCTTAGAAAATTAAATCTTAAAGTAACCTAGCTTTTGAGACAAGACTCTCGGAAGCAGAGCAACACTGGTCCTACTCCTGCTGCATTACAGCATTAAACAGGTACCTGTAGTTCTGGTGCTGTTTACTAAATTCAAGTGCTAGGTCAACCTGAAAACACCAGCCGCTGGCTCTCCAATGGAAAATACACGTGTTCAGAGACATACATGTATGTGAGAACAAATGCCTCATGAAATATGGTCAGCGTCTCCTATACTGATAGGATAGATTGTAACTGAAGACTCTGTAATCCATGAGATGCACAAAAGTGATGACATTACAACGCGAATAACTAAAGGAAAGACCAAGAAGAGCTCACCTCCTGGACAGTGCAAGAGATAAGTGACAGCTTCTTCATTTCAAATGACAGAGGGGCTAGCTGGGATGCAAAGCTGCTTGCTGGGCATGCTGCCTTGATTCAGCTATGCTTTCATGTTGTCCTCACATTCTAAGAATGCTGTAGTAGATGAGAAAACATCTTTTTGTCAAACCACGTGCACTGAGATCCAGAGAGATTAGGTCTAGACTACAACCAGTACCCTATTGCAGCTACCTGCAGTACTAGTGGACTAAATTAAATTAAATTAAATTAAATGTACTAGCCCTAAATTAAGTCTCCATAGAGATTTCTGTGCGTACTGTATCATCATTTCTAAAGCTTCACCTGAAATCAAAGCTGATGTAAGTGGCAGCAATAAAGAAATATTTGCACTATATTTTATTTAGTTTTAACTTTTTTCAGTGCCTCCTCAATTGCTTATCATTTTCCTTGCCATTCAGTTTACAACACTAAATTCAGGGTATTTTCAAACCATCTTTGCAAAGCCTCCTCATGTTAACCAGCTTTACCAAGTTCTGCCGCACTAATCTTTTGTCAACTCCATGATCAGCGTGGGAAACATTCTCTTGAAGCTGAGAAGAGGACAGCAGAGATTCAACCCATGAAAAAGTAATGGGCAGAAGACAATCTCTCAGAGATTACTTTCAATAAAATTGAATTGGCAACATCTGCTCAATCTACTGTAGATAAACAGTGAACTATTTTCCAACTCATTAACTCATAGGATAAGATATTAAGTAAACCCCAGGGGCCTCATGCTTTGTTATCACATTTAAGACTTGTCCCAAACTCACCAAATTAGTTCTTCTGTGCAAAAGAGAACCTAAGAGAGTTGCAGTTACATAGCAAACACATACCCATTTAACTCCCTGGATGACCTAAAAAAAAAAAGTCCCTACTTAATCTGACTGTGTTTCTAATTACTAGTCACTTAGCCTAAATTATTAACCATGTCCTCGGCAGTGATGTATGGTACGTGTAAATCTCCAAACAGGATTCTAATAGAATTATCTAATTCTATTAAACCACAAACAACTATCCGTTAAATATTTATTAGAAAGCTTGCATTCACTTAAAATAGATTGGAATGTCAGCAAAACACTTTGCTAATCCCTTCCTCATTTCAGCCTTCTACGCTTAGGGTTCAAAATGAGCTAATCAGAGTCACACATTGATTAAGTACAACTTAGTTGGCTAATCAAAATCAATAAAAATAAAAAGATCTGAAAAGAATTTACAAAGTACAGTATGGATTTCTCTAAAAAATACACTCTGCTTAAATAAACAAGTTTGTTAAATTCAAGATTATTTGATTACGTAAAGCTTTTTAGCTTATTCTACCATAGGGCACGGGTGACAAATGCCAACTAATTAGATTTTCTTTGTAGCATCAATGAGCTGCACTTCTTAAAAAGAGAGAGCTGTTTTAAAGCACTTAAAAGATTCAATAGCATTTTAAGTTCTCAGTACAGTTGTTAGGTTGGATTTTTCTACAGCTTACACAGCCTAACCTGGCATCAAAGCAAAAGCAGTATTTCAAAAAAACGAAGGGACAAACATTCCAAGGTACTCAAAATCATGCACAACAGCAACCATTCACTTTCCAAAAAAAAGAAATGCTGAGGACAAGTTGAAAGAACACAGGAGACAAATAACCAATGCCATGTTTTCTCTATAGTGGCTGGAGGTGAGTTATGCAAAGCCATCTTTATGCCATTACATTTTGTGACAGATCCTGCCTTTGATCAGCAGAGTTTTACATATATTCACATACACATTTGAGTCATTCCAACAAAATCCAGGCTGCTTACTGCTGAAGTGTAACCAGCCCCCTAGCGTCACATGTCCTCCAAAATCACCCTCTCAGAAAAACACAAATCTACATTAGCTGAAAGAGTAAAATTTAAAAAATCCTCACGCGAGTACTGCAATGTCCCTGTCCCAAAAGCAGACACAATCATGTGTTCTTGAGCCCAGGAATCATATGAAAGAAAGTGAGTCTCTTCCTCCCCTCTTACTTCCTCAAAGAGATGTACTTATCAATCCCTTCATGTCATTTGGAACTTTTATCTATATGAATCGTCTCAGTGGCAAACTGCATACCACATCTGATGTAAATGTTACAAGTGCTGCTACCATCCTGCAGGTGACACTGGGCACTGCTCAAGATCTGAGTGGTTTAAAATGATGGCCTGAAGGTGTGCATTTTGCAAAGGAGGAGGAAATAGAAATCCTGGAACTTTTCCATGCTTAGTTGAACTGTACACCAATGCTGAAAAATCCAGAGAGGTATAAGGCAAATCAGACAAATAATATGGTTCATTTTTGCTAATCTTATTAGGATTCCAATTCTCTTTTGTTTCTCAAAATGGTGGCTGTCCACACAAAATCAGAATAAAAATATTTGCTGTTTAAGTTGTCTGGGTTATTTTAAATTCCCTGTAATAGCATAAAAAAATCAGAGTACAATAAATTCATTTAGAAATGCTAATACATACAGTAAGACAGAATTTCTACTAACAGGAAACACTAACACATGAATTCATAACTATCACAAACAGAAACGCACTGAAACTGACACCCAAGGGTGAAGCATAAAGAAAACTAAATATATGTTGCCCTTGCAAGAAAACCAGTGATTAGGTGGTCAGGCTGTGCCAATTTGAAGAGAAAAAGGAAGGGTTTAGTGTAAACATTGCAAGAGGTCAAACCTCCACTTTCAAGGCCATTTGTTTAAAACCAAACAATTCACATGATGTAATTTAGATGGGAACAGCCATGTCATTACCTTACTGTGTTTCATTCTGCTCTGGTTTACAGTGCTATGCAGGGGCAACAAGCCAGTTTTCCCTGTAGGATGGGTTTGGATGGCCAATACATGAGCATTCCTGTTTCTTTTTCTCTCTGCCAATTCCAAGGATCAAGAAACACTGCCTTACTTTTATTGTTGGGGTTTTGCCTTGTTTTTTTTTTTGTTTGTTTGGGGTTTTTTTGTGGTTTCCCCCCACCCACCCAGGCAACTACTCAGCATAGGCCTACAACCTGTGCAGGGACTGCAACAGAAGTAATGCTAGGCTGTTGCACGCTGCCTGAAAAAAATCCCACTCAAACAGTGCAGATGGAATCTACTGCTGACATTACTCCAGACCAATTAGTAAGAAAGAATAAACCAAAACTTAAAACTTCCTACACTTAACACTCCACAGACATATGTAAGGTGCTCAGGTATGTTCAAGTCTTGTAACTGAAGGAGTTCAGCTCCTTGCAGAGCCTGACTGCTCAAGCAACTTGCTAAGACACTGATCTGCACCATGTCTGCAATATCCAGGGAAAGTAAAGCAACCTGCTGCTGTATTTTTCCCACTTTGGCATTTTTGGGGTTTGAGTCTTTTAGACACCTACCCAACATTCCTGCTGTTTTCACATATTTTTCTATGGGTCTTTGTTATCAAGTACAACTCCTTTAGTGGTAAGAAAAGTAGGCCTGGTTCTGCACTGCATGCTACTTTTTGTAGCCTTGTAGACAGGGCACAACATGAGATAAAACTCTATCAGCTCATAAATAGTAGCAATTTACAACCACTTTGCACAGGTGTAATTGACTGCAGAAAGCACAAGATGGGGAAAAGCAGGCCTGATGAGATTTTGCAAGTGAGCAAGGCAAGCAGAAATTTGCCTTAGTTTTTGTACAATAGCCAGCACTTTAGCTCTTCACTTGGAAACTTCACAGCTGTGAAGCATTTACAGAAAGGAAAAGCAATTACAGAGCACTACCACTGGAGGAGCTTAAATAATTTAAGGTTCACCATGTCTCTGATTCATTTTATTTCATTTTTTCCTCAAGACCAGATGCTGCTCATTTTAACACCCTTAATTTCTGCATATTAAGCTGGGGTTCTCTTTTCATGTATATAGACTACATATACCTCCACAAAAATATAGGGTGATTATTTCCAGAATGGGAGGATATGGGTTCCTTTCCATATCTGAATCCTGGAAAGACTCCCTTTTTGACCTCCAAACAAGATTTTCAGAACCCAGTTAATGCTAGTTAACTGGGGCTGTTGGCACATCTATGGAGAACTGCAATGTCATTATAGAAGTTAAACTAATGCATGTGGGGAAACACATTGTCAGTGTAAACTGACTTGTATACATGGGTAAGTATGAACTCATGTCAGCCAGAGTGTTAAGTGTTCAGCCTCTTGTTTGTGCAGTATCGTGCACTTTATAGTCTCATTTTATTAATAATTACTTTTTTAAGTGGTAGAATTGAAAGAGACTTAACATAAGCATTCTCTGCCAGGCCCTGATCGTTCCTTAGAGTATATCCATTAGAATCTTGTTAATCTGAACACTTCAGAAATTCAAGTTACTGCAAGACTGAGTTTTTCACTAAAAGAAAATTTTGTTTTAAACACACAAATATTATGTCATTGACAATTCCAATCAATAGCGATGACAACTGAGGAGGAGGAACACAGATTGTTGTCCCAAAAAGTGGGTTCGTTTTGCCCGGTGTGCAAAACACCAAACTACACACAGCGCGGAGCTATTTTATTTAATTAATTTATTGCACAAAGAGTGGTGCTAGGTGGTAACCCACAAAGCTAGCACCCTGAACGGAGAAACTACAAGGCATTTATACAGCTAAATGTGTCAGTCACAGCTAATATTCACAAGTGTCAGCTAATAACTGGTTAATTTCTTTCTCACTTCAACTTAAGGGTACAGCTCACTTTTAATTTACCACGCATGCTCAGGGAGTAAGAGGCTTATTAGAAGGGGGGGTTCCTGGCCTATGAGCCTGATTTTTAGTTTATTATTATGAGCATGCTCATTATAATGAGCACGTTGTTTTAGTTCTTTTCAACATCCCAATTAGTTGTTCTCCTTGACTATAAACTTTATCACCCCGTTCTCAGCATCTTCTGAAGTGGGATGTTTCCTTTGATCAGTCTCTCAGCTCTCCTCAAGGATATAGTGATAAAACAAGTGCTTCCCTATCTCTCAGTTCCCCTCTGGCCATCAAATTCTGTTTTGCCAAGCTTACATTGTTAATTGTTATGGCTTAGCAGAAAATTCCAAAAATGTCATTTTCTTCAGGATATCAAGGTGATGGGTTCTTGCACAATATATTAGTTAACCAGAACCTAAGCAGGCAACATAATGGTAACCAAAAGGTTCTTCTGCTACTGACAGTAACAACTGTACTGTCCAAGAAATAATATTAATGATAAGGATATACAGAGTAATAATTCAAGTAGACAGTTGTTGGCAAGGTGGCTGGGCTCCCATATCCTGCCTGTTACTGTATTTCTGGCACATGTCTTAACATTGTTTACCTGGTTGCCTTCATCAGCACTTTGAAGGGTATCCTACTTGAGCACTGTAACTGTTTCCTGTGTTTATGTTGCATGCAAAAATACAGCAGCTTTGATAAGCTGATCAGACTTTTTGCTCCTTTTGTAGAAATAGTTGGAGACTTGTCTTTCTGCTAAGGAGGACTGATTTGTTTGAAATAGTCTTCCATTTAATAGTTTGTCACAACAGTTTTGGTTTAGGACCAGTAATATGACTCTCAAATGCCCAAGTATTTTAGTGTATTCACTTAGGCTGTGCTATGCAAGCCTTGAAGGAGAAAGACATCTAATTAGATCTTCACAAAGGAAAATACTGTCATTGTTCCAGGTGGTTTTGCTGCTTAATACTTTAGTGTAATTCAGAGCAGGACCTAGTAGCAATGGCACTATGAGCCACAGACTGCAAGCCCTCCTCACATACAGGGAAAGCCTAGCTTGACCGATCTATGGAACACTGCAATCGATCTCACCTCTGACTCTTACTGATTTTCACTTAACACCAGGAAAGGAAGAGATTCAATGTTAACACACACCTTCTACTATTCTGTCAAGCCTCTTCTGGGAGATTTCGTGTTACGTACTTGTACCAGAGGAAGAGTGGCAAACAAGTCAGAGACAACAGTGTATATACTGACTCTAATTTTCCAGTCCTATTTTCAAAAAAGCAAATAAGTCCAAACTTACAACAGCACAACCACTTCAGATGTATGAAGAAAAGCTGTTTTACTAATCAAATATTGCAATAATATCAGAAATACTTGCAGAAAATGCAACACTGAAGGAAAATTTCTTCAATGGTATCACATCTTTCTAGCCACAGCTTTTTCTACCAACTTTATCATTACTATTGCAGGGCACAATGTCGACATGAACGTCCTATATTTCCCATTTGGCCTAACTATATTCTCCCATTTTCTACTACTGTCTCCTACAAACTGACCAAGACCTCGGAACTACAAAATTCCTGAAAGAAAAACCTACCTCTGGAAAAAGGGAGAGGAAAGAAAGCCTGGGCCTTTGTGACAAAGCAAATCCCATGGGCTCAGCAGCATGCAAATTTGACAATGCTAGGTACAAGCTGGAAGGAATATTATAATAAAGAAAGAAACAAACAAAAAACAAACATAGAAAAATGGAACAAGGAGATACTACTGCATTTTCAGGTTCAATCCCCTGCAATCACACAAAATAAGCACAGCCCATAAAACAGAATCACAAAACCCTCCAAAACCAAAAACACACCAACCAACAAAACACCACACACACATCCAAGAATGGCAAAAAGCTACATCCTGTAGTTCAGATTCTCACTGTACCTTGTATTCAATCTATCTGCTAATTCTTAGATCTCACCTTTCCATAGCACACAAAGGAAGACAGATCATTGAGGCTAGGATCCAAGAAGTAATAAATTTGACTATGAAATGTCACCTGTCCCCTTCAGAGTAGTTACTGTTCTAACCCAAACCTTTACTATACTAGCCAAGGTAGTAAAATATCCAGAGGGAATGATTGTACTTACAAACAAAGACAACGGTAAAGACAGATTCAAAACTCTGTAAACTGATCACAGAAATGATTCCCCATGCATAACTGTATGTCACTAGCCAGATTTCAGACATGTAACTGCAGCAATAAATCATCCTACAAAGATCAACCAGAATAGTAAAAAATGAAAAGGCATTATGCAATTGCTAGCATGTCAGCGACAAAAGCAAAAAGCATCAGCCACTGCCTGCACAAAACTTCATCCTGAAGTATCAAGACAGTCAAGGATTTGAGTCTTGGTGAGATATATCAAAAACAACTGCCAGTTTGCATCACCACTTATCAAATATAAGTCCTTAATTTGTGAAGTATTCTACAAACTTATGACCTTGAAGAGCAGCCCTGCCAACAAAAGCACCATGTTACAGGTATCTACCAAAAATGCTGCTAAAGAAAATGCTATGCAAAGGACAAACAAACTGAACTGAAAAGTCAACTTGCTTATAAAGTACCATTAACACAATGTAGGCCTCAGTGTCTCAGTGTGATAGATCACACAGACTTAAAAAGATCTATATAGATTCGTAATTTACAGACTTTAAACTACAGTTTTAAGCTACCCTAATCCAAGTAAACCTGGAAGATGGCTGCACATGATCTAAAAGCAGAACTCTTGATTGCTCAAGCAAAACATCCAGCCCCACAACCCTCAGGGCCACACATTAACTACTAATGAGGCACAAAGGCTAAGACTAACTCCTACAAATCTTTTGGAAGGATTTGCATAATAAAAGGTACAGGTGTTAAATGTCAAAATCTGAACTATTGTTTCATTTACAGGATAAAGTTTGAAAAGGTGTAATGTTTTTCAAATGCTCTCTTGTTAAAGGGAGCAAGAACCCTAGATGTCTGAGGGAGTGCTAATAGGTAATGCCTTGCACAAAGCTCACCAAGATGAGCAAAAGAGCTCCTAATGACCCACTGGTCACTGAATCCAACTTGTACATTTTTTTACTTCTAGGTTATAACACAATTCAGGTTATCAATGCTTAGCTTTAATCCAATTTTAAATGAGTAATGTGAAACATGCCCATTTCAATTTCTTAGGACATAAAATCACCCAAACATCCTCTATTACCCAGTCTGTCCACCCCAGAAACAACTCAATTAACCCTCTGACACAGATTGGCCATCTCACTATTTGAGGATGCTCAGAGAAATTCCATTCCAGTTTTCTTCTAAGATTTTCTGGTTTCTTTCAAAAGCACTTTCAGACTTAAGATATTTAGTAACCAAGAAAACTTGGTAATAAGCAAGAGATTTATATCACTGTAAATGAACTCTAGTTAATAATTTGTGAGTAACTTATAAAGCAACCATCAGTAGGTTCCAAACCACTAATGTTTAAAAGGCCTCATGAAGCAGTGGCATATTCTTTTATGCAGTGGTGAGGAAAAGGGAATAATAATAAAGTGTACATAAAGGTATTTAGTTCATTTTATTAACGAGGTTCACATCAGTAATTTCCAATGGCCAAAATACTAGCACAAGCGCAGCAAAAGGTAATCTCACTCCAAGCAGAACCTAGGAGAGGAGACTCATAGGATGATCTCTATTAAGTGAAATGTAATCAAACTGAAAACAGCAGTTGATTTGTCTAAATAGAGAAAGGGAAAATATGCAATACCTTTAATATATGGATGGTCGGGTAGACTAAATGACTGTCACACAGAAAGCTTATCTGTAAACACTGCAGAAAGCCTTACCATTCTACCACAAAAAAATGACTGGTTTCAATCAAATGCTGCTAAAGCAAAAGGCATGGCCTACAGGAGTAATTACCAGTCTCTTGACTGAAACAAAGGGCAATTACAACAAGCTGAAGTATGCTCACAATAGTTGAGCACTTGATTATAGAGTGCTGCAGCAATCAGCAAGAAAGGGACATTGCCAGGGCGGGGGGAGTGCCTACGTGGTCCCCGTTTGATATTACTGCATAATGAGGCATGGGCTGCCATAGAGGTTAACTTAATGCAGAGCTTAAATTTTTACTTTTAAAACACAAGTATTCTAAGTAGTTTTAAGGAATTTTAAGCATAGAAGAGGAAAAAAAAAAATCACAAGGCAGGAGACGAGGGAGGGAACTCAGTATGGTCCTGTCTACATCTAGTTGTGACTGTGTAAAAAGCTGTAGAATTCCTGCTGCAGAAACGAATGCTACATTGCAGTACTGCAGTATAAGCAGCACTCTGCCTACAGTCATTCTCTGTATTATCTTTAGGTTTGTCTTCATAGCACAGAGCTGAAGCAGGGCTAGCAGAACTACATTACTACACTGAACCACACAGTTCAACTGCAATAGCACTAAAAGTATTTTCATAAAAAGCAGCTCAGGCTACTTTTAAAGACAAGTTTTGGCATTGCTCCTTTCACATTTCAAATCAGGATCTCAAAAACTTCTATTACCTCATTAAAATCGCCAGTGAGGCAAGTCTAGCGGAGAAAACATAACTAAGCTGACAGAGAAGAGCTCTCCTCTGACTCAGGTAGACTGCAATGCAGTACAGCTACCTGGGGAAAGAGACTCCTATTAGCACACGCCATACTCACAGTACAGGGCTTTGCTGGAAAACCAAGGGTGGTAGAGGTTCCAGAGCACAGGACAGCACTTCAAGTGCCCACACACACAGTACCTACAAGCTCCCTTAAATTCTAATTCCATGAACTAGCTTATACTACATCAATTACCCTTTGCAGAATTCATCTTCAGACTTAACCTGTCATGGTATGCCCTCTTTGACTCCATCTATCTGCAGTTTTTAGATGCTTTTCCACTCTAGAGAAACAAAAACTAATGATACATGGTGGGATGGTTTCTCCACCCAGCCCCAGAGTGCAGGTATGCTGGAGCAGAACAGGACAGCTTCCAAAAAAAGTGATTTACCATTTTAGTTCCATTAGGTTGCAGCTGGCTTTTCTGATCTCAGTGGCACAACTCCAGGACAGGAAAACAAGCATAAGGTGGCACATTATGTCCAGAAGTTCAGATGGCTCAACAGGGTCATTGCTCACTGTCAGTGATGCATTGCAATGTGCCATATTGTCATAGTAATATTTCAAAGTTCAGCAAACGGACACTGTAGGGAAACTGCTGCACTGACGCTGGTTTTAGGGAATCAGCAAGAACTTTTGCCTCATACACAGGCCAACTGTAGGTGCTTCTGCTGTTTACGTGCAGACAAGGTGAAGCACGTTTCCTCAGGATACAAGGGTCCTGTTTGCACCACTGCAAGGCAATGTCTTTCACTCTGGTGGAAGTTCCATATAAACTACAAGCCCTCATCTTACAGCCAAGTGGAAGAATGCTTCTCTATCCAATCTATTGCTTAGTACAGTAAAATAATTTGAGGAATATCATCTTAAATGCCACATAAGCTAGAGGAAGGAAAAAACCCCAGTCGTCTGTGAAATGAGAGACAATTTCACTTCTACTCTATCCATAGTACAGCAAAGGAAGCTGAAGAATTTCCCCACTCCCCATCCTCAAATGGGTTTTCAGGTGCATCTCCTCAGCCACTCCCAAAAGTGCTAATGCACCATATACAAAATATTAAACAGCATGCATAAAACCAATATTATCCCCTGGCAACTGGAAGATGCACCTGGGAGGATCCAGGGCATGCTCAGTAGTTTATGCAAAGTTGAGCAAGGTCAACAGCAGGGACTGAAAGTCACCTTCCCAAATCCACACACTTGGTCAAGCCAGGACATTCTCTCACAGGTGTGGTTTCTAAAACTCCTACAGCAGAAGAAATGATTGTAACCCCCTTCCCTCTCATACAGGGTGCAATACACAGCACTTAATGTATTTTTCCCCTTGGCTTCCTCCAACTTCTGCTCATTTTATTTCAAATAACTCCTTACAAGCAAGCAATCATTCCACCTCCACTAGAGCAAATTGCAGTCTCCTACCCCATGAGCCACAGGCTTTAACTGTGAAACTTTGCAAAAAAGAAAAAGGGGGAGGGTGGGGGTGTGTGGAGGGTAGTGCAATCTGATTTGTTATTAGTGGTTCCTGGCATCTAACATCAAACTAAACAGCAAGCCTACATGTCCAAATCAGAGTGGAGACTAAAATATTATCAACCTTTACAACCTTTCACATTTAAGTATATTCCCTGTAAATCCTATGGCACTTTGAATTGTTTTAGTTACTTAATTAATTTTGGAACAGTAACAACAAAAAATAATAAATAAGTGGGAAGAATAAAAAAAAAAAAAACAAAGACAAGACTTAAAACATAGTAAAAGTGATCCTTAGTTTGGAGCGGATCTTGCCTGAAATTCACTATGACCCTGTCAAAAGCCATGTTCTATATTCTGCAAGTTATCAAAAAAACATATTTTACTGCTGTTATTCTCATATTCCGTTAGATTTTCAGTGAGAGGAGGAAATGCAGTGAGAAAAAACTATTTTTCAATCAATCATTTAGTGCTAATTTCTACAGTCTTAAGAATTCCTGTAATATCCCCCCACCTTAAACAACAGGCTTTACCTATCCTATCACTTTCTTTCCGCATATTCAGCTGGAATAAGTATAGATAAAACTTCATAATTATAAACCATGAAAGATGTATAGGAGTCAGTGTAAACTGAAAATAATAGCAAAATAAGAAAGTAAAGTCAAAAAAAAGAAAGGAAAAGTCAAGAAAAAAGTAATTTTGTGATACTAAATTCAGATTTGTTTATACTTAAGATTACAACAGAGCAGTTAGGCAGTGAACAGGTAAAGATGGAATATGGCATGATGCAAGTAGTATCCAAGCTGAAGATAAAAAAATCATTCTTCGTTAAACTGTTTTATTCTCACTGCACGTGCTGCTCAATCTCTTTAGCTCATCATCTTAAAAATCTACCCATGTAATCAATATACGCCAACACATCACAAAACCAAACAAGCTAAAAATAAAAGAGCAAGTTACTCACAGGTGGTTCTCAAGCTGTGGCCTTTGTTTTTCTTTTTCTTATTATAGACATGCAAATCAGTCCACATCTTTTCAAAGGACACACAAGGCACGCACACACACACAGCCAAAAACCTGAAACATCAAGTTCTCAGCTCTTAAAAAGCAAACTTGGGCAACAACAGGACACCTTCTCAGCTTTTTCGCTTCACAAAATGCAGGTATGCTGAACAAACTCTGGATATAGTTTCAGACTGGTTATTTTCCTAAGCTCAGTCCAAATACTGAATCTTTTCAGATTTCCTCATCATCTATCACATACTTTCTTTTTTTTTTTAAGTTTCAGTGATGTTCTTGTGCATCAGTATAAAACATTTACATTTGCATAAGCATATCATAAATTCGATGCAGCAAGAATAGATTCCTTCCTATGATGGGGTATTGTCTGTGTGGCTTGGTCATTAATAAACTTGATTAACTTATCCTTTGTGTATAAATCCGAGAACAGGTTACAAATGACCAGGTTATCTGGTCATATTGAATCTGTGACCTTTGTACACAAATGCAGAGGTTTCTGTGCCTGAGTTAAGAGACCAGGACAGTTATCTTGAAGGCAGTAACAGTCTCTTTCAGGAGTTTAGGAACAAAGGAAACAAAGTCCCGCAGCAGGTTAATATGGGTCATATTTATTATGTGGGTAGGGCTGACATTTTCCAAGCTGCCTAGGGGATCTGAATGTCCAATTCACATAATGCAAATAACAATTTTAATAGTAATGCAACATCTGCAGGCTCAATCAATCTTGCTTATTCAGGCAAAACTCCCCATGAAAATGAGAAAATATGAACAAGCTTCCATACAAATCTATCTGTTGAATTAACCTCTGAATAACTTTCAGTGATCCAGCTGTTGATTCATTCTGCTCTCTCAAAAGCCTTTGAGTACTCTGCCTTTCTTTTGCAGTTTAATGTCTGCCCTACCAAAGCTTAGCCCAGGCTTACCCTTAACATTCATCTCCTTTTCTGTGGGTACCACACTTTAAGTTCCCCTTACGTTTACTGACATGATCTAGTCTTTCATTTGAACAACAGTGTCCTACAATATCATCATATCTGCATTAAACAGCAGTTCAGGACTATAATTTAATCAGTCACTGTGAGCAATGAGATAATATAAGCACACTCTAAAAGGTTTTGGTTTTTAAGTGTTGGAAAAAAAGCAGCAGACAACAAGAGAAACTAAAAGCTCACCACTAATCCAAAAGATAGATGCAGCATAGGCAAGGATGGTGTAAGTTTTCAAATACTGCCCCATCAGCATGCCTGGACGCCAAGATGAATGGGCTGCTTACAGAAGAGCAGAGGGTTCTTAGGCACCTGAGCATAAGCAGTTTGAGGGTTCTCTGCTGAGCCTGCTAACAATACTGCTATATGGTATGGATCCAATGTTGGGTCTGAACTAAATGTAGTTTTCTTCTGTAGCTAAAGAGCAGTAGGACAGGCAATTTTATCTGGTCTTAACAAAACTGACACCCACCTTTAAAGCACTTGACCAGTACTTCCAATTGCCTGTCTCAAGACTTTTGCGCTTTTTCTGAACACACACAATTGTGCCTTACCTTGCCAAGTAAGTCATCCAGTTTCACAAAGTACACGAGACAGAGAAAGAATAACAAACCTTTCACAGAAGAGGATGCTTTCAGGCTAGGGAAAGGGATTAGTTGTAATGGACCATAATTAAATGAAAGGGAGAGGGAGGAGGATATGTCTGTGTT
Source organism: Sula dactylatra (assembly GCA_013389905.1). Classification (NCBI taxonomy): domain Eukaryota; kingdom Metazoa; phylum Chordata; class Aves; order Suliformes; family Sulidae; genus Sula; species Sula dactylatra. The sequence continues at coordinate 10,963 of WEKW01021511.1, read as the reverse complement.
TGTTGCAATCAGACAATACAACATGCACAGGAGTCCAACATCACATACAATTAGTATTGTCACTAGAGCACCAATTAATCACTTCAGACACCTTATCTGTCTCCCACACCTCCCTGCCTCAACAGTGTCATCATTTACATTGTATAATGTTGCTAACTAAAAACAACCTAGAGGTTTAATGGCCCACAGAGCAAGAAGCTTTAAGTGTTAGTGTTGTTGCCCTGCCCTCTGCCTCTTTTACATAAAATATAAATAAGGCTATTAAAACACCAAACACTTTGTATGGATTTGGCAGAGGCTTGTCATTAAAAGACACACAGACATTGCCAGTTATAAAAGGGGGGCAGAAGAAAAATTGTTCGTGATGCCTGCAGCTACTCCACAACAGAAAGGCCACCTCATGGCATCTGCAGTAAGGTAGACAGAGGTACCCAAGCTGACTGGACAGTCCACTGGACTTCTCTCTGCAACTTTTTAACAACACAAAGACATCCATAACTGGAAGTCCAATATTCAAGAAGCACATCTGTAGTTCTGCTGATAGCAAGGGTATAGAAACAGGCTAATGCTTCTTCCAGTGTTTCTGAATTTAATAGTAAAATAATTTTAATTTTTACTTTGCAAATCACATTCAATTTTTTTTCCTAAGTAATTGCAATGTTTTCACAAAAACCAGAATGGTTAGTTGTGCTAAGTCCAGAGAGAAAAAGAAAAAAAGTAATAAATAAGAGTGGCTTGAAAATCCGTAGTTCTCAAATAAGTCTTCCACCATACACTGGAAAGCCTAGAAATTGTAAAAGCCCTGTTCAAGCTGGGGTTCCACTCTACCTATTAAAGTAGGCTATTATAGAGGTAGAGAAATTAGCCTGCTTTCCTGTGACACACCTCACTCGACTGAACCTTAATCAGAAGGGAGATGTTGCTTAAAAATGTTTCACTTAAAGTGAACTGGCATTCTTCTAGCAGAAGCAACATTCAGTGGGAAACTCTACAACCTACTCTAACTAGGAAATGGGAATTTTGTCTTTTTATGCTCACCTCCATCAAAGATTTGTTTACTCCTTGGAATGTAAACAACTTCAAAGGTATTGTGAAGAGTGTACATGGGTGTCTACCTCTAACACAGCCAAAACCTTCACAGGGACACGAAACTGACTTGCATTAACAGACAAAAAATTAACAATCAGATTATGCTTTCAAGACTGAAACCAGGAATCCATAGTGTTTTAACATCTTTTCAAACATCTGTTTAATATGAAGAATTCTGTCTGGGCCAATAACGTTATGAACAGAGTATTAGCTGCATGGATAGATGTTGTTAACACAAATGAAGATGACAGCAAGGAAAGACTTTGTCCATTAAAAAATAAAAAAGTTAACTAAGTAATTAAGCCATAGACACTATATCAAGTTTGGAGAATCATTCCCTGCCCCCTCCCCCCAAAAAAAAGAAAAAATCAGGAGGGACTGCTTAAGTATCATAAATCTAACTTCTCAAATCAATATTTATTAAAGAAACACATAATAATGCAAGTGAGGAAGGAAATCTCTACAGCAAGACAAAAGTATCCAGGTGTATAATCATATGGCTAGACACTTAAATTTTAAACCAAATCCTACTGAAATCAGGAGGTTTCCTTAAAGTCTAAGTTGGTATGCTCCATATCACATGAGCAAAAGTTATACAATAGTTACATCAAAGACAAGCACAACACCATGCTTGGTATAAAGGTACAAACTCCAGGTTTGGTACCTTATTCTCAACATCATTCTTTTGTTTCTTGACACTGTATCTAGCTGATGCTCTTTTTTAAATTTTTTTTCATCATTTCAAACACAAAGATTACTTTAGAGTGCTATTTAGCACATTCAGTTGTCAGCTAAAGCTCCTAAATTCTCCTTTGCAAATGGCCTAATACCCTTGAAACTGCTACAAACACCATTCTGACGCTGATTGGTATGCAGGAGCAGAACAGATTCAGATGGGCAAGCTTTGTTATAATCAGACCATTAAGCTTTTACTTTCCATCCGTAGTTTGACAGCAGCCCTTCAAAACCCAGAGAGATGTTTCTTCTTCAAGACTAACAAAATTGTACAAGAGATTCGTTCTTTTTCCTATGTGGTACAAGTACCTCAGATATTGAAGTGGCCACCAGCATGGACAGATAAAAGTGAACTGGAAGTTTTTAACAGTACTACATATTTTAGAAATCTTAACAGACAATCTGATTTCTATCAACAAATACCTAGGCCAAAAAACATATATGTCATCTAGCTAACAGCATCAGTAGTAATGAGTTGGTAACAGTCACATAGTACCAGAGTAGTATGAAGTCTGGAAAAATGAAGATAGAAGAACAAGATGATGAAGAAGGGCAAAAAAATTCAGCAAAAAAATGAATCATTTCAATGAAAAGCAATTATACTTTGAAGGAGACGGTTTTTGGAACGACTGTCATGATGCTACAAAGAAGATTTCCCCTTGTTTAGAACAGTTTCTAGGACTCAGGAAAAAAACTGCTGTTCTATTTTGATATTTAATAAGGTTTCTCAACAGACATTCTTCACTTAAAAGGAAGGAAGTTAAAGAAAAATGGAAGGGATAGAACACGTAAGTTCACTCACAACTTTGATCTCAAGTAATTTACATTTGCTGTTATCATAGAATCAGGGAGGCTGTTTTCACTGGGGGTTGTGCGCTCTACAGTATATATCTCTGACAGAAAATAAATACATTTGGAAGTAAGAAATTATTGCAAGTCAATGTGTACAGTTAAAGCTCTGGAATGCTAAAGTCATTTTCTTGAAACAAATCACCAAAAAGTTTGGATTAAAAAAAAAAAAAAAAATCTCTTTCCAGTCAGAATAACTTCACATATCTCAAATAAGACAGTAAAAACCAAACACACACAAAAAAAGTAAACTCGCTTTTGTCATGGTTTTAGCTGGGATAGTTAATTTTCTTCACTGTAGCTGGTACAGTGCTGCGTTTTAGACTTAGTATGAAAATAATGTGATAACACACTGATGTTTTAGTTGTTTCTGGGTAGTGCTT
>WEKW01021509.1:699-10756 GCA_013389905.1 Sula dactylatra | reverse complement strand
AAATCTGTGTTACCAGAGATGCTTTGTTCTTCTTATGGAAAGGCAAACTAGACACAGCAGCAAACGACATGATAATAGCATGAGCAGCACTCTAACTTCCCCACTGCTGAGCATCCTTGAGAAACTATTAATTAGTTAGAAAGTTTAAATAGGCACCTTCCACTGGTTTCTTTATGAAACCATGTTATTCACCTCAATTAAGTGGAACCCCACAGAATGGCTGTGGGGAGTTCAGAATAACACCTACTTTTTCAGGAGACTCTTTCTTGTTTCACTGCTTTCTCTTCTTTTGTTAATTGCCTAATTCCACCTTTTCCTGACTGCACACCCCTTGGGAGGTAAAGACCATTTAGCCATTTATTCACACAAGCAAAGGGGCTTTGAAAAAAAATTTGTGTTCTCATTTTCAGACTTCTGACAAATGAGACCAATTCATTAGTAATTAAAAAGTATAGCTTTTTAATAGCTCATCTTATTGGCCTACTGGAAGGCAGAAGGAAGAAAACAGAATAGCTTTGGAGAATGAGGTTGTCAAACATGCATATGTTTGCTCACATGAGAAAGGTGAAATTCTCACATGGTTCATCCTTCCCATTTCTCTGTCCTGCCAACTTCATCTGTAATGACTGATTAAACCTCCCAAAGCACTCTCATGGGACTGTCAGTTCATGTTTGATGATAGTCAGAAAGATAATTCAGTCTGCACCTGCTACCTTTTCTGAAAAGTCAGAGTACCTGGGAGTTTCTCATCTAAACATTACCCTGGTGGCTATAGAGATATAGGTGCAGGTTACACTGTTGGTATCAGTTTTTGGATAGGAAACTAGCACTCACCTGTTTTAATACAGTACTTAAATTCTAACTTTTAATGTAGAGAACTATCTCAAATCTACACGTATGCAAGAAAAAAAATTCTGTTACAAGATACTCTACCCTACTGACTTTCACCATAATCTTCTGTCACTGCCCATGAAATAATACTAATACTTTTACTTCTGGACTTGGTTTGGTTATGGGGTGGGGGGAGAGGGGGTGTTCGGTTTGTTTGGTGGGGGCAGAGGTTTGGTTTTTTTTGAAGTAATTATTTCTTTCACAGCTGTAAAAGAAAGAAAAGTTTTAACTCTACAGCAAGTATGTACAACTCTACAACATGCTCACAAGCTTGAAACAGATTTCTGTAAAAAAAATAACACATTGATCTCATTATTATTTGCGGTTGGTAATTCTGCATTTTATTTGATTTGGATTCAAAATAGTTGACTTTGCCTTCAGTTCTTCCCCTCATATTCAGTATTTTCCTGTCTCAGGATGTACTGCAATGTTGTTTAATTTGGATTTCCCAGGCTGGATTTGTATTCCCACTAATATTAGGCTTTCAACTTTCTTTTTTAAGGTAGCATTTTTGTATTTACTGACTGAGGCAAGAAATAAAGTATGTCAGTTCTTCCAAGGAAGAAAGGAACAATCAGAAAAGTTTCAGTCTTAAATGGAAGTGGAAGTGCTGTATTAGGTCACAGTCAATAAGGATTCCTTTTGGGTAGCCTTATTTAAAACTTATCCGAAAAAGTATTTTGATATAAAACAATTTCCAACTTTCTGAGTATAGCACTCAGAAGTCCTTGTTTGTTAACAACATTCTTAATTACCTATCTAAAGATTCCTAGTTTATTCATGTCTTGCAGATATTCAGGCTTCTGGTCAAGTAGTTAAATTTCTTTTTCCTCCTGAAATTCTTTCTGTTGTTTTAATGTAATAAATACTGTCTCCAAATATTTAAATAAATAAATAGTGCATAGAGAATGTTAAGCTGCGTATTTTCAACCTCCCCTTCAGATAAAATGCTCAGAACTGGACATCTGCCAGATGACTGAGAGGCATTCAGCCAACCCAGAAGTGTCCCTGGCCCTTTACCTCTTATTCACATGATTTGCTCTGTTCCCTTCGAGCTACCCTGGGACTTTGGTGACCACAGTGGCTTTGGGTTCTCTCACCCAGAGACCTATTCAATCACTCAGCCAATAACACAGCTGATTAAGAGCAGTGGCCTTTTTATAATCTTCATCTCCACAACTTCATACCCCTGCATAATAGACCAGAACATGAGGAGGCATTTCATCAACTTCAAAAGCATGAGACAATTTAAGGTTCATTAAAAACATATACTCTGCTCTGCTTTAAGTGTAGAACATCTGACTCTAAAATGTATCAACAAGGTGAAGGCCAGCAAAAACTATACATCTGGGTTGGTTGAGTTTTCCAGGTTTAGGACCAATTTTACTGGTACGTAAATGCCTAGCACAATGCAGTTTGTAATATCTGCTGATAGTCCTCATTAAAAAGAAAGACATCTAAAAATCTTTCAGAAATGCTGAAGCTGGCACAATAAATAATGTATGAAGTACATAGAGTCAGTTTGACTGTGTGCCCCATGTTTCAGTTGGAAGATTTATCCATCATCAAAGCCTTTCCTCCCTCTATCTTACAAAAAGTACTGCTTGGGCCTCTCACAGTTATGACATTTTATAGCTTATAAAAACTTAGTCTGCTTAGGAAGGGCTAATTAACCTCATTTTGTTAAAGCTGTGCACAGACTTTTCTGTACTCAGATTTGGGAAACATCTTGATGATATTCAACTACAGGTCACCTTGTTAAAAATACCTAATTGTCTCAAAAATGTAGATATGCCACTCAATGGGATAAAATACATTTAAGCTTGAATACTTATTGTGATATGAGTTCTTAAAAATTATTAAATATAAGCACATCATAACAGTGCCTCAGTTCAACTGCGAGCAAGGTAAGTTCCAGCAATAGCTTAGAAAAAAACCTATCGAACAGGAATGAGTAATTTAAAAAGCATGAAGAAGCATTTATATTTAACCACAAGCACCAACTGGAAACACATTTACATGATAATATTGACTCTGGATGGAATTATTATTGATAATTTTGCCAGTAGTACACAAATAGAATACCCTTCGATTATGGTGTTAAGTTCATTATTAACCATGCAAATCTAAACTCAACAAAAACCTGGTTTTTAAATTATTAATTAGTAAATGACAACATAAGTGAATTTGTATTGAGTATACACCTCTAGAATCAATGAAGCTGTTTTACATGAAAGAAACTGTTGTATTATTTTAAACACCTTAATAGTGTCAGGAGACTTGCACCAACATTAATCCCAGGCAGATAACATATTCAAAAATACAGGTCTTATTGGGTACAAGACTCATTAATTTTATGCAAGAAATATTATTTGCTGAGACGAGCATCCAAGAGCACCAGTTTTTGATCTTTGTTGAATTCTTCTCAGCTATAATTAACTCAGTAGTGAGCTCAGGCACTTCTAGGGCAGAGGTCTGTGAACTGTGTGCCTCAACCTTGAGCGCAAGTGCTGGCTGGGCAAAGAGGATATTATCATAGTAACTTTGGAAACTTCAATTATTGGAGCTTGATCCTGAAATTGGCTTAATTTCATAAGGAGATGGACAGAATGGGGTCAGTTGATGCTGTTTATTTTTGTGTGAGATGTTTAGATATCAAGCACTGAAGACACTGTGACAATCCAACAGTGATCAATTCTGCAATAAACTGCTGTTTTACTGGGCTTGGAGACTCTTAAATAGAGGAATAAAACATTGAACAGCAATCACATTCCTCAAAACCAATTGGCTTCAAACATTGTCTAAGCATAGAATCATTATAAAGGGCTGTACTGCATTAAAAACAGCAATTATTTTGCTTCTCTGAGCCAGATGATGATCTGTATGTCAAGTTGAGGGGAATTTGTATTGTAAAGTCACTTCCTCCAGTATGGTCTGGATCATGTTAAAAGCAAATCATGTTCTGACTCAGCATCTAAGCCATTTCCTGAAATACACATCAAACTGGACGAAGTATCACTCTGTTACCATATGTTCCCTCCTTTTCCTACCATGCCCGTAAAAGCAAAACCACATTAGTAACATGGGAGCTGTCCTACACAAGGGCAAAATGGAGACGTGGTTATGAGATAACCACCAGGCCCACATCAGCTGTAGCAACCCTTATAAAATCAAAAGGCATATGAAAGACACTGCAAAACAGGCGATAGAGCCTTGCTGTAGAGTCAGGGGCTAAAATCAGAATCCAAATGCAATTTCAGAGAATGACAATCTATCCTAAAATTAATTAAAATGCCTTAAACAATAAACAAAATCTAGTTCTCAATAGCAGAGGCATTTTACTCTTCCTACTATGAATTCCACCAAAGGAAATTACAAGCTTCCAAATGCTTTTCCCAGATTCCAAAGGAATATTTAATTGTTGATAGGAGGAAGCAGTTTTGCATTGCAATAATAGCTGACATAAAATAATTCAAGTCAGAAATGGCAACAGGATCTTCCTGGGGAAGAGTCTGTACCTTTGGAGTACACTTCCCCTCAGCACAACAAAAGCCCAGATGCGGGACCTTCAAATACAGTGTATTATCTCAGGGCAAATGGCAAATTTATTCATAGATTCTCTGGTTTTTGTTAACTGAATACAAAACTACTTCTTCACTTTGACCTCAAATTTCTTGTGTTTATTGCATATTCTTCTGGCTGTTGTTTTGAATATTTTTATTACTCTGAGTAATTGCATGCTGACATTTTTCATAATCACTAATTGCACTAGATGACTCTTGTGATCAGAAACCAAGCATTTGGGAGGGATTAAATGAATGGAACCATCCTCAGAATCAATAACTATGCTGAAGTCTTACTACATACAGATAAATCTCTTTTTGTGCACAAAATAACTTATCTAATATTTTTATCTTCGTTGTTGATGCAGGAGCTTTGATAAATATGGAAATGTAGCAACTTTTTTGGTCTTTCTGGAATTTGGCATTATGTCAGCTTTCTTATTGTCTCTGATGTACAGCAGTTTGAACTGGCACATAAAATAATTCATTAGTGTTGGTTCCAACCCTATGGCTGGATGATGGAAACTTATAAAATTAATTGAAGGAATTAAAATGAAAACAATACACAGAAAAAAATGAAAAAGGACCACAAAACCAAATTTTGTTGTTGTAGTTGGTTTTGAAATGATTCAATTAGTATAGATCACAAGTTTTTTGATTTGCTAAAAAGAGCTCTCTAGGCTATAAAAATATTTATATAATGATTGGAACAGCAAATAAAATCCACAAACAGAAATCATTTAAATTATAACTGAAAATTTATTAGCCTTTAAAGTATAAATTGGAAATGCCAGGAGAAGAATCCCTTAAAGAAACATTTGCAGCCAAAACAAAAACTACAATCTCAACCAAGCTGAACTTTCCATTATTAAAATGCCTCAATTACAACTTCTTATTCTCAAGTATTTTTGCTGTGCCTACTACAAAGTAAATGTCTTGCTTTTATAATTCTGAATCCTGATGCCCCTAGTTCAGTTTCTAGATTCAGCTGAACATTCATGTCCACAGGCAACTGTTGAAATTGTTTTTCCAGTTTTCCCTGATTTCTTATATAGGGGGCCAAGATTAACCACAAAAGCCGCTGCCTTCCAATGCAGCGGCCACTCCATAGCAATACACCACAAGGGAGGGAAATGCAGAGTACTGTCTCCAAATAAATTGTGCAGGCATAGAAATGGGACTGGCTTGTTCATTCCCACAACTTCAAAACATAAATGAAGAAACGATTAGAAATACTAAGTATTTTATCATGTTCTTTCTGATCTAAGTGACTACACACTGATGGACATCCCAGACATTTCTTAAAGTGACCTACCGTAACTAATGACTACAAAGAATGAAGGTCTTTGTTTTATGCCGCCTCCTCCTTAGCACGGGCTACTATAGCACCACTGCAGTCTCCAGGGCAAGTACCAATTCGAAAAAAATGAGCCACCTACTGAGTTACTAAGATATTTGCAGCTAAAATAGGATGGAATTCGGAGGTTTTCACAAACATGTGGACTCTACAAAGGTTGTATTAAGGTGGTGGTGGGGAACTGTTGCCATAGTCCATCAGTCCTATGCTGGAGGAAGTACAAATATAACAAGTACTGGGGATAATATCTTGACAAAGCACTGCAAAGAACAAGGTGCTACCTTACTGCCATTAGTCCTCCAGTTTACTATTGGTTGATGAATGTAAGTGTGCTGGGTTTCATAGAACACGAAATAGCAATTTCATACTGGTGGACAGCCGGCTGAACATGAGCTAGCATTGTGCCCGGGTGGCCAAGAAGGCCAACAGCATCCTGGCTTGTATCAGCAATAGTGTGGCCAGCAGGAGCAGGGCAGGGATCGTGCCCCTGTACTCGGCACTGGTGAGGCGGCACCGTGAATCCTGTGTTCAGTTTTGGGCCTCTCAGGACAAGGACATTGAGGTGCTGGAGCGTGTCCAGAGAAGGGCAGCAAAGCTGGTGAAGGGTCTGCAGGGCAAGTCTTATGAGGAGCGGTTGAAGAAATTGGGATTGTTTAGTCTGGAGAAGAGGAGGCTGAGGGGAGACCTTATCGCTCTCTACAACTACCTGAAAGGAGATTGTAGTGAGGTGGGGTTTGGTCTCTTCTCTGAAGTTACTGGCGGTAGTATGAGAGGAAATGGCCTCAAGTTGCATCAGGGGAGGTTTAGATTGGATATTAGGAAAAAATTCTCTACTGAAAGAGTGGTCAGGCACTGGAACAGGCTGCCCAGAGAGGTGGTGGAGTCACCATCCCTGGAGGAGTTCAAAAAACGAGTAGATGTGGCCCATCAGGGCATGGTTTAGGGGAAATGGTAGTGTTGGGTTGACGGCTGGACTTGATGATCCTAGAAGTCTTTTCCAACCTTAATGATTCTATGATGCTATGATACAGAGCTCTCCTAGTGGGCTCAGAAGACATCTCAAAGTTGTTTCTGCCACTCTAATGGAAAAACACAGCAAAACCCTTATAAAAATAGTGTCTGATCCCCAGGCATGTGCTTAAACCAGGTTAAACCAGAAACTACAGAGGTGCAATCTAACACATCCAGGCTAACACTGGAGTGAGGCTTTGACCATGCTGATGTCTACATAAACTTGAACAGCAGGATTAGGACTTAGGTTAGGTAATATGCATCTTAGTCTTTGTTGTATTTATTTCTTCATAGACAACGCCCTGTACTGAGAAATAAATAATACTTTGCTTTGCACAAGTTTCTGTTTTATATTGATCACAAATTGTGAAGACAAGTTTGCTGAAGAGGCAAAAAACTAACTGGACTTGCAAACAACCTGTTGCAATGGAGCAAAGTAACAGGGAACCAACCTAACTTTGTGATAAGTTATGAGATCCCACCCAGAAGGAAGAAGAAATACAAACTCATCGCAAACTGTGCATGCAAAGTGGCTAAGCAATGGGTCAAAGGAACAGCTTAACCTAAACGAGCATATCTGAGTGAAACAGAAAAGCAGCACTGAGACCAAATTCCACATACACTATATATCACAACTCCTTTCAAAGCCAATGTCCTGGGGAGAAGTAATCTCCATTAACTCCAACAACACAACTGCCTTCGCATCAAAAGCTGAATGCAATCACTGGCTTTTGATCAGCGCAAGCTAATGAGAGCTAAAGAAAAGTTAATTTTGACACATACTGTTAACAGTTTTATTAAATTACAAACAGAGTTAATTCTTTCTAAAGACAGAGATGTGACCTCTATTGTTGTTTCAGAGGAGTATTCTAGTCCCTGGAGGTCCGTGGCAAATTATGTCCTCTTACACTCCTGTATCAAATGTAAAATTAAGGGTCTTGCAAACAAATTGTAAGGAATCACATTCTTTTTTATCAAAATCTTAACAATTCTAGGCTGCCAGTATCATTAACTTATTCAAATTCAACAGTAACTGGGAAGTAAAATTTACAGTGCTGCAAAATAAGAGAAGGTCTACAAAATGACACAGTTGGTATTGAGAGCCAAATGTCCACAATATATGTATTGCTGAAAGCAGAGCTGTTTAGCACTAGGGGTGGTCGGGCTTCAAGGACAATACTCCTAATAACAGGTAGATGCTCTCCTGGAATGCACCTACTATTCCAAAAATAATCCAGTTGGCATGCTGCAAAACTGCTTCATGATACATATGAAAGCATGATTACCTGGAGGCAATCAGGACATTTACTTCAAATATACAGTCCTGAACCAAATCAAAATGCTAATGTAAACTCCCTCATTGTACCATGCAGAACTATAAACATCCATAAAATTCACCAGCTGTAGCATCAATGATCTGCAATTACAAAAAGAGAACAAACTGCAAAATAATTTTCTCCCGTGTATTTCTGTGCAAGTTTCACGGTACCACACAACCTACTGTTATCACAAAACAAAGATCAGATGTTTCATCATAGTATATTTAGTGACACAAGAACAAAATACATACATGAAATTTAATATTATATAAATTAAATGATAATCACATGTTCCTCCTCAGTAGTCTGATCTAAATTTGGAAGAAGCTTAAGCTCCCATTAACTACAAAAATAAGTGGTCAGTTTCAAGATGTGGTCAGCAGCTAGCAGCTTCCATTTGGACAGCAAAATACCTGCTGCAAATAAATAAGCGTACAATTTCCAAAGAGTTCCCAATATACTGAGCTTTTCTAGAATTCTGACTGTGATTGCAGTTACAATGTTCTTTTGACATGTTTAACCACAGCCATCCAACCTATGGCTTCTGTAGAGGTTTAGGAATTACACCAGTTACCTAGTGGGATAGTGAAAATAAAAGTTAAGTAAAAAACTTTCAGAGAGTTGAGACAGACTGGAATTTATAAGCAAATGATTAGAAATTATTAAATGATGGATCTTAGCTTTAAATGGTGTGAAATAACTTCAATATCAGTGGAACTTCATTACTTTTTCTGTTTGTGTATAATGGGTTTTTTTGAGTATAATTTCTCTCTTGAAAAGCTCTGAGATATTAAAATATGTTTGATTAACTAGTCAAGATGCAAAGTAAACATCAGCCATTTTTATATACCAGTATCCAAATAACTCAGGAGAATAACTGTGAGCACAATGAAAACTAAACAGAGCCAGAAATGCCTTGTAAATATTACAGTAGATGCTTCTCCCAAAATATTGTCAACCAATACAGATTACACAGTGCCATAATTACAGAGGATGACATAAAATTATTATAAATTAACAGTTTGTAGTACAAAGTCATACATTATATATTTTTACTAGGTAGCTACACAAGCATATGAAATGAAGAACTGTGAAATAGTGTAAAAGTGATTAAACTGATCTAAACTTTGTATACAACATGCACAAATGACAGGCTCATTTTTCACAGGGTTTAAACTCAACACATCTGTTATTAAGCAAGATTATTGAATCAGAGAGAAAGGTGTTGGGGTCTAATATTCCATTTTTCTATCAGGATAATAACTTCTTTTCAAAATAAAACTATGTATATAATTTTGGATGCCAGGCGAAAGGACTTTGGATCAGGAGTTTAAAAAGCAGTAGGAACAAAGGGTGACTTCATAATGACAAGATGCTCTGATATGCTGCAAAGAGGTTCTAAACTTTTTCTCTCATGTGTCACCTAGCACTGGAAAAGGTTACAAAGATCAATACTCTTTTGATATGACAGGAATTGGTATCCTTCAACTGCACGAGTAGTCCTGCATTTTCTTTTTATTCTTTCTAACAAAATAAAGTGCAATGTTGATCAAAATAAGCAGAAACTAATAGCCCCTTAATAAAACATGAAAAATGTTTAGCTGAACCTTAGAGTAGATTGTATGGACTCTTTTGACACAGGACAGGATTGCTTCATCATTGCCTGGATACCTGTCTCTGAATCTCAATCCCATTTTAATCACATGATTCCATCACAAGTATAACCTCAACAAATTTTCATAAAAGTAATTATTTACTGTTTCAGTTTTATATGACAACCCCCACTGTTCCCCAACTATGAGCACTTGACATCTAATTTGGACTATGGATCTTCATTATTTTGTAACTGCATATATTGTAAAGCTATACTAGATTTTCTGTCAATGCGATGAATTATATCTCATCCATACCTGTAT
>WEKW01021500.1:315135-338808 GCA_013389905.1 Sula dactylatra | reverse complement strand
ACTGAAAAAAACTGATGTAAACACTAATAATTTTTATGAAAAAATCTTTGAAGATACAAATTCTGCATTGAAATGGCAATTTCAATTTGAGATCATCAGTTATTTCTAATAATAAAGAAACTATTCAACATTACATGACTTACAAATTATGTCCAACAGCACAAATGTTAGCAGGGAGATTAAAACATATGGCTACTTGCTGCTAGTTATTTCAGAATGCAAATTAAATTTGTATTTTCAAATTACAATGGCAGAGGCTTTTTTAAACTGTAAAAATTCCATTTTCTAATTTCAAATTTTGCATGTTTTTAAAAATATTAAACGCTCTTATATACACAGTGCTCAACAGTTTGGGGGTTTTTTTCTAACCTTGGAAAACTTCTCTAGTCAAGGCTCCATAGAAGGGTTCTTTCTGGTTTTTTTTTTTTTAAGGACTACACAGAACTAGAGGCACTGTTAAGATAGTAATATGGTCTACTAACTAGAATAGTTTAATCCCATTTGAGCTATACATTCTACGTGGGCCAAATAATTTCTGCTCTTGCAGTTGACTCTGCTTGCAAATTGCAGAAAATGAAAACCATAGTCTGTCTTTCAGCATGAAACAAATTAGAAAGGAAAAAAGGTCAAATCAAGCAGAATTTACTTTGAAAGGCTGGCAGATGAATTTGTAGCAGTGGGTTTAAAATTTGAGCTTAGATTCACATCCAATTTAATACAAAGTTGTAGAGCTGAAATTGCTGTTTGATCATTGTCATAAGGGAGGAAGAAAAGAGCAAAATATATTCATATACTTCGTAATTTTCTAAGCAAAAGTATCACTAGCACACACTCATGGTCCAGCATATTAGAAATTCTCACTTTGTCAGACAATGAAGAAAAGCCTTTGTTGAGAATTTCTAAATTCATTATCAGTTGTGACTTGTAAAAAGGTGCACACAATATTTATTGAGATTAATGTTTCCCTGCCCTCAGTTCAGCTTGAGGAAGAAAGTTAGATGAGCTTAAGAAATTTACACAACACCTTGAGCCCAGCCATTTGGCACTAATTTAAAGCAGAGACATCACATATGAGTTTAATTAAAAGCCTCTCCTGCCCCATTTGCCAATCAATGAGCCACAACAGACGTGGGAAACAGAGCAAGGATTTCAGAGCTTCTGCAATGCTCATAGTAGTGGGGTTTATGGTTAGTATGTGAAGTCATGGCTTCATACTCAATGTACTGGTTGAACCAACACCCGTTCAGCACGTCCCTTCTCCTTTCCTTCTGTTTGCTTTTGTTCCTTGCCTCCTAAAGAAAACCAGAACCAGGAGAGGCAGAGGTGACTTCCTACGGTCTGTCCCGGTACTTGTTTCATACAGAAGAAAAATGTGATATAAGTGGCTCCACGTGAAAAGTAGTTTAGCAATACTGAGGAAAACAGAAAATGGACATGGCTTAATTCAGCGTGAACTTGGCTTTGATCCCTATATCATATCATAAAAGTCAAAAAGGTGTAGTGCGTTACTAGGTAAGGTGTTGATACTTTGAGCTCATTCCCACGTTATTAAACTCAGAGACGTTTTGCCACATACTCAGTAGGAACAGGATCATAAGACGCTAAGGTGGTTTAATTATTTACAGGCAATTCCTTGGCTGCATGTCATTAAAGTCTTAAGCCGATGCTTTTTGTGTATTTGTTTGTTACTAAAGTATAATTGCTCTGCTCTCATTGCAATAACTTTCATCTTCATCTCATTTTTCTCAGTCTGCTCTGAATAATCCGTTAGCATAGAAAAAGTTTTTTAAAATCCATCCATTTGATATTAGAGCATTAAAACATCACTGGGTCATAATTCTATGGTTATGTTATATGCACAGTTTCAGATTTGCCACTAAAAGCTCAGAATTGCAAATCATTATAATTGTAAAGCAAGTACAGAATTGGGAATGAGTGAGGAGTTTCAAATTAGAGTGGTTGAAATTAGAATGATGTTGATCCACTGACATTCAGTGTCATTCAAATAAATGTTCCTTTTCCTTAGAAAATTCTGTTCAGTTTTCAAAAGTAAAACTTATTCCTTCCACATATTTGTCCTTTACATTATGCTGAACAATCAGGATTTAAAAAAAAAAAAAATCAAAGCATTTCAAAGTTGGTATTATATTTGTACTATAACAAAAATTTTGGCTTGAGATTTAGACAGACACCTGGAGTTATCAGAAAGTTTAAGACTTCTGATTCTGTCCTGCTGATGTCTTTTCTGGAAAGACAGGTCAGTTGTCTGGCTGTACATTACCCAGCACTGTGCTGTGCCAAACTATATCAAAGTGCAACAGCATGAACATAATTAAGCAGCCACCAGGCTATTCTGTTTGTTTTGCTCTGATGTCGGTAGGGTCTGAGGCAGATAAGGAAAAGGACAGCTATTAGAACTGTCTGGATCAAGCTGAGTTCCAGGAAGAGTGAATAGCTACACTGAGGCAGAGCTGAATGTCCCCTGCGCTCCGGATTTTCAATGAGCTGCCCACTGCCTCCTCCTCTGATACGGCACTACGGTCATTTGCCCTTTCCGATTCACAAGCCACCATAGGAGTGTATTGCATTCTGGACAAAATTTCACCCTTTGGAGCATTACATTGCTTCTGTCGCAGATGAAAGGACGTAACATGGCAGAGTTTGGATCAGTTTCCATCAAGCATTCTCCATATTATAAAAACTTTACTAGTTATATACCTGCTAAAGCTTCAGGTAATCAGATGTACAGGAAAAAATAGCTATATAAATTTCAGGTGTTTAAATTCCTTTTTTTTTTTCCTTCTTATATTTAAGGTAGTCAATTCACTGTTGAGCTCCAATTCAATTTCCACCTAAATCAATAGAAAGGCTCCCCTTTCCTTTAATGTGTCTTAGAGAAGATCCTCACTCGCGCATTTGTTAGGATCACTTAAGCAGTCAGCTTGTTTCGATTTCCCTGGCAGCGGCATAACTGCAAATGCAGAAGAATCTGGGACATAATGAGTAAAGAATAAACAGAAATTATTTTCTTTAGGAAAAAATGCATGCCTTGACCCAAACAAGCAGTAGATACCATGGTCAACTTTCTAACAGAGGAGTATTCCCTTCAAATGAAGCACGTATACATTCTTGCGTGGCAATTGACAAAGAGAACCGAGCAAAAATAAAGTCGGCATATTCCAACTCCTTAGCACAGGTTTGAAAAAAAATGAGGCAAGTATCACAACGGAGGAGGGGGGATGGAATTTGCACCTAGCGAAGATACTGCTAGTATTTTCTCACTTTTTCAGGTAGATCGAGCACTGTCTGTACATACACCAGAAGTAAATCAACAGGTGATTTGAAAGAGTGCAATAACCACCAGAAATTTCACAGTTTCAGGGACTTTCAGAGCAGACAGCATCTTTGGGTTATTTGTAGACTGGTCTCCTATAGATCACAGCATCTTAAATACCACAAGTAAATTTAATTAAATCCTATAACTTCCATTTAAATAGAATTAATGCTTCAGAAATTAAGCCAAGCCTTGTCTAGACAGCAAAGGCAGAACTCTCCTGCTCTGTCACGTAGTTTTTCTTCCCCTGCCCCTGCCGTGCTTTCAGTCGTTAACCACCAGCTACTTTAAGAAGCTGAGCAGTCTTAAAAAGTTGCATTTCTCCAGATGAAGCAGGTTATACTCCAACTTCCAAATATTGATTCTTAGGTTAAAACAACTAAAGAGCTCTTTACTGCCTGCTGTTATTTCTCTTTTACACTTTAAGGAAGTCATCCTCATTTACTAATTTTGCAATCAAGGAGATTGAGTTAAGCTGCTTAGTCTGAGGCCTTTTTCCACTGTTATGGCTTCTTTCTGCACCGTCTCCAGTTTTTCAGAAATTATTTTAGAAAGTAGTCTCCTGAAAGGGAGGAATACTATTGCTGCATTAACATCAGCAGTGCTGTACTTAGAGGCAGTAATAAAATGATCGCATTTCTCCCACACTCCTTCGTTTTGACCCTGTAGTGCTCACTCTGCGCTGGTGTTTCAGATCTCTTCCAGAGCTAGCTGGCTTTTCAAGACACTATCTTTTGCTCTGCAGGCAGAGCCTTCATCCCTTTGAAGTTATCAGAGATTATACAATGTACTTTGAGATGAATGATGGAAAGGTTGAGAAGCACCAGGCATAACATCTCTCCCTTCAGAGGTTAGTGGTGTTTTGGCATTGACTTTATGAAGTCTCATAAACAGCTAATTCTTAATTCATTTAACATAAGATTTAATTATATTGTTTTGTACAATTTTATTAGCAAAACACTTTGTGATACTGCCGATACCTTCATGAAATCTAATTTTATCATTTTATGCAGGTAACTTCATTAAGCAAATAGAGACCCATTTCAGAGATATCCTGCTATTAATTACATTGCTATCCTTACGTCTTTTTTAAAATGAATTCCTCATGAGGTTTTTGTATTCTTCTGTTTAGGACAGATGCAGCATAAGCAATCTGTAAGTGGCTGTTTTCATCCTACTTACTCTCTTCTTTTGGGAGTTTCTAAGCTTTTACTTTGTTACAAATCACATTAAAAAGGAATGTCAGCTAGTGGAGATTTCCCTCAGCTTGTTTTTTAGAAATCTGGGGTGAACTCTATTAATTTAGGAATGTGAAGCATAACTCCTTTGGGGTGGAAAGTCTAGCAGCACCTCGATGTAATGCAAGTACGTAGTCCTCCTCCTTTTTTTAATACATTTGCACACAACCCTTTGAATGTCTCTATCTTTCTTTTTTTATTAACCTTTTTTCCCTCCCAACAGCAAGCCTGGGCAAGTAAAAAAAAGCAACCCTTTCTAAAACCACTGTGTTAGCAGCCATTGAAAAGTATTGAATACACTGGTGTTGCATAAGAATTTTCTATCTGTCTCCCAAAGCCATCTTCCTGACATTCTCATTGTGAAACACAGAGGTGCGTGGGGTCGTGGCGGTGTTAGGTTGTTCTTCAGGACACGTTCGACTGACTTGGTTAATTTTGGGGAGATTCGAGTCAGTGGATGAATTATTTTAATAATGTCTTTTTTTTTTACACTTTTAGTTTCAGTGGGTCAAAATATTTCAGAGTAAAAAAAGAAAGTAAAACTTATTATGTGCTTGTCCTTAAAATAATTTTCCTTTGATAACAATCTCAAAAAAAGCTGACGACATCCAAAACACTAAACACTGACAAAGAGCAGCAATGCACAACAGCCATACTTTATAGCATTTTTAATAACTAACTGTAGATTCAGTACCCCTAAAATATTATAATTCTCAAGCCAACCAATATGATGCTATTAAAATTCTTTATTCATTTATTTGAAGATGTTTCACTGACTTATTCCATTGACATCTAGGCTATTACAGTATCAATTGCCATGTCTCCATGTTATGATGTTACGGTAATTGCAGTCTCATACATTTCAATTTTTTTATGCTAATTTTGGTTGCTTCACACAGCCCCTCTTCTGATGTTAACTGCACTGTCTCAGACATTTCAGCTGACACGGTAACCATTCTAGGGATACATAACTGCAGTTTATTGGCAAGAACTTGGACTTAGGCCTGCTATTTACATCAAAATTAATTCAAAAACATGTTAGTTGTACGGAAAAGAAATATTACTTATATTGACAGTAATTCCACTCTAAACACGATTTAGTATTTGAATTACAAATCTATTCTGAAGGGCGGGGTGGGGAAAATCACATCCCTGATTTTCAGCTACAGCACATTTCCTCCGAAAAACAAACAAGAAAAAAGAATTGCAATGAGATTTATTTTCCAGACTTCTTTAAGTATTGTAAAACATTCTATTAAAAATGGGCATTTAGGATTGCAACTGCCTTTATAATGTATGGAAGACCTGAATGTTCATCTGTTTTTCAAAATGTTTAAAATAAATTTAGCCATGAGTAGCCCAGAATACCTTTGAAGATCATGGAACCTGTGCGGTTGTTCTGACCTGAACCAAGGAGCAGGCAAAATCCCAGAGACTGTGTCCTCAGAAGATGATTAATGGAACAGAAATGTTTCATGCTTGAGAGAGAGAGATCCTCACAAGTCCCTAGGGATCCACACACACAGCATGCATATAGCAGTGCCCCCTGTTAACTTCACTAGTCAGTAGACATACAGCGAACATACCTTGCCCTGAAATCTTCCACCCACTCTTCTCCTTCTGCATCCCAGCCACGTTACGGTAGGAAGCAGCCATTTGCACGCCATGAGAGAGAGAAAAAAAACTCTGCTTTTATTACCTATATAAACTTCACATACACAAAGAAACTTTCAGAAACACAAAGACATCCATTTCTGTCAATAAATGACCACTCATGAATATAAAAGGGCAAAATGTAATTCAGTGGAACGAGTTAAGCATAGAACAAGAACTTTAATTCCCCTGTCTAGCCCGAGTCAAACTCCTCATGCTATTTTTACATACCAGCTTTCAATATTTTAAAAAAACAGATCAATAAAAATTAGGGTCAAATGTTCATTTGGACAATAATTATCAATAATGACATTATCAACCTAGAAATACAGTAAAAAAATTCAATGCAAGAAACTTGTAGTGCATCACTATTTTTAATCAAAGTGCTACTGCTATGGTCCTTCACTGCCATTTATCTGAATTGTCAGCTATTTTTACGGAACAACACAAAAAAATCTGATCCATTTATAGGTTTATCTGGTGTTTAAAGGCATAGTTTCTTTTGGTAACAGAGAAATAAGCGAGGTTAAAAAAACAAAAGCAACTGCGTCAAAGAGCTCTAATATCCTAACAGATTGTTTAATAGGTTTTCTGAAAGTTTCCAATCAATCCTTCTGCCTTGTCCTCTAAAACTGGAAATAAATCTCTAATAAGAGAAGATTAGACATAAAATAGAGGGATTAATTTGTGGTCTACTATGATGACTATCTTTTAAAAAAACAAAGTAATTTTCTCATATGTGCACTTAACTCAAGGAATAAGGAGGGCAATAAGTGCCAGGCCAGATGAACAGACTCCAGAAATCTTGTAAACTTTAGAACAGCTCAGAGACTCTCCTTGAGACCAAGTCTAAACTTTAATTCAAAATCTTGAAGGAGCCAAATTAGTTTCCTTAAAGTTGCTCACACAAAAAAAGCACAGCATATATTTAGGCTCTTACACAGGGAAAAAAATTTCAGTCAAGGTATTGCAAACAGTACAAGAGATATTATAATCATGCAGGAATCCTGATATCCGATATAGATGGATGAATTCAAGGAAGTCCTTTGGCTTATACAGATAGTAGTCACATCTGACCTCACAAACCCTCTGTAGATATAATTTTGTCTAGAGACTGTAGTACAGAGATATTCTTCACCTTTGACATGACGCTCGTGCCCAACAGCTCTACCTGTCTTTTCAAAGAACAGTCGCTTCTGATCTGATTTTCCTCCGCATGGACTCAAAGCCCAAAAAACCCATAAAAGTCGCTACTCTGTGCTGGTGAGACAGGATTACAGCAACTCGTAAATGACTCTGTGGGCAGTTACCTTCCTATGGCTTTTTTTCCTGGGGTAATTAGCCATATTTGCTAATTTCTTGCTAAATCCAGCAGTTTATATGTGCTTTATCAAATAGGTAGTCAGATGAGAATCAAAAAAATTAGGAGCACTGAGCCAATTTCATCACCGCTTAACAGTTTTGGTAGGCTTGCTGTAATTTAGTATTTTAACCCAATGGAAAAGGCTCTAACGCTAACACATCACAGACTTCTAGCAGTCCAGAGTTATCAAAATGTGCATGAAGGGAATGAGGTGTGAGTGTTACAAAGTCCAGCAGCAAAACAGTTGATCTGTGGAAGACGCTTAACAAATTTAACAATCTATTTAGGAGATAAAGATGGAAGATATTTACAATGATGTCAATCAAAAATTGCTTTCATAAGGAATTTAGTCCAGAAGGAGTTCCTAAGTAATAGCATGACCAGGTTATTACTATGTGACTTTATATTCTAAGCACAATTACCCATCTAAAAACAAATGCACAGCACATTAGCAGTTATTCAAACTAATTACTTAATAATGGTTTTCATGCTTCTATCTTTGAATTTTGACACTAAAGATCCATTTAAGAAATGGAGGAAGAAAAAGTCTGTTTCAATAGAGAAAACCCCTAGCTTGTCCCGCAGACAACCACACAATTTTCGTCTTCCTATTACCATGTCCTTTTCCAGCAAGGACAGGAAAATTACATCCTCTAGGTTTTTCTGCTGCAGTACTCTCCGGAGGATATCTGAAAATGGATACCTATTTCCATTGCATTCATATACACAGAATTTTACCCACCTTGCTATTTTTCACACCCTCATTATTCACTAATCCCATGACTAGGAGAGGAGTCCCAGCATCACAAACTCCACCAAGCTCCTTGAAACCAACCAGTTTGGCATGAACAGAGAGGTACTCCGGGCAAGCTGCAGTCTTGCTTTTGCCTTCAGACAACACTCTTTCTCTTGATCTCTGTTCCCTTTGAGAGTGGATGCCTGGTTTCTAAGCCCCCTGTGATCTCAGGCGACCTCCACAAACTGGCTGCCTGTGATCAGGGGTAACAGTCCCCTCCCCGCATCAGCTGCTGCAACACAAGTTTGCCTAAAGGAAAAGGCCCCCAATGCCAAATTAAGTTTTTCTACCTCATTTGGCCCAGCCAGGTCTGTTGGGTCATCACAGACATCCTCCAGTGTGAGGCAGCCAGAGAAATCTCGTTCCCTGAGGGCGTTTGGTGGTCCTCCGAGAAAACACCGCCTGTGTTTTACTGTCAAGTGCCTCTGGCTCCCCACATAGAGGCACCTTTGCTCATCTCCAGATGGTTCACCTGAGATCAAGTCCCCCTCAAGTATCCCATGGCACATTCTCAACTGCCAACTATAATCAGCTCCACGTTGTTTTTTCATGGGAAAACTGGCATCCTTCATGATTGCCAGCTCTTGGTATTCTCAAANTCCCCCCCCCCCCCATAAGTCTTATCTAAACAAATGAGGATGGTCAACTGAAGAAAGGAGCCTGGTTTAGGTGACTGCTTTCTCGTTCTAAGCTGCCCTAATGACCATTTCATTCAAAGACAGAAATAAGACAGTTTCCTGCAACAGACTACAAAAAAAACCTGTATTTCGCTCAATTAGATTAAAATAACTCAGTTCTTTTAACCCACACTTTCCAGCACTCCCATTGTAACATTAAAAAACATTCCATTGCTCTTGCCACTAACTTTTCAAAAAGCAAAGTCTCATGTATAGCAACTATAACATGGAAAACAAAATAAAACACCCTAACACTAGGAGTAATATCTTATAAGTCACTAGTATCAAGTTTACAGTCAACTATTCAAAAGATATTACAGATGAATTCTCTAGATGTCATGAGCATTATTCATTCTGAAATTCTGCAGTATTTCATTAAATGTTATATCCAAATACGGACAGTTTTCAGTCTCAGGAAACAAATATTCTGTCCTTCATAATTCTAGTGGGAGGTACGACAAGACTGAATGAAACTTCTTACACTTCAGGTCTGTCAGGCTAACATCTAGAATGTACTTAATCCAGACAATTCAAAAAAATTATACAACAGTCAGATATAATATTACTTCAAATTAACCTTCAGTATTTTCTTTCAGTTTATGAAATAGCATAGCAAATACTTTAAAATATTTTCTTCTTTTTTATTAGATGTTTCATTTTAAAGCACAGTAATTTATATGTGTGAAATTAATTGCTTTCTATTGGCTGTTATATTAGTTATTTTCCTTCAGGAAATGCATTATTTGGGTACCCTCACTGTGTTCATGTAGTTGTACCACCAACAACATTACATATGGGCTCATACTCCCTGTAAAACTAGTGCTGCAACTGGAATAATGTAAAATCAACCATTTTAAATCCAAATGTGTGGCCTAAATGGCCAGTTTTACTATGACTTTCCAAATGATCACTGTCTCTTTCATTTATAGACTTCAAGGACAAATTACGAATGACAGTGATCACCTTATAAGTATGCAATGAGATTAAATTAATGTTTGGTAAACACAGAGCATTCCAAATGAGTTTTATAGGGATGGCAATGAACAAATGCTGGACACTCTTCATTAATGATCATTAATGACAAAAAACACAGGAATAATTTCATTCTATTTAAAGTAAACTCAAGCATATTGTTATTGAACAACATGAAATGTCAAACGGTCTTTTATCTCCTTTCTTTCTTTTTGTACAGTTTGACTTAGACACTAGTCCACAAAACACTGGAACGGCCTGTACTTATAGGATTGGCTTTTATCCTTGCTTTTACCCACCCCCCTGTAAGTAGGAAAAGACTATTATCCAATCTCAGAAAGATGACAGAGATCGGATACATTCCTGAGATGGTGCATAGTTCAAACCTTCCACCCTCTGCCTGTACCTGTCACTATTTTATTTACTTTTTTAATTCAGAAAGTGTAAAATGAGGGGTATTTTTAGATAGCGATGAATATTTGCAGTGGCTGGACCTCATTCAGCAAGTTTATTACCTGCATATATTTCAACCAATCTGAGTACGAAAATAAGCTCAGACTTTCCCCTCTGCCAGTTTTGGCTGGGATAGAGTTAATTTTCTTCACAGTAGGTAGCATGGGGCTATGTCCTGGATTTGTGCTGGAAACAGTGCTGACAACCCAGGCATGTTCTGCTTACCTCTGAACAGAGCTCACACAGAGCCAAGGCCTTTTCTGCCTCTCTCCCCACCCCACCAGCGAGGGGCTGGGGGGGGCACAAGGGGTTGGGGGGGACACGGCCGGGACAGCTGACCCCAGGGATGTCCCACACCATATGGCTCATGCTCAGCACACAGAGCTGGGGGAGAAGGAGGAAGGGGGGGATGTTCTGAGTGATGGCGTTTGTCTTCCCAAGTCAGCGATAGGCGTGATGGAGCCCTGCTGTCCTGGGGATGGCTGAGCACCTGCCTGCCCGTGGGAAGGAGGGAATGAATTCTTTGGTGTGCTTTGCTTGTGTGCACGGCTTTTGCTTCACCTATTAACCTGTCTTTATCTCAACCCACGAGTTTTCTCACTTTTACTCTTCTCATTCTCTCCCCCATCCCACCGGGGGGAGTGAGCGAGCGGCTGCGTGGGGCTCAGTGGGCTGAGATTAAACCAGGGCATTTACCCCCTTTCTGTCTTTGTGATCATGAAATCGTTTATACCTTTCCAACAGGCAGCTAAGGACTTTTCCTCACCCCACAAATGTAGCTTTTTTCTGGCAGTTCTCTGAAATTGAGGACTGCTAATCAATTTCTGTTAATTTGATAAATATAATCAAATCAATCAAGCATTTGAAAAAAAAAATGGACAAAATGCATCACTCTAAGTGCGGGGCTTTAAAAGCTCATTTAATCTGGGCACTCTGCCCACAAGTGAACTGCTGAAGGAGGAATCAATTCCATGCACCTCAGTAATGATCTTCTCATAGGAAAAGGCCTTTGTGCGAGATATGTTGTGAAATATTTGCAACTTTATTCTGCATTATGCGATTATAACCTCAGTGCTATTTTTTTAAAGGCTCATAGTTCCGCTTTACCTATATTTTCAGCTTAATTCTGATTCAAAAAACTAATATAACTTCTGAGTGGTGTATGTTATAAACACAAGAGTCCTCCTGTGTTAAAGATGTTTAAGCTGGAGTAAGGATGAAAAGGCTAAATGATTATTTAATTGGAAACACCTGGTAGATAATGGGAGAGAAGCTCAAATTTCCTAATTATATCTATTGTCAGTACCTTTAGGATAAAGAAGATGGGAACAAAGCATCTCAGACACACTATCCACCCAGAGGTTTTTTATTATTGTGGTGCTTGATCTTACAAGCTACTAATAAACTACAGGTGATTACCCCGTTTAGTGATACATATCAGACATGTTTACATACAAACTGAAGCACTCTGAAGTTCAGCAGAGGAAACCCTGCTACTGAAAGATTCTGATTCATGCTGAGTCAACTACGGGGAGGTAATTGGTTTTTCAAGGACAGGAGATGGCATCTGATCTAATCAAGACACATCTGCATCTCCAGGGAAGAGGAAAAGGGAGTTTAAGAAAAGACAACTGACAAGACGGCCTCCTGAATAAGAAAAACAAGTTTGCAAGAGAAACACTACGTCTGCTTCCACCTACAGAAAGACTTCTAAAAGGAGATTAGCTATGAAAGGGATAGTCTCTAGTGTGTGTGACTGCTGGCATATGGCATGCCGAAAGATACAGCGTCTCAGAAGACACATGTCAGCAAGTTACAAGTGATAGCACAACCTCTCCACTCTAATCTTTGTGTAAGCTGATTAAATGAGCTTGTTCTTTCATCTCTTCATATGTCTTCTAGAAAAATCTGTAATAATGTTGACTATTTTGGAAGCAGTAAATAAGCATCTTCATTTGCATTACAATATAGCTTGAGTTACGAGCAATTACAATGTAAATTGAGAGCAGAATTTATCACACTGAAAGGCATGCTGAATCTATAAATCAGGAGACTGCAATACCATAACAAGTGCCCAGATCTCCAGCAAGAGCTAAGGTAACAGCATGTGGGCCCTGTGAAGCTTTGTGATCAGGTGGAGAGCTGATACCTGAGAGTTCAGGAGGGAAAGGACCAACAAGCAGAAATCAGGAAGACACTCTGGCATTCAACAAAATAGCCACTGAGGACGCCCTGGGAGTTTGTCGTATTTGTTCATGCCTTAAACCCAAGATTATAGTTCTTTCTTATGACTTTGAATGCACGCTTTCTAAGGACATGAGAAAAGCCCAGTTTCTGACCTCCTCTATGACACAATAACCTACCGGCTCTATGGCACAGGACAGTGGATAATATCAATTCTAACTCAAATTAAGGCTAGACTGCTGCTGAAAGTACTAGAGACAAAGCTAAAGATTAAGCCTCCTTTTTCTGGCACAATAAAGGCACATATGAATCATTTTCTTCCTTGGAAAGCTTACAGCCTGAATAAACAGGAAGGACGAGTGTCTGTAAAAGCATAATGAACAGGGCTGTGTTGATAAATGTCACATTACTTATGATTTATCTGTATATGCTTTGAGCACACCTTTCCGAGACGCGTGTTCACAAATCAAGGGAGATGACTCTCTGAGGATTCTTTAGAGGGAGAAAAATGGAAAGGATAGCACTAGGGAATGTGAGAAAAAGTGAAAATAGGTGTTTGTGAAGGATGAATTGAAAGATCCTTGGAACAGCTTCCCAATTAGCATTGCAAAAGTTGATCTGAACTTCTGGTTCAAACTCCATGTACAACTCCACCGATCTTCCACAACTGCAGTGAAAACCCAATCTCTCTTACAGCCAGAGAGCGGATTATGAAGTAAGGCAAATCATGAGTTTATAACACCAAATTAAAAAAAAAAAAAATCTGATACCTTTCTAGAGGTTGCCAGTAGTTAGTTGCAATTAGTTGAGGTTGTTTCAAAAGAAAATACACCGGTTGTGATAACTTTGTAACTCAACATTTTAAGTAATCCCTGTGTAACAGGAAAACGTCTTAAACATAAAATGGTACTTTATAAGCAAAGAAATACGTTCTTTAAAGAATGTATGGACATTCACGCTACTGCTTATCCAGTTATCCAGGATAGTGATATTTCACAAAAAAAAAAAGGAAAGTACCACAGGAAGAACTGTTAGAAACAGATAACAATAAAATGCTCACATATAATTTACTCATATCTCAAGAACAATGCCTTCTGAAAATATACCTTTAGAAAAAATATCATGTGCTTCACTGTTCAAATTTCAGCATAAAATAACACCAAATCCCTGCTAAAAATTGAAATGAAAACCAGGAAAGACATGAAAATCTTTTGCTAGCCAAAATATTTATCAGGTATGGAGAAACCAATATTATGTGGTAAAACTTTATTGTAGGCTATAGAGATGCAACCTGGAACAGGTACAAAGCTTTGACATAAAATTCTTTAAGGCAGACCTGAACAAGAAGTCCTTTTGTTCTCCTTTTTTCCTGTCTAGTGTATTGATGTGCTTCCAAGTGTTCAAAAATTCAAATAACAATATATTAGTAATAGTCTATTCATATGCATGAATGAATTTGGAGAGGTCCTGTAATTATCCTCAGCTGATCTGAGGGATGCTCATTTTTCCAGATGAAATCACAGTCTTAAGGATACAATTGAATAATCTAACTATTGAAACAGACATCCAGTATTAAGGAAGCATCAGCAAAACAGTACGTTTAGCAGCGTAACCTCCCTCCTTAGTTTACTCAAGACTTTGTCCTTACCAAAAAAGATCAATAGACACAAAAAAAGCAACAGATGGGACAAACTTCCACTGGCCCTGTTAAAGAAACTTACTTACTGTTTTGCTCAGTTCCAAGGCAACAGAAGAAGGGAAACCAACACAAACATAAATTAAATCTAAACATAAAGTCTTCTCTGTCAGAAGCATGCTATAAATTTAGTCAAAGCAGCCTTGGGGAAATCAACTTTTTGTCAGTCAATACCGGACAGTTTCGGAACTCCATTTGATCATCATACAGTTAGAGAAGCTAAAATCATCATTTACCCGTTAAATTGTCAGGGAAGCAGAGTTAATCATCTGCTTACTGCTACCAAGGGTCCATACTTCACCAGCAGTTACTCAGTTATACTCAAGTAGAAAAAGAGGATAGCACTGTGGAAAGAACCAGCTTCATGACTGACTTTGCAGATCTTGCACAGAATGAAGAAAAAAAAAATCTAATAAAATAGGAAGAGAAGCTTTTGAAGAAATGGCATGCTGGTTTTGATTTTCAGATACTTACTTTGGAGACTCATTATACGAATAGCATTTCTTTATCATCTTCAAAGAATGACAAATTGAGTTTTCTCATATAAGCCTTCCATAGCAATAATATGCTGAACAAGCCAGTTTCCAGGAAGTCCTCCTTATTTCTCTTTCACTTTTACAGTTCTAGTTGCCCACTTAGGACTTAAAAATGAAAAATAACTAGCCCTGGTATATATGGATATATTTTGTATGGAATAAGTACAATGAGCAAAGAAAATGAGAAACTGGAGAGAAGATAAGGTGCTCATACCTTACCCAAGGCCATACCTTTTCTACAGCAGAAAAGCAGTAGACATTTTTGCAAGAGAAAGGCAGAAAGAGAAAAGTTAGGCAGAAAAAGTTGTTATGTATAGATGATATTATTTTACAGACTCCATTTATATTATGATGATAAAATGACAGCTGTGCCAGGTAGAGAATACACAAGATGGAAAAGGCTTGGAAGCAATTACCAAAACAATCATATTCCACACATTTCAAATAGACCGTTTTGATACCGTAAGTATTTTTATTCTCCAATATCTGCCTGGCATAACAACATATGACAAGCCAGTGCTCAGATGTCCAGGAACCACAGATTTTAATACTGTGAAGGCAGAGATTGTGTTAGAGACATTTGGGGAATGGTGTTTGTGTTACGCTATATTACCTAAATTTTGAAGCAAGGTGTATTTTCTGAGTATGAGTGCTGACCAAAACATAATCATTGGAAGGTACGGTAACTCCATATCAGTCTTAAAAGGTTTAGCAAGTAGCTTTCCTCTTAGAAATCCTTTACTGTGTGTGTTTTTGTAGTTTCTTCTTTTATAAAACAAAGTTTCCAAGTCACCTAAACTATTTGCAGCTTATTTGTGCCAGAATTCCTCCTGGATCAACTTCTCACCGATCTCAACCTCCCAGATGTGCCCGCACAGTGGGTCTGAGCCTGGCAGCAGGCTATTCCCAAGGGGAACCAGGCTGCCCCCACCATCATCCCAAAAGGCTGTGGAAAAACTGCACATAATCCCAGCAAAGCTGACCTTCCTGACCCTCTTGAATGCTACCTGTTGTCCTTTGTTTTCTTTTTTCCTTTCCTAACAGATCTAAAACCTCTTGTAAGTTTTTCAAGTTTCAGAAATTACAAATAACTGGGAAAATACAAATTTAACCTTTTTTCCTTTACATCCATTGCCATCACCTCTTGCAAGATTCAAAACGTGATGCTGTTACTGATCAAACCATATTACAAACACAGTTTTGTTTCCTTCGCTGAATAAGTATAAAGTATATATGCAATTCCTTTACAGTTCTCCCCCAGGCTTTCACAATAAGTGTATTTCATATCCGTTTTGAAACTACTGAATTCAAAACCTTTTTTCCAGCCTCTTTGTGTTTGATAAACATCACACTTGCAAAAAACCTAAATAACACTGATTTTGAACCCAACTTGCAGTGTAGTAACCCAAGAATGAAATTCCAGGACCTTATGACAATTCTCTTCTCTCAATCTCTCTTACGCAAAATAAGGACAGAGGAAAATTTTAGTGTGCATTTGGGAAGATAACTATCAGCTACATTAATTCAAAGTTTGTCCAATTTTAATTACAATATTTGAAATGAGATAACACAGTACCATAAAGGGAAATTCTAGCAACGTGCCAAATGTTTTTATAATTCACCACAATATCCTTACATCCTGCTGTTCAGCTTACAGTCATTTTTCGTTTGCCAGCCGGTAATACCACTCTAATCACCTACTATATTTGAATTTTTCCCGTAAGAATTATATATTCACCATTATTAGCACTCCTGTACAGAACTGTAATAACAGTTCAATTTCTTTACTCTAATTCTCTAGCTAGGAAAAGGTATTTGAATGCGTAAAACTTTACAGTGAATTCGGAGAATTGGAAGTTTAGAATGAAAGTCTCTGCCATGTCAAAAACTGAAAGCCTTAAATGAGAATTATTTGTTCAGGCAGCAGCGTGCCCACATTTCTGTGGGTCCTGCTTAGCAGAGCACCGAACGCTGGCAGAGCGCATCACTTTTTGTAAATCTCTAAGTGAGGCAGCTATTAGGATCCTCTGGAAGTCTGACATACGTTCACGATGATATATGCGACCATGAGACAAAAGGCAAGAGAAGTGTGAAAATAGAGCAAAAGAAAGGCCCAGTTCTCTCAGTTTCCAAATTGCTCAGGGGAGAATTAGGGAACAGGTCCTTGGAGCCAGGGATCAGTGTAGCAGAGGTAAGGGACACCCTTGAGGGCTCTTCGGGGAGGGTTCGCAGTTGGGGATCTATATCAAAGCAACCATCTCACCTCCCCACCTGGAGACAGTTTTTGGCAGAATATGTAACAGGATCTTGAGCCTGCGATGTAAAATATTTCACGCAGAGAAATGCTGATACGTTTTTCCACAGAAATTACTTCGACCTCTGTGCTTTGCTCACAGTTCTCGTAGATTAGTTGGACCACTTTACAGCAATATTTGTACCGTAATAAGTTCTATTAGTATTTTCTTAAATGGAAAATGTATTCAGTCAAAAGTGACCCGAGGTAACTCTACCAATTCCCAACATCACTTGAAGATTCAGCAGTTTTCTACACATTTCTTCACTTGTAAAACTGTGACTATTTGTGCTGATGAGGACTCCCTCCCAACTCTCAATTTCACTTCAGTGTTTGAGGAGATGCTTCTGACAAAATCTTTTTCTAGTTACAAAGATATTACAATTTTCCAGTATCATTTATCATTTCAAGCCTGAGAAATGCCTTTCAAATTTATAGAGTCTTCAGGAATGATGGACCTTATCTTTTCACTAATACTACCGCGATGAGGTAGGCTCAAAAGTTGTGTTTAATTTGCAGAAATTTCACATCTGTTTCACTGATTTTGATAGAATATGAAGTTTTTAAACATTACATTGTTAAATGACTGTACTTACAAATTAAGTAAAAGAACAGGCCTTCGTATAGTTCTTGGTGAAAAGTAATAAGTTCAACAAATTTAATGAGAAATAAATCTGAAAAATATATACCTATGATATTTTTGTCTTTCTAGTGGTGTCGGTCCAGCGTGGCCCAGTTTACGTTACAGTCTACTTTTAAGTACTGCAGCACAAAACCCTATTTTATTACTTTATCGGTTACACTTCAGGCTGCTGAGTTCACTCCCACCAAAAAGCACTTTGGTCTGTTTTATCAGTTTGAATCACTGCTTGGAAGTATTTTGTGATGTACGATGCACTTCGTTTCTGAAATACGATATATCTGTAAGATTACTTGTGAGATTTTCTCTCTTTTTCAGAGCACCACAGTTTGCTTTAGGTTTCTGAAATTACTGTCTCAGTCCTGGAAACAGTAACTACTGATCTTTATTCCTAAACTTGCAGGGTTTCTCTAAACCTTCTAAAATCAATGTAAAGACTTAATTTCAAAGGATGTTGTATTAATTTCTAATGTTCACTAAGCTCATCAGTGATACATAAAGTAACAAAAGGCTTAGAACTTGTTTCTTCTATTTTTTCTTTATTATTCTTATTTATTACACAGATTTTTATGTAGTCTCAAGCACAGCTGGGAGAGACACTTCCTACTTATTTCGGTTAAGTTTTTCCTATTATCTTCAGCCTTCCGTAATCACCACTGATGTCAGTAGAAGACTCGCTTAAATATGACAAGCACTGGATTTTTTCCCCATTTATCAAAGGCCATTAGTTCAGTTGCATCATTTTCTTGAAATAGCTCTATTCATTTTATATGTGCTGCAAAACCCAGCTGGCTCCAGTCCTTTAAAACAAAGGTTGTTTGTCTGAAACGTACCTTCTCCATTTATTATTACCTCTTGAGAACAGTTTAAATATTTACTTTTAGTAACAAGAATTGCTAGCCATATTAAAATACTCTTGAGAAGTAGTTCAGAGATGTTTTTTACCTGAAAAGAAATATTGAAGATGAGTTTCTACAGTAATACAACAAATACACATTTTCAAATTATTAGTACCAAAGGAACATTTAGCTACAATATCTGGAATTCATTAGGACACACACCAGATAATACAGCAGTTGCAGCTTGACCAAATACCTTATTGCATCTGCTCATGTTTTTAAAACACTTGAGTAACCTAATGTCACATAAATATAGCTCTCGGCTAGTTCTCTTCTTCAGGAAAAAAATATAAATGCATTTCTCATTAAACTAATGAAGGCAGTACTTAAGCATATTTGAAGGATTGCCAAAATGACAATACCAGCGTTGAAATAAAATAATTTTTCAATGGTATGACATGAGGGCATGGCTGTTATTAGTAATGATAAATTGGTAGAAAGCCCTTTAACTGTACCCAAAGTCCCAGTAAAGACTGATTATAGACACACCATATGGCCCCCTCCTTCAAGTCATCTCAAGGATTGTACTGTTTGATTTATATTTTGGTTTTTCTAACTAGAACCTTTTGGGCAAAGTCAACTGAGCCTGAGAATCAAAGCCTACCTACTCCTACCTAAAGTTTCCTTATGATTATTTGGCAAATTATCTTCTGGAAATATTCCAGTGATTACTCCAAGAAAAGGCCAATATTTAACAGAAGTTGGGACAATCACTTCCCTGTTGACAGATTTGATTTTCTATATGCAAAATAGCAAATAACTGCCTCCTAAAGTCAAAACTTCAGTGAAATATTGTGGGGGTTTTTTACCTTGCAAATCACTCTGAATCATTGCTTTGGTACAGGGGTGTACGTTTCAGGAAGATTATCTACTGTGTAACTCTATGTGCTTTCACTTTCTAGAGGATCCTATTTAAAACACCTAAAGACCACCACCTTGAGCCTGTTCTTAGAAACCTAAGAAAATAAATTACATATTTTTAATGACCTGGCTCACAGCCAATGAATCATAAAATGATCTTGATCAAGCAAAGTTTCACTGGAACTGTGAGAAAAAGAAAATACTGTAACAATTCCATTTGTGAAACCGGAAGCCTCCCTGAAGAGACGAGCCACCTTGCTACCTCCCCAGGCATATACAAGCAAATGTTCTTGCAGGTACCCCACGTCTTTTTGACTGACAGCTGCTGAATTACTGCATATCTGAGTTTCCTGAGGTCTCCACAGCTTCATGTGGTCTCTGTCCCGTCAGCTTCCCCGGTCACTACTGATCACCTGGTGCTACTCACTAACTCATTTTACCATTAGCTACTTACAGTAAGAGTATTTGATTCCCCTTATTTCCACTAACTAGGTTTGCTGTTAGCTACTCCTGTTAACAGCATTTCTTGCGTCCCTTCCCTGCTACTTGGGTTATCCAGTAACTTTTAGTAAGCAAGCCAACACACTGGCTGCATCCGTGGTCTTATCTCAGACATCTCATCCTGCCCAATTCTCCTTTTCGCTGCACTCCCTCCCGTACTTTTCCACCTCACCACCCCAGCTATTACTAAAACACTTGCTTTATAAAATTCTCAGTAACATACAGGTCTACGCAGAAGAGATATACCTTGAATAAGCCTTTTCCTTTTAAAACAAGAGAAAAAACCACCTTTCTGCAATAAACATCTTTTGAACGCGGTTTCACATTGCATTGTTTAAGGTGATTGCTCACACAGTTACCAGTTTCAGTTCTGTGTCAGTTCAAAATTGGTCTTAGCTGCTTCTAAAAGAAGTGGCCTTAATATTGCAACCTACATGAGCAGATCAGCCACTTTATGCCCTCTCAGTCAATTCCAGGTAAATCGCTCGATTCTGCGGCAGATGGCTTCACAGTTCCTACTCTGGCTAGCATCTCTTCCTCTGGAGCTCATCCCCACAACACTTCAGACCGGCAAGCTTGCAATGGTATGAAGTGGCAATTTAACCATAATGACTGTCTAAAGAGGGCTATTAACTTGGTTAGTATAATGAATGTACCAGCTCAACTGAAAGTGTTGAAGTTGCACAGCAAAGAAATCTTTGCCCTCTCACTTAAAAGTAAAAATAATTTTTTATTTTTTTTTTTTACTTTTTCACCAAACAGAATGTTTGGTTGGATTTATTTAGCATTTCCATAACTTTTTCTTTTAAAAAAACCCCTACATTTTTTTCCAGTCTCATTGATTTGGCTCACTTGATTGTGATTTTCTTTTTTCCCCTTGAATTCCATTGCCATATGTTTATTCCCAAAACTGAATATCAGAGATAAAAATATGGCTGGCACACAGCAAAAATGCTTATCTGCTTAGTACCACTTTCACTCAGGCCACCTGATAGAAATTGCCTTCAAGGTGATGAGTTTATGCTATTAGAAAAAAATATTGTTAATAAACAAATTGTGAATGTTTAAGAGAGGAAACTATCACAAGATCTTGGAATTAACATGGGATTTATAACTAATGGCAAAAAAATGGGTACCATACACACTTGGAAAATTAAACGCAAAATTGAATTTTATTTCCTACCAGCACTTGATAACACAGCCCTAATCGTATTTGTGTACACTGGGTGCAATTTCAACCCTGACAAAGTCTGAAGTTTTCCAGTCACCGCTTACATAATAAATAATCCCTATGGCAGAAGATTACCAAGAGGGTTGCAGGAAATACATTTTTATTTTTTCCCTTTTCTGCAACAGTAGATAAACTTCTGAAAGAGGAGGAGGAAGAGAAGAGTTACCTAAATGGAATTTGTCAACTACAGTAATTATGAGAGTGCTCAAGCACATAATTTGCGCACCAAATACAGAATATAAATTACATTTACAAGGAAAATTAAAAATCCTAACAAAAATCTGTGTGTCTATAGTACATATTTTTGTTATTTGATATATGTGTCTCGTACTAAGTTAAAATATTGAGACATCACTTAGAAAGTTTACTGCAAAAAACAGCTCCTATTTGGACTGAATGATACCAATTATGTTTCCCCTTGGATATATTTGGCCCAGACATTAAAAAAAAAATCAAATAAAAGAAATTGAATATCGTTTAGAAGGAAAAAAACTTCTCTATTTTGAGAACTAATTTAATAACAAATAGCCATGGCACAGTAAAATTTCTGTTACTGAAATAATACATAGCATACCAGTATATAAGATTCTAGCTTTGTACATAGTACCACAAAGAAACAAAATTATTATCTTAAATCATTTAAATGCCAATTAAATTCTAACCTTACAATATTCCTTTCTCAAGTGAGGGAAACACACCAGAGAGAGGGAGGCATACTAACCTGAAAAGAAATCCAAGTTATTAATGGAAATACACTGATTTACACATAGCATCACAATACCATTCACCTGCTCTGTCCTAAGATACTCAGTATAAACATTTCTTGTTTGGTAGGAGGATGTTATTAAACTAGATTGGTACTGACACCTCTATATAGCAAGTTATTGTAAGTGAGTTATAGTGACAGTTTTTGTTGGGATTTACTGTCATTCTGAAGCATCTTTATTTGGTTGGTTAAAACTGTCTGAACCTCTCACTCCACCACATTTTTCCATATTGTTCTCTGTCCGAGGTTAAATATTTTCAAATAATTTAAGCAATTTTTCCCCAGCAGGAAACATTTATCTTTTCTCAATATAAAAGTGAGGTTTTGTTTTGTTTTTAAAGTGTTTCAAAAACAAGAGATGTGGATATTGCCTTATTTGTCAGGATTTTCTGCAACCTAATTCACGTTGGTAAGAACTTGCACAAGTACACAGAACTATGTCATACAGAAAATGACAAAGGCGGGAACAAACTGGAGAAAAAATACTTGTCAGCCTCATTTACAGGTCCTACCATCCTCCTGAAAATTTGCATTAACACCTTGTCAGAAACGTAACATTGAAAGATCTTTAAAAAATTCACTCTTCCCTGCAGAAAATTCTGTCTTCTTGCATTATTTACAGATATCAAATGAAGTTGTTAAGAGAAGAACAAATCAAAAAATGGGAATTTCATTCATTTAGGAATTTTATTATTATTTTTCCACTTCCTCCCACCCACTATTGATTTATGATTCAGTGTGACCCCATAAAAATCACTACAATTACATGTTGAGGAACTATCCTTGTACAAAACTATACATATGGAATTTACTTAAAATACGTAATCCAAAAGATGCGATTGAAGCAAAAAATTATGAGATCCCATTACCGTTAAGAACATGTATCATGGATACAGCCAGCAATTCTGTGAGCTACCCTAAGGCCAAGCTAAGGCTGTTATAATGCAAGTCTAAAAAGCAGCGGGTTTTTTTTTTTCTTCCCCCACTCTTGGAGACTTTATAACTAAAGATTTTTATGTGTAGTAACACATTATCAAGTACTAAAGTTTTCTGTGGCCAGAAGTTTTAAATTAAGTTATTGTAATGTCTTTTACCTGAATAATGAGTAATATCCCTACTCAAGATCTCCACCACTGTCTTTCAGCAGATGCTTACTATAACTGCACCGTGGCAGAAGACTGCAGGTGATGGAACTCTGAGAATCCCTCATTTATTCACCTTACTTCATCTTTACCTGTACTGTAATCTTCCCTGCCTATAGTCAGTGAAACGCAAGACTTGGAATTAAATCCAAACGTAACAAGCGGGAAGAGGTTCTGATTTGTCTTTTCTACTTTTAAGGTTTCCCGGGAAAGATTTCACACTGAGCTGCAGAGCTAAGTTTTCACCGGTCACCCCTGAGCGAAGGGTGTTGTACATTCCCTGTAATCAGAAATTTGCATTTGTTTTGGGGATTTCAGTTCACAGACAGAAATCTGTCAATTAACCTGAAGTTGCTTACGCAAAACCCTGACTGTTCACACAAGTGGTACCAGTGAAGTCAATGACGGCTTTTACATGAGTAAGGGAGCAAGATTTAA
>WEKW01021500.1:276683-315095 GCA_013389905.1 Sula dactylatra | reverse complement strand
GGGCAAATTTTTACCTCTTTTGCCCTTTTTTTTTTTTTTTTTTTTTTTTAGTGGAAGAGCAGGACCCCACAAACAATTCTCTCCCGACTACACAGAACCTCAGGGGATCAGTACATCAAAGACATACTTTGAGGGGGATTTAGACCATTTGATTAGTGATAGAAGTAGGCTGTAGCACTCCAAGGACAAGGTCTTGAGGTCAGAATCAGCTACTGTAAGGGAGATCCTGCATAGCACATTGTTTTGCAGAGTGATGGGCAGGAGCTATGGAGCTGCACACCAGTGTCCAGAAAATGGGTTATTAAAAAAAACAAAACACCAAAACAAAAAAATCCCAAACAAAAACCCCAAACGAACAAAAAACATCCCACAGCAACAAAACCTGTATATTCACGCCATCAATAAAAGGAAGCGTTCAGAGGTTAATCGTTTCAGAGCAGATACATCGCTGAGTTGCTGTGAATCTGTTGTATCTCTGATATCCAGCACCGTAAGATAAAATCCCACTTTCACCACCACAACACTTGGTCAACATTTTTTCATATCCAGTATATAAAAAAGAAATAGTATTGCCTCTTAAGTAGAAATAATTTTGATAGAAACACTGTACTTGAATACTTATGAGCATCTTCTCTTGGACACAGTTCAGGGTCTGAAAGCAAAAGTGGGGACAAGGAAGAGCCTAGCAGATATGCAACCTGTAGACCACAGTTCAATTCCGTGAAAATCTGAAGTTTACTGAAAATCAGCGATTGCTTCATATATGGATTTTGAGAAACACCATGTGATATTCATTCGCTTCTTACAGTACACTTAAAAGGATGATCTGTCTCCCCTTATGTTGGCTTCCTCTCCTCTCCCCACCTTTTTTTTTTTTTGGTCCGTGGGAAGTCTGTATTTTTCTTGTCAAGTCCATAAAGCACTCTAGGTCTTAGGGACCAGATAAATAGAGGGATGAAAAGAGGTTGGCAATAATTACTTCAACACCAGCAGAAACTTGCAGCTCCTGAAAAATAAGAAATAGAGCCTTGCCCTTAAGTTAACAGCAGTTTTAATAAACCGCATACTAAGCATTTACTGAAGACTTCTGATATGCGTGTACACTCACGACAATTTAGCTCTCCTGCCTGACAACAACTTTGCCTGAGGGAGACATTATTAGATACATTATTTTATTTTTTACATTGTTTATGTTATAAAGAATGGTAAAGCCTATTCAGACCCACGCCCTTCTCCATCCAAATGTCTCAACAAACAGCAACTGGATGGAATAAATGAGAGAGTATAGCACATATTGTTAGCATTTGATGGATGTACACTGGCTTAAGTAAAATGGATTTGTGGTCTGAGGAAATTTCCAGCTGGCAAGAATCCAGGCTGTAAAAAGCCATGACCACAACAACCACTAAGTAGCATTCTCAGCAAGAGGCGAAAGGCTAAGGAGACTGCAGTCCCTTCAGGCTATGTGCTTGCATGGTCAGGGGACAGCATGCTCATTACTGCTGAATACGCGTTTTAATTATTTAACTGAAACCATGAGCTTTTACTCCTTCGGTGCCAAACTTTATTAGCACTTTTGTTTTCAGTGTTGCATGTTGCAGGTACGTCCCATAAAGCCCCTGTCGGATTTTCACACCAAGGCTGTCCTGCCACGGTTGCTTTCTAAAACACGAGGCCAGCATGAACAGTAGAACGTGAAACCGCCTGAGGAGCTCAGCGTTCACATATAGTGAGCTCATGAGAAAGGGAAGTGAAGGTAAGAGAGATCTAACTCCGAGTTCAGAATGAGAGCTGGAATGGTCTAATACACAATATTAAGAAATCGCTACGACCCCAAGTTCCAGGAGCAGGAGGCTGATTCCACTGCACACAGAGGGATAAAAAGGCAAATGAAATGACTGACCACTGTGCATGAGATGGCCTTCTACACCTGTAGCTATTGTACAAGGAACTTCAGAAATACAAGAGATGGATATTTTGATAAGTAAAACACAAAAGGTTTGCAGTTTGATATAGAACAGGTACTAATTCTAACAATTACAGGTGCAGAGAGCGCATCGCAGCTCCATATCAGAATTACTTAGCAGTTAAAACATGTTTATTTTCATGCTCGATCCATAATTTTTAATTTTAAAAACATAAGGTTGCTCTTGAGAGTCCTGGTCCTTTCCATGCCCAAAAGGCAGTTTGGTCCCAAGGACTGTTTGCTAGTGGTAATAATTCTTCGTCTTTTAATTAGCAGTTCGTTAGCTAAGTGAACAAACAATTCTAATTTGCACACACAACTCTCTTGAAGAACAGATAATTCTAGATAGAGATAGACCGAAAATAAGATGCAACTGATGCATTAGTTTGTCACTAAATATATTTTGCCAGGCTGGTTCTCAACAATCCTGCCGTGGTGCTGGAAAGACAAGAAGTTTCTTCCAGTCTCATGATAGGGTATCCACAGCATATCAACAAAGAGAAAAAAAATGAAGAGGCCAACATATTCCCATATCAGGCTGATTATCATGTGGCAGATCGCTGGATTATAATTTCTGGTATCACTGAATACTCTGTCATCCACATGGATCACATGCCAGTCTGAAAGTGTGCTCTTTATATAAGTAGGAATTAAATTATCTAATTAGGTTAAAGCAAAAGGTAATAAAGTGACCTGAAAAAATGCCTGGGAATTAGAGCAAAACATAGACACCTTTAATTATAAATATATACTCAAAACTGATTTGATACGTTAGAGCAGAGGTGCATTATATTAATCTCTTAAAGGATGCAATTCAACATATTTCTTGATTTTGATAGACCTATGACACTTACACCAAAACCAGCAGAAAAAGCCCTTTGCTAAATTAGGGCAGACTGTGGCAGACATGTTTTGAGCTTTGTAATGTTAATGTCAAAAAAAAACCCAAAGAGAAAAAGAGAAAACCAACAAAACCAGCAATTTTGTGAGAAGGAATAATACAATGAATGATAATTATACAAGCCTTGATGACCAAGTGAAAACATTCTTTTAACAGAGGATTGGTAAATACGCCTCTTGAAGCTCAAAAAACCAGTTTATATGGCATGACAGGGTTTTTACATGGCACTGGGAAAAAGAAAAAATATAAACATAAAACCAAGTGACAGAAAAAATGATGCTTGATCTTTGGTCACTCTATGCCAAATTGAAAGCATAATTTATTAGCAGACTAATTATTTGAACAGTTTATACAAAGAAAAACAAAGAAACCCCCAAAAATCCCAGCAGATTTTAATTGGATGTTATCTTCTTCCCTTAATTTTCTTTGCCGCTGGTTTTAGATCTGACTGATCCTACTCAGAACTAATTCTTATACTTTGC
Organism: Sula dactylatra; assembly: GCA_013389905.1. NCBI lineage: Eukaryota > Metazoa > Chordata > Aves > Suliformes > Sulidae > Sula > Sula dactylatra. Next base: position 311,746 of record WEKW01021500.1, on the reverse strand, counting down.
AATGTAGAAAAAGAAATCATTGTTCCTTTGCAGCTGGATCTGTAACTTGTAAACTGATTGACAGCTACAAATACAACAAAAGAAGAGGTATGTTACCATACATGAAGTAAGAGAGACCAATGCAGAAGGACAGGAGCAGAAGCTGCTGATGCGGAACTCAGACAGATCTAATAGGGCAGCAGAGGTTGGTGTCCTTCCCAAACAATTCATGCAGGTCCTAAAAGCATCTCTTAATTTTGGGCACAAGTTCCTATCAGTCAACCCGTTGTTTCAAAACAAAATGCAGAAACCTGCTTTTCTAGGAAAGTTGCACTACAGCCAGGGTCATCAATGTTATCAAAGAAAATCTAAAAAGAAGTGACCCACCCTCAGAGTTAAAAGCTCCAATTAGGAATGTCTGGAACCTGAAGTTCGTTCCTTCCTTTAAAGGAGGACAGTGAGGGAATGCTTTGGAAAGCACCATGCAACGGCATGCTCTGGGCAACGAAGGTGCAATAATGCGCTGCCTGCTTAGGAGCTAATTGGCAAGGAATGAAATTTTTACAGGTATTCTTTAACCATGACCTCCTTGAACAAGGCCAGAGGTATTTTCTAGCCCACACATTGCAGCGCACCTTATTTACTAACCCCAAAACACAGCAAGCTGCATTTGTTTTCAACTGTGAGAGCTGTCATTAAAACAGAGGCTCAAGAATAGATACATTAGCTTTTTCCACCTTGGAAAGTTGATGGACCCCTACTTCAAAAGGGTTCAATTTATCTGTCAAGAACATAATATATATATTTTAAGATTATTTATTAAATTGTAACCTGATATTTTATCACCTCTACCAGCTGGTGAGTCTGTCACAGATTCATCCTCTATGTTGGACCAGTAGAAGAGAAAAATGCTAGGATTTAGAAAATTAATTATGACCTCAGCAGCCCGACTGCTGCTGATGTATTAAAAGAGACGAGAGAGCTGAAGCAAACAGAGGAAAACAAGGAACAAAATTAAAATCTGGAAGATATAAATGCTAATGAAAAAACTTTCAATGCACATTTTTGAAAGAGATTGATGTTAAAATCTCCATAAAATTAATGCTATTCGTCAATATAAACCGAAGTGTAATATTCCCCTGCATTCCTGAAACACATCTATATCTGGATACCTCACACAGCAGACTGAAAGCAGTTCCAATGCTATTTCTCAATACCCTGTGTTTATACACCACAGCTTTTTCTCCCCACCCCCTTCTATTAAATTATTTATTTATATTTATTGAATTATTTAAAAACCTCCAAGTTCTTTGAGTTTATTACATGTTAATATCCCAATTTAAAAAAATATGGAAATTAGGTTCCCGTGCTTAGTTCCCATGTGATAGAAGTACCCATACACATTTTTTTAAAAAAGCATTAACTCTCCAGCTCCAGGTGACTAAGTCTGAAGAGTTTTGCTTTAGGTGATTCAGTGAATCTCAGACTTCAGGCACACAAGCCCCTGCTTCCAATATGTTAATATTTACGGTATATTTCAAATGTACTTGTATTAAACCACTTATAAGTAGTTCTGAACATTACCCATGATAGTTGCTTATATTCAGAAACTATCTTGAAGTAATAAATCTATCGTGACACATGTTGCTAAAAGAGAGCTCCTTTATGACGCTACTAAGAAAATTTTATAGTCAAAAGATTGTCCCATGTTATGACTGTGAGGTTTTTATATTTGCTTCTTTCTATCATATTGTACCCCTCCGGAGCTGATATTTTTTCCCCCTAAATTAATAGCAACATCATCCTTTGTGGAAAATGTGTGTATCAAAGACATTATATAGATGATCGAGGCCTGAAGACAGTTACTAAATACCTCTTTTGTAAGAAATTAACTGCAATGGAGTTTTTCGTATTTGGTTTTTGTTTGTTATTACATAAAGTAATGTTACAGCTAAGTGAATAAATGGAAGAACTTACAAGAAGTAGATTTGAAATCACATTTTATAATTGTGGATCGAAGGAAACAAAAATGTAACTAGATTTGAGAATACCCATGGACCTTACTCCCGATAATAGATCCAGTACATTAGCCGAGGCATGCACCCATTGAACATGTCATAAGAGATGATGCAATACATAATCTAAAAGACAGTCCTAGAGTCTCATGCATAGCCATTAGAATCACACTGCCTAAAATTCAACCATTTAGGGCTTTTTTTTTTTTTTTAAAAAAAGATATTTATCTTTAATTTAGTTAACTTTAAGGTTCCTATCTATAATCAAAAGAAAAGCGTTTCTGTCCATTCCAGCAGAACACCCTCAGAAAGGGTTGGCAGCAGAGCTCAACAGCTGGCCCTAAATTTCAAGTGGCATTTCTCAAGCTCCTTTTTTTGATGTGTATCACAATCAGTGGTACAGATGTCAATGCATGTAATTACTGGCAATTTCTGTCTCTGTTCCAGGACATATGTCTTTAAGTGGCTAGCTGCCAATAGCATAGCACAGCTGAGGATCTTCTCTTGCCATTTAGGCTACGGGGCAATCAGCATGTTGTTGTAAGAGGGTGAAGTACGGATAGTGTATGACAAGACCAAGGGAAGGGTTAGGACTGTCAACAAAATGCCATACTTCTGGCAGCCTCCTGAACCACCTCTCGGACTTCTGAGGTAGGGTTTTTCCTACCACAGAAGACAGATGTTGTCTTGGATAAAGTGATTTACCCCCAGTCACCCACAAAATCTATGTGGAAAGAAGGTAACTGCATTCAACTGTGTGAAAATGAGCATCCCTTGAGGTCTAGCTGTAAGTGCACATGGAAATTGTCAGTTAAAGCTGGGGAGTCTATTTACAGATAGGCGGCAGGATGCAAAAGCACTGGCAGGGACTGCCTCTTCACTTTTTTTGTCTCTTTGCTGGTTAGCTGCAAAATGTTCCTGTTAAAGTGACCTTGTCAAAGTGATATATTTATTACAGAAGAGTTCATCCACTAGAAGAATACACAGATGAGGCACCATGATTAGTGGCAGCAAAGAAACAATGATTTCTATTTATCTAATAGCTTTTAAGATATAATGGAAACAGGCCAACTTCGGTGAGATTTTCCTGCCAGGATACTGGACACAGACCCGCAATCCTGATTTAAGGCTGGACTGCATTTTGGACAGCAAGTCCAACCAGAGCCAGCAGGCAGATAGGAATGGCACTGCAAGTTATTTCAGTGGATCTCATTGAAGTGAAAGTGAAATTACAGCTAAGATCACGTGGGGCATAGTGACCCCAATATTCATTCACCAGGACAAAACCACCCTGAGACGTAGGATGCAGCTTTTTGAAATACCTAATGACAAATCCACCTCTGGTCACATTAATAGCAGTAAGAGTTTTACTAATTGCTTCTATGGGAACCACTGGGTTAATACAGAGAATTTCGAAGACTTTTTTCCCTCCTGGATAAAGGAATATTTATCTCACGAACCACTGAAATCAGTTTTAAGATAAGACCTTTCAAAGGAGTATACATCTGGAATTCAGAAAGCAATTCTACACTTCTATGCACAAGAGTTTAAAAGAAAACGTAAGGATCTTTATGAAGCTTTGTTTTGTGCTTTCATTTTATCTGCCTTTCCAGGCAATGAAATGGTCTCCTCACACCATTTTTTTGCCAGACTGTTTTGAAGGCTTTAGTTGTGACGTACCATGATTTAACAAATATAAAAGAACTTTATTCCATAATGGAAGTAAAACAAAGATTTATTTATGCTCCTAAGAGCTTAATTTAAACGAAATAATTTACTAAGTCATTTTACCTATCCTTAGTTTCCCACCTGAGGTGAAAAATGGAACTATTGGGTCACAATAAGAAAACTTGCTCTCATATTAAGCAAACATACTGAATGATTTAATATTTTTAAAATTGAGCAAGCCTTCACATGGGTTTATTACTGCTTTTGCTGAAGATTTTGATCAGCTGTAGAATTCCAAGTCTTAGTAGAGCAGCTTCTTAACTTTTTATTTAAACAAAGTAATTGACGTTCCAATGTCTTTTTGTGTTTTTATTCCCCGTTCCTAAACCAAAAGAGGCAAAAATTAATTTTCTAGGCATAAGATAATGACAAGGTAGGAAAAAAGTGAAACTAAAATTTCAAATTAGTCTCCTAAGTGAGTCCTCTTTAGTGTTCATATTTTGTTCCTGTAGAAGTAATTAAGGTTCCAGCAGTACCCAAAGTTTTTTTCCCCCCCCCACCGGTATGCCATTATAAATTCTGTACCTAATTAATAAGTGCTTTAAAAAGCTGAATTAATTAATAACAGGAGCTTGCACTGAAGAACCAGTGAAAGGATATGTGTACCAAAACACCATATAAGTCAGCTCTAGATGCTACCAAGTATAGGATTCATAGCTGGGGATATGGAGAAAATAGTAAACTTTGCTGAAACTCCATTTTTAACTCAGTATGAATCCCAGTGATTGACCACAGGTATGTCACACATTATTATTTACTGGTCTAATCCCATAACAATACCTCAAAACAAAAATCAGAGAATTATTGCAATGATTAACTGAGCACGCTTACAGTGGCAGGTAGAGCTGCTGCTATACAACCAGATAAAGTATGGCCTCAAACCTCTCACAAGCCTACGTATATCTACTTCAAGATGGCTTTTTTAAAAAAGAGAGAGAAGGCAAAGTATTAGAATATTCAGCAGAAAATGTTGGTGACTCATTTACATGGAAGCAGAGGGGGAATAGGAGAGCTGGGGGAGGGACGGGGGACACACAGCCATAACAAGTATGGCGAGCTAAAAGCATAAGGGGGGCGGGAAGACAGCCAGACTATAAAACACATCATGTACATTGGAAGAGAGAACAAAGAAAATATTCACTTGGTGTTTGGCTGTCAGCGAAATCATAAAAACTCGGAGAGCTATAAATCTATAAGGTGGTCCGTCTTTTCTTTATGGCTTTGCTGACTTGTATAGCAGATTCAAATCTTTCCTTACAACAAACTGGGAAAAGTTTTACAGCCATGTTCTCCTTTCTTCCCTTTCATTAGTCAGTGCTGCCGCCGTCATTAAAACTGACTCGTCTAAGCAACATCTCTTCAGCTATGGAAGAGGAGAGACCAGCACCACTTGCCAGCCCTCCCACCAGCCCGACCACATCACCCATGAGCCCAGGCACGCGCAGCAGTCCCCTCTGGCACAGTGCTCCGGTGGGTCTGCCCTCTCCCAACAGCCTCAAGCTCAAGCCTTACCTTTACCACCTAATGATGTATCTGACATTAACGTGGAAGACTTTTCGTCTTTGCTTTTCTTGGATGTCAAAAAAACACCTGACCTGTTATTTTATTTAGTACCTATATGCATATCCCTCCCCAGCAGTCATTTAGAAATCTGTCAGAAATTATAAAGTAACAAGTGTCCAGATGCCAAAGTCTTCCACCCATTTGTAGAACACAAGTTGTTTTTTCACTCCCTCTTTCAAGAGCAGGGGAATCAGTCATATTCTGGACTAAACTAATCAGGTTTCTGACTTCAATCCGTCCTTGAGGATTTCATGCTTTATTATGAAGCTGATAAGAGAATTATTCTTCACTTCCAAAGAGGACTGGACTACGTGGCGTGCAGTCGATGACAAAAACCTTCACACTTTTATGTTGCATCAGGACATGCTTTTGTCAGACTTTTCACATCAAGCACAACGGGGCAAACGAGTGCTTTTAGAAAAAATGGACTAAAGGAAATCTGATACTGTAACAAGGGAAGACGGTATTTACTAATAAAATCTCTTCCCCACTGCTAAATGCACACCTCACTAACACACATAGCGAGAAAACCTCTTACTAAATGTTTTGGAAACTAGGGTTTTTGATTTAAGGACTGTTTCTCAGGCTGTATCCCACAGCCACACATGGACAGTAGAATAGAGGCAAACTGTGAAACAAGAGCAAAATACGTGGTTTTCAATAGACATATTCCCATGTATGCTGACAAAACAAACAAAACATAAGAAACAAGACTAATAAGGACAGTTTAGCCTGAAGATTTTTTGAGTTACAAGTGAAATCAAAGTATAAAAAAGGTTGTGTAATCTTTGTAAATACAAAAAAGTTTGAGAAACGTTACTGAATAGTGTTGATAGAATTTTCTCTACTGAGTCTTGATTTATGGAAAGTGGAGCAAAACAGACATTGTAATGAAGTAAAAGAGAGAAAGAGCAACATAGCAATAAAGATCATATGCAATCCTTTGGGAGCACCTGATCCCCAAAGACTGCTAATGTTGTATAAAATGAATTATCAGCAAGAGGAATTATTAGGAATGTTCCTATGAGCTGCTGTCAGCCTTTGGGTCAGGGTCTCCGACTAGGTTACGTACTTTGTTTCAATCACTTGCAGCTGGAAGAAAGATGAGAAATGCATTCCCGTAGCCTGGATAAAGGAGCGAACCACTTTGTCCATTTCTTGAATGAAGATCCTCTTACTGTCTTACACAGCTCAGCAATTATTTGCCCAGTTTGCAGATTCAGAAAAAGGTTCAGGACAGTGTTTTTCCAGTGAGAAAAATGTGTGTCAGAAACACCCTCAATCTAATCCTACATGAGCTAATTTACAATTTATTAAACTTTTATAATAGGCCCCATTACTACAGTATTTGAACAATATTAGAATTAAACTAAAACTGTAAATTTTAAAGAATGCCATTCAATTACCACCTAGGTAATGATAATATAGTTGAGGGTTTGGTTTTTTTCTCCCCCCCCCCCGCCATGAAGCCATCTCAGATGTTTTGATATTGTTATACCAAAGTGGTAACCATATTACAAGCTGAACATATAGAGCATGAGATTTTAAAAACATTTAACAAGGTGTTCATTACGTTTTGGTACAAATCATTCCACAAGTAGCAGTTGAGTGTAATTTAACCAATGAAGTAAAAGGTATCATTTAATCTGTTACTTTTAAGTTCTCACTTATTGTAATCTGTCAGAAATCCAAACAAGGGAACAGAAAGATTTTTTTATCATAATTTTCATGAAACCCATTCTACACTACTACATCATATGTACGACAGTGGCATGTGCTTTATTTTGCCTGACGTGTACAGATATAAAACATTTGTTCCTGACAGAAATAACAATAGCTGATCTAAATTGTGATGTAGTTAATGAAAACAGCAGGGAATGGGTGCAGGGAAAGGGAGAGAAAGGTGAGGGTGGTAGAACGTTTCCATCCAAATGCTACACAGATGAACTTGAACATGATTTAAAAAGGTACGTATATAGGACTGCTTAGGCAACCATCGTCATAGCTTAGCTTTTCAAGAGAGTGAAAAAAGGTGATTTTAAAAAGGAGAATTAGAACAATGTTTGTGTTTTGGCAAGAGTTAACCTATAGAACTGTTTCAAGACAGGAGCAACATCACTGGAAAAGATGGAAAGGTACATATCAGACAAGTAGGCAGGGCAAAAAGAAAAAATTGCTGGTATTTGAAGTAAGAGGGAACAGTCACTGCATGTGAAATTTGAGCTGGGATGCTTAAAATCTCTCTCTAAATACTATTATGTGGAAATTATAAATATTAGCTTAGAAAAAAAATCTGATTCATACAGCTGAAAGATTCCTAATGAACTTTACTTTTACTACATCAGTCATTATTCAGTCTGTGATAATGTTTTAGACAAGCAAAGCCATTGTCAATAAGTTCTAGGATGATAAAAGTAGCAGATTTTAAAACAAAATTATCTGTTATTGTGTATGTACAAATTAACACCTACGCACACAAGATACGCAAGACTGAATGTGTTTTAAAATGAAATTATTGACAAAATTTAGAATACTTCTACACACTTGCAATTATTTTTTCCAGTTGTTAGGTGATATTATGCCCTTCACGGTGTAAACTAGGTAGTACATAATTACCATCACTGCTAATTTCTGTTAGAACGTAATCTATGGAGAGCACTACTTGCAATATTACCTTCACATCTTCAGAGCCCAGCCTGATATGAAGAAAGTTTTAATTAAGCTCACCATCATTTTGAAGACAAGGGCAAGAGTTGCAAAACAGTGACAAAGGCATCACAAAATGCTCGAGAGATCACTGAAAACTCAAAGCACAATATCTCCTTACCCAAGAGATTTAAACTAGCAGGCAGGCTGAATATCTTTTTTTTCTCCCGGGAATAAAAAGTTTCTCCTTAGGGATACACACGGTAACACATTAAAAAAAAGGGGGGGAGATAAATACTGCGTCTTCAGGAAAGTCAATGGGGATTAGCCTTCTGTAAGACTCTGCTGCCTTTGGTATTTTATCTATGTTGGCTACTTGTAGGTTCACAAGATCAGTTACTTCCACACAACTGTAAGATTTTAGGCAAATAACAGATTTCTACATAGAGATAGACTAAAAGAAAATTAAAGGAAGGCTTCAAGAAACATTTGAGGCAATACTCAGCTAATACCCAGACTGGCATAAACACATCCACTGTAACAGAGCAACACTAATTGAAAGCTAAGAGCTCAACTGAAGTGACTAACTTGAAAATATACATAAGAAAAGAGACCCAAGGAGCCAGAGATAAATACTATTCCCCTGTCAACCGGAGCAGGACTGTTCAAAGGTGTAAAAGCATTGCTGAATGCAATCTGAACTCTGTGGGCTGCAAGTCCATTGGCAAGGCTACTTCTGACTTTTCAAATAAAAAAAATGTTTCAGTACATCTAAATTAGGCACAAGCTGCATAATGAACAGTGTAAGTCTGTTAGTGTCTAGTATACGTCCAGTATAGTATAACTAGCTTATGTCAAGTATTAACCATTTACTGGCATGACAAGTCAAGGCACTCACAGCTATATCCTTTATACGATGCACATCTGCTGTCCGAGAAGCCCAATACCCCAGTATGATTTTAACTGGTGTGTAAAATATGAGCAATATTCCTACCTTACAAGGCATCTCATAAATAAAATATTATCCTGTTACAAATGGCACACTTAGGAGCAAATCTTTCATTGCAGGAAACATAAGTGCTTCACCGAGACACCTGAAACAATAAATGGTGTCCCTCAGGTAAGCTTCTGGCATAAAAGGTTGGTTGACCTGCCTTGTGAACCATGCTGTTTGTAGCATGTAGCCATCTCTGACTGTTTGGGGTCGATAACACAAGAACATGGAAATAAGCATAGTCAATTTAATTTTTTTACAAATTGAAACAGCAGACTCTTTGCACTTGCTCTTCACTGTCCTATACCTATCTTGACTGCTGCGACGCTAAAGAGTACGTTGCGGTGAAAACCAATGAGTCGGTCACTTACTGACGGCAGTCGATTAATATATCTAGAAGATACGCCCGTAGTTCAGGATGTGTACTTTCACTCCGTTGCTAGAGAAGGCCATACAGATTGTTAATTACCTCCTTACTATAATAATAGCAATAAGTGACTAGAACAACCTGCTAACAGCGTCCATTAAAATTAAAACCTTGGTAAATTTGTTTCGAAGTGTATATGGTATTGACAAGAATGAATATAAAATTATTCAGATCTAAAATGGACTATATCACTATTGTGACATTTGATCACAGCACTTCCCTTCTTCAAAGATTTTACAGTGGTACAATAGAAGCCAGTTATCCAACCATAAAATTTCTGCTCTGTTATTCAAATGCTATGTCATTAGAAGTCATTGTTGCAATGCTAGTTCACCTAGCAATTATATCTATGTAAGAGAATAAGCAATGCAATGGAATAAAATCAATCACTGGAGGATTGCTTTGTATTTTATATTGGTATGAAAGAATATATGCAAGAAAAAAACAGATGCTAAACAAAATAACTCTGAGAAAGAAATTATAAAGGCCATTACACAGTGATGTAGACTGTGAATCTGATTTAAAATTGGTAGGAGACTTATTCAATTATCAAACTGTTCGAAGTGAAGCTAAGAACAGCTGTAAGAAAGATAATTACGTTCTCATGGTTTAGTGCTGCCATTTGATTATTTGAAATGTCCTTTAGACTTTCAAAACTGATGCAGTGTAAGAACAAACACACTTATCTTGTGTTCAAGTCAAAAGCGCTTTTCAAATATTACATGCTGTACAGTCTAGAATTTATGTAACAGTTAAAGATCTTATTGAGCTGGAAAATAGAGAGACTTTTCTCTCCCAATTTGTTCTTCAGTTATTTTCCAGTTGAGTAATATCATCCCCCTTTCAAACTTATAGTCAGTAAAACACAGTTGACTGTTCACAAGTTTCCAACAGTACAAACTGACAATTTGATAAAATATGTGGACCTCAAAGAAAGTTGGTTTGACAGTTTTTTACATAGAAATTATGTGACTTCATACATATTATTGTGATTTTTTGCTATGACTGCTCTTTATGTTGCAACCATACTGTTACATATTTACATGTGTTTATGTGCTAGAAAACATGGTATTGGTTTAAAAGGAGAAATTAATAGCATACACAAAAAAAATGAAACATTAGAAACATTATAAAGAAAAATGAAAAGTATAACTTCATTTTCCTTTACTTAATTGTAAAGAAGCATAAAATTTATACTGTGTATCACCCATATTTAGTTAGCATCATATGATAAAATAATACACAGTAAATAGCTTTAAATTGTATTTGTCCTTCACATACAATTTTGATAAACTGACATAGGAAAATAGAACAGCTCCAAGCAGTGTAAGCTCCATCCTCATCGACATGTTTTGTTTCAAAAGCAGAACATTCCAGAGATGCATCAGTTTTGACAAAGCTTTGAACATGAAGATATCTAAGGTCCAAGGTGAAGACTCCCTGGTTACTCCTGACTAGAGAGACTCAGATTGAAAACTTGACCTTTCGGACTAGTAATAGGTATTTCATCAATTCCATTTCACAAAAATACATAAATGGGGATTTTTTCATTCTTGCACAGAACACTTGCGAAAGATGGCTGATGTTCTCTAAACGTAAGCAATAAGTCATTTTAACAAGGACCTTTTCATATTCTTTGTTTTTAACTTTCTAAACAACTAGCAAATAGCAGGATGGCATTATTTGTTGTTTGGCTTTTGACCGGTTTTTTTTTATTTATTTTGTTTAAAACAGCTGTGAAGTTATTGTATGTGGTTATATTTCCATTTTAAATTATGACTGCCCTCCAAGCTGTAGAGCCACTCAGACATATAACTAGAAGAAACATCTTCTCTCATCAGGTAATCATTTTAAAAGTTGTAAAAAAGCTAAGTAAAATTTAGAATTTCAGCCATTTTTCTCATAGGAGGATCAAACCATTCTCACTTAAAATCTAATCACATCAGCTTCCCAGAGACTAAAACGAAGGTTAGAACATGAGAATTCATGAGATACGTTGCATCCTGTCACTAGAAAAATACCGTTCAGAACATTCTGGGCCTTTCATGACCTACCTACTAAATTCTTCAGCCATTTTGAGCTTACCCTCGTATACCAAGTTGATCACCAATACACTTTTATGTGACCCTTTTTGCCTATTCATAACCCAGTGATACAGATGTGATCGCTGGGGTGCTGCAGTTCTCTACACTCAGGAAGCAGCCAGCAGATATTCTTCATGGGATTTCCATCATTGCAATGACACAAAGCAAAGCCCACCTACCCGCAATCAAAGCACAGTACAAGTCTGACTGTGAAGACTGCCAGCCCACTGTTAGAAGCAAGCCCAGGGAATCAGTCAGTCTTTCATGTCAGAAAAATAATATCCTATTTCCAATATCAGCAAGAAGTTTTTTGAAACAGTAAGGGTCTATTAAATAACCCAGACCTGAGCTGGGTTTTGAAGCTTCCACAAAATAGCTGCTCAAGAATGATGAACTGGAACTTGTTTTTATCTTTGAAGTTGACAAAGTATTTACCAGTTTTTAAAGGAACTTCCAGGTGGAAGAAAACATTAAGAAATATGGTTTTAAGTACTAAAAATATGAGTCATATATTGTACATCATTCTAAACAATCTAGAAGTTATAGTACAGATTCATTTCTACAGTGAAGATTGGAAACTTTATCAGCTGGAAGGAAAACACAAGGTCCTAAGCACAATCTCAGAACACATAGATTCAGGCAAAAAAAAAATCTGCAAATATTTATGGAGGTGAAGAACAGGCTACTAGTAGAGACGAACCAAGTGTTTACACAGGATGGACGGAAGAGTTTGCAAAAACTGCCACATTTTATTTTTCTGTCTTGTGCCTTCACTGACTTTTTTTAGGTCATTCAAATTTCGGGAGGCTTCTGTTGCCGTACTTTGACTCATATTTAATTTGTTAGATACATCCTTGCAGACGTGTAAGGTGAGTTAGAGTTGTGAAAGCAGATATTTTATTGCGAATGCAGTATTTCCGGGTCTGAGGCACAGATCTCCTCCTATCCATGACATAAAGATATATAGATACATTTATATATGTATATTATATAGGCTCAAATGCATGCATACACTTGTATATCCACATAGAAATATACATTTTCAATGTATTATTACATGTACATACATGCATATCTCTTCCAAAGAGAAATTCTCACTTGATCCATAGCTGAAAAAATTTATTATCAAAACATTTGAGAAGAGATTGTGGAACATGAGGAAACAGCATTAACCAACAGTTATTGAATAATTACTGCAATGAAAGTGCTGCTATTTGATAAAGCACTGCTCCTTTGAAAGTAAACTTTCATTGCTCTGCACGTAGGCTGCCACATACTGAATTCATTTGAAACAAACACAAACCATTTTAGACCGTCACAGTGAAAGACTAAGGTGATATGTCACACATCGATCAGGAACCCACCTACAACTCTGCTGCTATTGCTTAAATGTCATTCTGTGAATTACCTGAGACTCACTAACAAGCATGTTTTCCACCTATATGAAACAATTAAATATGATACTATTAGCAGCATCAATTAAGGTAGATAAAGTAATAGTCTAATTGAATGCTTGAGGAGGCTAATGGCCTTGCTTTCACTTTATAACAGATTGCACTCTCTATTCATGTGTTATAAAGCCAGACATGGGATCAATAGTTTCTTCTGCTTAGAAAGCCTCCTTGCCTGGAGCATAATAGATATCTAATTTCAGATTCATTACTCAGGCTTTCTTCTCTTAATCAAGAAATAATATATTACGGGGAAAAAAAAGTACTTTTTTAGAGGCATAATTTCCCCATCATTGCATTTTAAGAAAGTTTTAAGTAACTCCCTCAGCTTTAATTCCACAGAAGCAAAAGACCCTTTTATCTTAGGACTTACTCTGATTCTCACTTGGTGAAGGAGAATCTCCTGATCAGCTCAGCAACAGAAATGTGTTTGTGCTTGGAGCCTTGTGTTCCCAGGGGGGCTTTTTCGGAACTGCAGAAGAAACTACATGAACAGAGTTTGCATATTTAAAATTAAATAACCTGTGAGGAAAAAAAAATTAATTTGAATCATCTCATTGCTTTTCTTGTTCAAGTCAGGCTCACAGTGGTGGAAAAAGTAGGTTTGTTTTTTTTTTTTTGAGCAAGACCAAAGTGAACAAATTTTGTAGCAGCACAAGCACTTTTAATGTCTCTAACTTTTTCCTTTCGGATCAAAACCAATAGTACTTATTTATAGTAGGCCACCAACCAGTCCTATTATAAATGTACTTTATACTCGATTGGCAGAAATTGTATTGTTGGCAATATTGGTGGTTCTTAAAAAAAACAAAACCAACAAACTAACAAAAAATCCAAACAACAACAAAAAACCAGCTTTGCGATCAAAACAGGACTAAGACAGCAGAAATACATTAAGACTACTTGATGAATCTTTTTGGAGGCAATGAGATAAATCTACATTTTCAAGTTACAGTGCTATTACTTCTGTATATTGCTGTTCATTACCCAGTACAGACAGGTAAAATAAATATTACACAGCTAAGTGCTCCTAGTCAAAGGAGGATATGAAGGCCTAAGAAATATCTGTATTATGGCTTTTTTCTTCTATTCTTTTTTATCTTGCCCACAAAGTTGGACTTTTATCTGAGCTAAGGTCCTGCTGGCTTCCCTAAGAGTTTGTTCTTAGTAACAAGAGATCAGTAGGATATAACAGTCTAAAAACCTGCACTCCTCTACACCCAACCTAGAAGCCATCTGACACCCAAAATAAGCTTACTGAGAACAGGATTATGCAGACTTGTGCTGATGTCTGTCTGTGCTTGGTCACATGTGTCATGACCAAAAGCTGAAAGATACGGATGTTACTGCTCAGGGTACGTAATGCAAGGATCAGATTGAAAATTGTTTCAAGCATTGCTCATCACAATTGACTTCTCAGTGACTAGCAGCAATACAAGATGCTCCTCAGCTAAGTTCCTAACTGCACATGCACTGCCTTTGATAAAAGTCTGTCCAGCAAGCCTGAAGCATCACGACCAACGCACGTGAACACTTGTTACACAATTAAATCTTCACTGTCATGAAGACACCTCTCCAACAGTGCAGAGTTATGTTAAAATGCTGCCAGTACTCAGAGTTCTTGTCTTCTTGACCTGTGTGCCCCATTAAATGTCACAGTAAACCACTGTTTCAGCTGTTTCTTTCTTAATATTTCAAAATACACTGAACCAGTGTCCTTTTCAGATTAATGTACCCAGAAAAATCTGCATCAAGAGCCTAGGTGGTTTTTTTTTTTGTTTTTGTTTTTGGGTTTGTTTTTTTTTTTTTTGGAACCAAAATACCTTCTTAAACTTCTCTCACCTAGAATAAGCTTGAAGACCATATCTGAGACATAAACATGCTTACTTCAACATCTGCACTACCTTCTAGAGCAAATTCAGATCAAACTTTTCAAACAATGTTAAATTTGTACCATTTTGCTTCCTACTCTACTCTTTTCATGGCCTAAATTTATTATTGCCCAAGATGTATGTATAACCTGGAAGTATCTACTCCTTCCCATCTCCTCATTGCAGATATTGTACATGTCATCACCTCTACATCTCATATGTGCCAGAGGTACATTTCCCATTTAACATTTTTTGGCTTCGATTTTTTGAAAAAGTACTGGCAAATTACACATTACGTAAAAATATGTAGGTGTAGAAATGAAAACTTTTACCATTATCATCTTTAAGAAGAGAGAAATCTTTTTCCCGAGTTTAAAACATTTTTTTTCCCCCAGGTTTCGAAGATTTGGATCTTTGGAATCAACTATTTCTTGACATGATTGATATCACTTAGGAATCTCTTTGTGCCTCCCTATGTCAACATATTTCTGCTGTAGTGAATACAAGCAATAAGAAAAAAAAGGTTCTTCAGTTATTCAAATTACCCAGAGTTAAAAGAAATAAATGGTTATACACTAAGCATTAAGTGGGAGAGAAAGCCTAAAAGCTCCAGCAGGGGTGGAAGCATGGAAAACAGAACCTCCTTCAGTCCATGTTAAGTAACTCATCCCAGCAACTCATACATTCTCCACCTTCCTCTAGATGGTACTTTTCCTCTGTAGCTTCTCTGAAACTAGCTAGTGGAAGTACTGAGAAATACTGCAACACAGCCTGCAAGCACAAGAGTTCCTTCCTCCCGAGTTTGCCCAGAGCTCAAAGAGCCTGTACCATGGACATAAAGAAATCTTGTATCCTGTGGCCCAATGCTCGCTGAGGAGCTTTCTGCTTATGAAAGTAACATGAGAATAAAGCTGACCTCATTGTGTGGCCCATTAGAGATCAGAAGTTGTGTTTTACCATTCACATCAAGGCTGCACATGCATTTTAAACTATTAAATTTTAATATAAGTAAAAACTGAGAAATCCTGCACAGGATTTTAAAACAGTGCATCTAAAAATATGAAAGACACTAAAAAAAATCAGAATACACAAAATGGAGACATTACAGGAAGATAACATATGACTAAGGTAAGAATAAACCAAGAATATGGTGAAGGGGTGAGAATAATCTTCAAATGGAAACTGAATCAGATCTGGGATCTAAATTTAAACAAGCCTTAGATGACGATTACAGGGAGATCTGAGGGTAGCTACTGGTAAGGCAGCACGACCCACCTGACCCAGAGCACGCCTGGGAATTCAAAACATGCAGGCAGGGCACTAACTTTAGAAAAGCACACAGAGGTCAACAATGAGTTAAGTGGCAGAATTCATCTCTACATGAACCGTTATGATTGACAGATGCCAAGACAAGAGTAGTATGAGGACAGAAGAGAGGGGAAAGTGCTATAGATTATAGCACTTTGCTGGAGTTATCCCGGGCATCACATCTGTGGACAAAAAAAAAACCCAAGCAAACAAAAAACCCACCCCTAGCTTCAGCTCAAACTCTCAAACTGAGTCATGATCAAAGTCATGGGCAATACAGCCGCCAGAGATGAATGGACTCCATGCTAAGCTTATTATCTGTTAGAGAAATGTAGGAGCTGCAGAATAACATTCAGAGCATAAAATCATACATAACAGAACTCCTAAAATTTTTTAAGCATACTACCTGATCTCAGGTATTTTGAATGACAACATGTCATGGTTTAACCCCAGCCAGCAACTAAGCCTCACCCAGCCACTTGCTCACTCACTCCCCCCCCGGTGGGATGGGGGAGAGAATCAGAAGGGTTAAAGTGAGAAAACTCTTGGGTTGAGATAAAGACAGTTTAATAGGAAAAGCAAAAGAGTAATAATAATAGTAATAATAATGTAGTACAAAGGAATAGAAAAAGCTACTCGTGCAACCAAAGCAAACCAAGGAATTAATTCTCTCCTTCCCACGGGCAGGCAGGTGCTCAGCCATCCCCAGGACAGCAGGGCTCCATCACATGTAACAGTTACTTGGGAAGGCAAACGGCATCACTCAAACATCCCCCCTTCCTTCTCCTTCCCCCAACTTTATATACTGAGCGTAACGTCATATGGTGTGGAATATCCCTTAGGCCAGTTGGGGTCAGCTGCCTTGGCTGTATCCCCTCCCCTCCCAGCTTCTTGTGCTGTGGCAGAGCAGGGGAAGCTGAAAGAGTCCTTGACAAGTATAGACACTACTTAGGGACACTTAGCTACTTAACAACAACTAAAACATCAATGTGCTATCAGCACTATTCTCAGACCAAATCCAAAACACAGCACTAGACCAGCTACAGTGAAGAAAATTAACTCTATCCCAGCCAAAACCAGCTCACAACAGCATTTCATAGAAGGTCACATGGTGAGCAAAAGGTAGCCACAATGACATTTCAACCCTGAAATTAATGCAAAGGAGAGTTCTCAAACCCCCAAAATACTGAATGCATCACAGAAAAAAAATATAACTACTTCAATAACATTTAGAGCTCACGGTTTTAAAAAGGACAACAGACATTTTCTATTGACTGCTAGGAAAGAGGTTGTCAAGAAAGAATCTGCGTGAGTATCAAAGAAAAACCTTCAAGGTTACGGTAGACTCTTAAAAACCGAGTCAAGAAGAAAGAAATAGTGGCCTTAGCTTCATTTAACTGAAAAGATTTTGTATGAACACACAGAGTAACCAAACAGCCTAAAAGGTTGGTGGTGAGGTCTCAAAATACTAAGCAAATAATGGAAAAATGTCATTTGCATTTAGCACTGGAATTAGAGAGTAACACTAGTGAAAAATGGCTTTTTAAAACTGCCGATCCTGCATTTAACAGAAAAATCAGAGCAAGCATGCTCGCAAAAGTGAAGGTATGAGTTTTGTTAAATACCAAAAAACACCTCAAAAGACAAATACAATGTGTTTTAAGGTACTGTCCGTTGCTCAGGGTGACTACACCGTGGGTCTCTACTGCGAGTTACTTATTACAAGTATCTGTTGTACCCAGAGGGAACTGTTCACGCTCCAGTGAAGCATAAGCACATGGAGGAGCAGAAAACAGCTCCTCCTGTTTCCAGGTGGGAGGCTCGAAGGCATGCTAAGGAGGGCCCTCAGACAAGTGTTGTACAGTCACAGCTGGATAAAACAGTCGAGTCGCAGGGCATACCTCTCCCAGAGCAGAGAGAGAGGTAATACCTCCAAGCAACCACTGATAACGCAAGGGAGTCCGAGCTGTTTCAGGGACCGAACGCTGTCAGCGAGCTCATGTAGCGATAAATATTTTAAATTGTGTATATAATGTCATTTATTGACTGTTATTATGGCAAAATTTGACTGGAAAACTGTACATTTGAAACTAACATTATACAGTTCAGAGACAGTTGGAACAAACACTGAACGAAGCAGATCTCTCAAGTACCTGGTCCCAGAGCGATTTCTAAAGGCGCTCCAACCATATGTCTTTTCCAGGTACGCAATGCAATATACACTTGAAATATATATCATTAAAGCAGCCCCTTCAAATGACTCCCTCTCCCAGTCTGTGTTTCTGTGTTATCAACAGTTCTCCCGAGGAATTCCCAGCTGCAGAGAAGCATGCCCATTCCACCACTGCCTCGCTCTAAAAAGGCTTCCCCTGACTTAGATTAACCCAAGAGATTTAGCTAACAAATCCAATAATAGGCAATGCAAATAAGTAACTTCCAACACAGTAAGAAGCAAACTGATCCAGAAACTTAACTGTAGAGATTTTTCCATATGTAAAAATTCTGCTTTCATTTCATCACCTAGAGATTCTGTTTCTGAGACAAAGAATGGTTAAAACAAGTTTTTAAGTGTCTGTGCAGGAGCAGGTTGGCAACGCTTTTTCAACTATTAATGTGTATTTATACACATTTCTAAACACAAACATGTAGTAATCCCAGGAAAATGCATACTGCTTGTACCATTGCTTTTTTTGAGTAAATAAGAAATACATATTTATACATTTATAAACTCTAAGATTGACTTGCATTAAAGTAGAATGCTATCCTCTCCAGCCAGTAACAGAGTATAAATTGCAACACCACTTCAAGAAATGTCCTGGTTAGTCACTGCATTTGTTTAGCGCTCTCTTCACTTAGTTTTTGGTTTGTTTGTTTGTTTGGGTTTGGTTTTTTTTTTTTTAATTCCAAATTAATCAAAGCAAACCTTTGGCACTTCTTTCACAACCAAATATTTGCACAGATTTAGAACTCCTCTGTGAGATTTGGACTCCCTAAGCTCTGTACAGTCTTCAGGCAGACACATTACTCACAGATGATTCAAGAACTCATTTAAACGTGCTTCCCTTACACTGGAAAACAAGGTGCCTGTTATTGGGAAGTAAGTGCAGACATTCACACAGGAGGACAAAGAAGTCAGATGAAAAAACCTGGCCTTGTGAGCTCAGTTATTACAGTTCTGTTTTGCACATGCTGAGAATGGATACTTGCAACACTACATTCAATTTTACAGAATACGAATGCTTCTGTGTCAGTGCAGTGAACTCCACAGAATTAGAATGAGAGAAAAAAGGTACAAGCAGAACTATTTTACTGCCATTTAGCTCCTACCATAGGTGCCCAAGTTCAAAAAATAGGCCTTCAAAGCCAGCCTCTCTCCAGCTACTTTCTGAAGTTCTTCAGCACATAAGATATTTTTCAGTAAGTTCCCAAGGCTTACCAAGACTTACTTTAATTTCCACAGTCATGCTCTAAACCTAGGATTACCTTCCTTTCCTAGTCCCTCTCTGCCTACCCATGGCCTCCAGCCACGTCCTATTAAAGCACCATAAATCAGAGGTGGGGATTTTTTCTTTCCCCTCTGCCTACAGCCCCCATTCTCCACACCCAGTACAACAGTATACAGGCAAATCCATCCATCCATAGTGTGAAAGTGTACATCTGTATTTCTCCTCTTTGAGGAAATTCCAGCTCACCTCTCCCTCTCTGCAGACACAGTATGAAAGAAAGGTTTGGTTTGCTTTTCCACTCATGCTACCTCTATTTAACAGCAAACAATTGGATACTGACTGTGTCAGATAAGGGAGCAAGGCATTAAAGACTGCCAAAACGAGAAGGCAGGATGCTCAGTGGGAAGAGGCGAGTTCCTGGTGTGCCTGAGTGCAGTGCTTGACCAGGAAACTCCAGGACAGCTGTGGGCTGGGACAATTCTCTCTTTCAGCCCTTCTTTGACTAAAAGTTGATGTAAATAGATTGGCACATTTAAAATGAAATTAATTGTGACTGAATATACAGAGCAAAAGTTAATATACTCATATGAAAGCTTATATATTTTGAAATTTAAGTTGAACAATAACGTCTGGGAGCAGGAAAAAGGCAACAATAGGAATTGAACTGCTCACCTATCCTCTCCAAAGATACTGAAGATAATTGATGATAAAGTGAAAGGTAATAGCTTATATAAATTACAATTTTTTTTTTTTTAAAGATGTTTAACACTTTCCTGGAAAGATTCACAAAGATTGCTGGGTTTTTATTTTTTTTAAAGCAACAGATAAATAACAAAGAATAGAAACACCTGAAGGAGGAGAAAAGTCATACTTCATTTGACCGCTTAGATTTTACTCTACAAGTGCTACCCAGTGCTTTCTCCTCTTTGAGTTTCATCACAAATTTTATTAGCTTAGCTGGATCAAAAGGATTGTTTGAGACATTGACATAAAATCTGAAGTATGCTGTCAAAGTTGAAACTGTTTCTCAAAAGTAAAAAATTCTGCTACCATTGGAGAAACCTTAACACCCAGGTCAGCTTTTCTGAACAGAGGTTTTCCTGATCAGTTACTTTGGACTCTAGGGGGGACTGACCTCTATTTTCTGACTGTACAAGGACCTAAAAGGAAAGGAGAAACTTAACCGAACAGTAGTTGAACACATGAATAGCACTGACAAGGCCTTAAAACCATTGCACAGACCTTAAACATCACAAGGTTCTAAAATAACAGTGTGGAAGTATTCACTTCCCAGCTGGATGCATGTTTGTTGGGGGGTTGGGGGTTTTGCTTGTTTGTCTGTTTTAAATCTGTTGGATGGAAGAGGCACACAGATTAGCAAACTTCTAACACGTGTCCATGAGAAGAGAAGTGGTTTCTGCTCCTGGAAACTGCAGTTATTCTCTCAGTCTTCATCTCCTAGAGCTAGGACTTAGAGTCAAAGCATCTTCAGAATTAAAAAAACCAAAACCAAAAGAAATCATAAACTCTGAAGATATGAATGAAGGACATGAGTATTGTCATACATCAGACATCAATGCCCAATCGAGCTTCTTTTCCGACAGCCTTCGAAGAGCAGTCCCAGATCACGAGTTCTTACAGGCTCAAACCATTGTCTCCTGAAGTTTTAGTTCCTAATAACACCGTCTCTGTGCTGGACGTTCATCTGTCAGTACAGTGAGCGCTCATCACATCACACAGGTTGAGCTGTGTTGTTCATTTTAAGTGTAAAATCCAAACATCAGCTTTAAAAGCAGTAACAATGTTAAAAGACAGAAGAGACATTTCTGAACAGCGATCAAGATGAGAGGTATCTGGCCCTCTGCTACAGCTTGTAAAGCAGACTGGGACATCATTGTAATCGAAAGTAATCATTGGATTGCAGAATCTTTTTCCAATCCCTCTAAAAATTTAATATTAAAGTGAAAAACTTGTTCTATTTCCCATTACCTTGTCTCAACTGAAAGTTTTTTGCTACTTTTTTTTTTGTGTTGTAGGAGATAACATGAAGCACTAGATAGCACTGATTTTATTTTAATGCAATTTTTCACCTGCCTTTTACTTTCCAGAACATTTATCTTTGGGGCAGGAGTACATCATATGTGGTTCCCAAAAGCGTCTGCAGATTTTGTCTTTCTGCTTACCTTGTACTTGTCTAATATGGACACACACAAAAGCAGGATGGGTGCGTTACTAAATGAGGTACTGGATTGGGGTTTTTATAAAACTCGAGTCCAAGTGCTAACTCAGCTTCGGGCTTCCTCAAACCAGGAGCGTGCTGTATCAGAGCTCTCTGCCTGCACAGCAGAGGCTGGGACTGTGACCTTGTACTACTGTTGCAAGACAGCATTAAATAGCCAAGTGGCTATGAAATTATCTGCAACAAGGAAACCCTCAACTTCCCAGAACAACACCCCAACCTGTAAGAATATTGTTTCTAAAGGACTTCAAAACTAGATCTGTAGCATCAGATTTATGGAAAAAGAGTACAGGAAATCCAGGTTTAAGCCCCCATTCTACTTTTGTCTTACAGTGCATAAATACTTATGTTTACTCATTTGTCATTTGATGGGTTTAGTTCTCTTAGGATGATTTGATTTATAAGGTTTGTGTTTTGTTTTGTCCCCCGCCCCCCAATGTACAGTGGGAAAATGTTTGAGAACCTGAAGTTTAACAGAATAGGCAAAGTATTTCCTAGCCCTGTAGAGCATAGCTCTTTTGAAGAGCCTATATTTCAACCTTTTGGAGCAATTTATTTCTACCAGTTCAATGTAGTTGACTGAAATGTTGGTAAGCTTTTTTAATTGCCTCTAGCACAACTTAGTAGGAAAATGCTCAGTACTGTGCTGCTGTAACACAGCACACCCTATAAAATTATTTGAGGTTTTTCAACAGCATTACTTCCTTTTCCTTTCTTTCAGTATAAAACCCCAAAAAGATTTTATATAATAGTGTTCATTCTCTGAAGGTTCTATTTTCTGACATCCTCGGCAAGCCATTTGTGCATCTTTTTGGTTTTGATCCAGAGGGAAATCAGGTAACACAGTTACACATAGTTCTCTCTCAGGTAAAAACTTCACAGTCAAAATTGTACAGATTTATTGCACATCACCTTTCTGCTACTGTTTTCAACCCTTCTGTTGTGAAAGATGGGGGATTCTTTTCCCACTTGTTAAACCACGTTGTTTAATCATTCTGCCTATTTTCATTAATGGCATTTTGATTTGAAACATGAAATCCAGATTTTGCCGTATTTAAAGCTTCTTGTCAGAAGACCATCCTCCTCCTCTTCCTAGGTTGATTTCTTCACGTAAGTAGTAGTTTCTACAAAACTGGTGATTCCTTCCTTAATTTTCAAGCAGGTAGAAAATAAGAAAAAGACGGCTTCTCCACTGTAGTATATTTGCATGTGTTATTTTGCTTTTATATTAGAGAAAATACTGGGGTTTTCCAAGTATAACATGCAGCTCAAGTAACCTATACTTCTGTGAAAACTCTTGGAAATTAAAGCCCTCAAGTATGTGCTCTGAAAGATGGAGGTACATCCCCAGATATTTCAAAGAAGAGAGGAAAAAGAAGAACTAGCTAAAAGAATCAGTTAATATAAAAGGCTACAGAACATCAGTGCAAACAAGTTATCAGGGAAGAAATTATGAACAATCAGACATAGAAGGTATTAAGCAGTGAGGTCTCTTGAACTAGCCCTTCATATATTTGCTCTGTGAACAGCCCTTACCACAGCTGTATTGCAGTTCCTTGTCCATGGGTGATGTACACAATATATAATATAAAATATATTGTATAAAAGATACACAACAAAGTCACACACAAATACATGGGATAGGTCTGTACTGGTTTTACCTTCCCACCCACCAATCCAGCCTAACAGTAGGCTCTGACCTGCTACTGGTGTACACCAGAAAACCTTGGTTGTAGCTTAACACAGATGTGTAGTGCAGTCCTATCTTTTCTAATATTAATTCATCAGTTTGAAGACTTCTAATTTCTCAAGGATATGAATTATAAAAAAATCGCTGTAACCATGCTGTGGGAACACTAAGAAGCCAGGAAAGAGGTTTAGCTAGGTTGAAGATGTGAAGGAAGCATATCTGTGATAAAGACATCTCAGAAGTTCGACACTGGAAAGGAGCACCCCAGGAGAGGTCAATCAAGCCTCTGTTACAAGCCTCAGTAATGGGCAAATGTCTGATCTGACTGACAGCAACAGAGAAAGAAGCCAATGCTGCATGTTGTGGGAGGTTGGAGAAAATTAATAGATTTCTTCCAAAGCCTGGTTAAACTTCATGTGGCATAATTCTTATTCACAAGTTTATTTGATTCTCAAGACTGCAATTCCAGCTGCAGTGGTAGAAACCCATCAAATCTTCCTTTTTTTATGCACAGAAACTTCAGCAGCTGGAGAGGGCACACCTGGGACACCTACAGCAACAACAGCTCCCATAAATCACCCTCCTTCTGGTTTCCAAACAGGCACTTTTGTGCTCCTGCTGTGCCCTGCACTGCAAGCACTGTGATCAAACCTCGTGGTAGATTTCTTCAGGACTACATCATTCCTTAGAACTCCTCATTAAAACTTATTCTTCATTGTGATGCCGCCCACCAAATCCACAAAACAGGTCGATGGCATGCACAGCTTACTTCCTACCCTGCTAATCAATAGTATTTTACTCCTTGTGCCTCCTTACCTGTTTCATACATACTGTGTAGCACCTTCGGTGCAGAAGCAATTTTTTTGTTCTCTGTGTAGAACAGCACCAGATGCTAACAAGGAAGGTACGGATTTTTCCTTGAAAACAGATTTTTATGTTTATGAGACGTTCACTAATTTTTCATTATCTCTGTTACAAAATAACCACAGTAAGCAATGTGAAGACATACTCATCTAAAGAAAAATCTGAAAGTGAAAGTTCTATTGTAAAGGTAAGGAGACAAAGAAACCAGAGTTTGTGACCATAGGAGTCTTACAGTTTAGAGCATTAAATTATGGGATTTTTTTTTTTATTGCAACAGTTTGCACTTGAATACCTTGACCAGCCACTAAATTTGACACACAAAACCCACCAGAATTTGACATGAAGTATAAGTAACTCTCTACCAAATGAAGTCAGTGAGAAATGCTTTAAGACTCCTGAACGTGACTGAGAATTACACACAGTACAAGACAGACCCAGCACGGGAAGACAAGGCCTGAGCTCAGCCAAGCCAGCACAAGGAGCAGCACACGCACACGATCCTTGCAGCTCGTGTAAACCAGACCGAGGTCCTACCCATGGGAGAAGCAAGCACCGAAGGCTTGCAGCTGTAGAGAGAACATTCACAGCAAAACGAGACACTCACTATGAAATCGAGGGAGCTGCTGCTACTTCAGGAAAACAAATAAACAAAGACCAACTCTGTGCATCTTTGCCCTTATGACACCGAAACAGTTTGTGAAGATTGTCACTGCGACAGTCACAGCTCCGCAAAATCACCTCCCAAGCAGTCAGACACTGTGAACAGCAAAATGACATCATCTCAAAACTCCCAGGAGAACTGACAAAAGAACGAGGAGCGACGAAAACAGAGAGCACTGATTTACAGCCCTGCCGTGATCAAAACTAAACTAATCATCTTATTGCTGCCTGACAACAGTGACGCTGAAGTCTCAGGGGAATGGGCAGACCTAGCCGCTACGTACTAATAGCCTAATCACTTACCGCCCACACATCACACCGGATACCTCAGAAATTACCAGAGCATCGTTATTCTGCGTGCTGCTTATACATTTTTAAAGTGTCAAGATGTTAATGCTTTGTTGTTGTTTGGCCTTGGGAGGAAGATGCAGGGAACCTCATCTTTAGGAATCTTTCCGGTGAAAAGCAGCGTTGCATTGTGAAGGAATTCGTATCATGTCACGCTGAGCATTTAAATCCAGGACACAAAGCCATTCTAGTTCAGAGGAAAAAAGGCTGTGGGCTAAGGCTGAACGAAAGAAAAATTATTTTCTGGGTTATAGAAATAAAGTCGACGCAGCAGTTGTCATCAGCCATGAACGACAGCAGTGAAGTTGGCATTCCTATTGAAATATACCCTTAATCCAGACAAGGTAAAAGAAGTGACAGCATAGGCACGGAGACACGGAGCATAGGCACGGAGACTTAGCTGTCACTCAAAACAGCACCATAAGATGCTAGCAAGCAAACAGGTACATCAGTGCACACATTTTCACAGCTTGAAAATTTGGAGAAATTAAGCAGCCCAAAATCCATATGCCCTTGGCAAATAAAGACCAAGTTTTTTCTGTGGTGTATTAGGTTTAAGCAAGGAAATAATAGATCAAGTCAGCACAACATAAGCGTTGGCCTGCTGAAATTTGGGACCTTGAAAAATGTTCAACTAATATTACTATATGGACCAGGTAAAGTGTTCAAATTTCAGTTCCAGTTACTTGTTAAAATTTTTTTTTTTTTTGGTAACCTGATAGAGAAGTAGTCTGTTGTAAATTCAGTATTTGAAACAAGAAAACAAGTAATTAAAATGCATTTTCTTAACTCATTATTTATCTTTTTATTGATTACAATATTGGTAATATCCTTCCTCTACAACATTTATCACAATATCCTTATTAGTTCAATATTCTGTGTCTCCAAACTACCTTCTGTTGCCTCCCTCACTAACCTTAGTTCTTACATATCATCTCAGATCCATATGGTAAGGAGAAATGTTTCAAGGAGCATGCTTTGAATTTTCAGTGGAGAAGAAAAGTCATCTGCAGTAGCCAGTTACCAGAAATACGAATAAAAGGCTAAAAGTACCAGGGAAAGAACAGCAACAGAAGAAAAACTCCTTGCAGTATAATTTTAAAATATTGATATAATTGAAAAGAAAAACTAAATCAAGATAAAGCAGTGGAAAGGAAAAAACATAGGAGTATTCAGAGAGCAGAGGGCTGAGAGATATTTGAAAAAAAATTGAGGAAAAAAAATGACAACTTTTATTAATTTTTTTTCTGCTATTCAACACTAACCCAGATTGCCTGTAGAAGTCACTGCAGGACTACTCCAGCAGACAGCTACTTTGTCTTTTGGAGTCAAAAAGGGTCAAACAGTACATTTTAGTTCCTTTACAAGGCTATGGGAGGGAAAGAAAGCAGTTTTTTTGTCAAAGTATGGGAGAAGCTCAGGGATGCCCCCTGGAGCTACTCGGCAGGGAGTGGTGCTAGATATTCAATGAATTTGGAAGAGAGAGCAGGCAAAGAATAAGAGGGACTCCCGCACATAGACTGCAGACTTCAACACAGGAAAGAGGACAGGTTTTTTGTCAGACTAACTTGGCAAGTAGAGAAGGTTTTTCAGGTATAAGCTGATTTTTAGTCAGCAGCTGATGGAAAAAACAGACTCACTTAACAGCATAAAGGACCATTTCCACTTTATCGGACAGGAGCGTTATGCCCTCAGACAGATGGTGTGAATTTGGGGTTGTCCTGTGCAGGGACAGGAGTTGATGATCCCTGTGGGTCCCTTCCAACTCAGGACATTCCGTGATTCTAGGAGTGGTCCTCCCCATGGTTCCCTTCCTTCTCCCAGTCCCTGCCCCAGCGCCTCCCTCTCCCTTCACCCGTTGCTGTATTTCTGTGCCAGACAGTGGCTATTACAGGTGAGGTAAATAATGCCTGGGGACTGGGGAACGCTCCCAGTCCTCACATGAGCACGCACACTGCTCATCACCCTCCCTGCAGTGGGCAACACCAAAGGCTCTTCCCTTCCACCACAGCCCAGTTTCCTGGGACAGTTGGCTGGAGGAGGTGGAAGACACAGCGCACCCCTTGCAGGGACCCACACGCCAGGCGCGACCAGCGTGGGCTGAAGTAGCCGACACACACCCAACCTCCATTCCTAACCCCAAACTACAGTCCATAGTGTCTCTCAGCAAGAAGAAACTCCCATTGATCTATATCCCACGTTAAAAAGATGAACGCATCTTTTGTGGCTTAAAGAGTTATTTATTAACTGACTATAACTTACGCTGGGTTTTACGCTAGCTTTGTTTTAGTTTACTTGATATGACTGATGATCAGCCATTATTTCTGAATTTGCTCCATTGATCTCCTTTAACATATTGAGCTCAGAATCATATCCTACCTGCTTTAGTATATCTAAATTATTTCAGGTTTAATTTGCTTGCAGCGACTTCTTGTTAATTTACAACAAAACTCAAGATAAAAAGACTCCAGCCTGGATTTTTGAACAGCAACAAATATAGTTGATGGATTTTCTTTGGAAAAGTCGTGTTTCACTAGCATCACATCCATTTATGTTCTGTACAAGATGTTACGTTACACATTAGTGTAACCAAGACATTAACAAGTAAAACCCTGTCAGGAGAAGGCACTGCGAATCCAGTATTTGGGTCTTCCGTAATTCACCAAGAAGCAGAAGGTGAAGAGATGTGTTTGAGCTACTTAGTTCTACCAGGGTAGTTTCTCAGTAAAAATCTCATGCAAGACCCCAAGTAAATATGCGAGATGCAAGTGGCATACAAACTGAATTTCTGATGTGAATTCAGATTTGAGAGCAGCTGCCGACTTAAGCTGAAAGTTGCACAAACAGAAATTAGAATAAGATAATGCTCTAATGAGGTTCTAAAACTATCTGCAAACTTAACATACAGCAGCCAATTGTTCTTGCATTAGAAAGCTTGCAGGGAGAATCACTGCTTTTTTGGTGTTTGTGCAGCATTTTTTTTCAGTGAGAGTCCTGATATATTAATATAAATAATAAATACGGTTTTGACGAGTGGCATGTAGCCAATATATCTTTCCTACAGACTTAAACCCCATGGGATTAAAAAGTGAGAGTCAATCACAAGGAGAAAGTATTAAGATTACTTTTTTTCAGAGAAGATAAACCTGACTTGAACAGCAAATGTGACCTCTGGGTTTCATTTTCTCTTTTAAATTATCTACTCTCAGTAAAGTTGCTTTGTTACTGTAGCAGGAAAATATTTTATACACACAAGTGGGAATTATTTTTGTTTTATTTCTACCTCTGCTGAGTGCAACTGAGGGCAGAATTTAAGAATTTGGTCCACAAACTCCCTAAGAAAGCTTGTTGACAATAAACACTGATAAATTAAGGTCAAACGAGAACTAACGCTACTATAAAAGCTGACTCCGTGAATACTTCTTCATTAAAAAGTATCGTGGTAGGCCTGGCTGAATGCATCCTTTACCTACTTTGAACTTATAATTCTTAAGACATGATCTGCACATCAGCTGTGAAGCATCTTGTAATTTGAAGATTTCATTTGATAATCATTTCTGTCTCCACTATTAACTCTAATGAAGTAGGATCATTAATTTTTCAACAGGTACGACTTATTTTATCAAGCTGATACAAGCTAAAGGATAGCAACTTTAGGCCATTCGTTATCCAGGTTGGAAGAAATTCACTCTGAAAGGAAATGTGTAGACACTAGATTCAGTCCAAAGCCTGAGAACGTTGTTAGATTTTGTATCTCAACTCTGTTATGATTAAAGCAATAGATACTGCAAAGAAATTACTTTAAAATATCCTTCAGCCCTGCAGCCACTTCAGTCAAAGTAGCATGCAACGCTCACGGGTGCAGTACAGGGGTTTGAAAGCCCCGTTATAAACATAAACCCATCTGACGGAGACCTCACTGGATTGCCTGTTGCAATAAGGATATCGGGTGGTAAAGAAAGAATACATTCTCCTTTCTTTCACAGAAGTTGTTGCTGGTTTTTTTTTGCCCTGACACTTCCTGCGTGCACTATTACAACATCATCTTTGTCAACAGCATTTCTGAAAAGCTGGCTGGGACCATGATTAACAATCCCTGACGTGTTTCTTTATTGGAGCATATGCAACTCTTCTGTTGCTCATCCCACAACTATTTCCAGAGGCGATCAATATCGATTTCCAACAAGAATAGCAAGATCTACTCCTGCAAACTTCCAGACACACATTGATCCCCGGCTGCATTGCAAGCTCTCTTTCTGTGTGCTCGCAGGTGTATATGGACATGCATGAGCAAGTCCTGGCCTCATTTCAAGCTCACTGGAAGCTGAATAACTCCGGTTAATATAACAGTGAGAACGTGCTAAAACACCATGCTTATAGCAGCTTATCGTTTAGACTCAGCACTGCTCTAACAGCAGCTTCTACATTTCTAAGCAGCCTGTAGCATGTGCAAGCCTATACTGAGCTGTGAGAGACTTCCTAGATACTGTTTCCCCATCAGAGAAACCTGGGTGCAAATAGCAGGGTGCAGTACCCACGCACAGCCTGCTTCAGCAGCTCGAGACTCCTCGACACCCGAGCACAGGGACCAGACAGTCCTCGGTGGCCAGGCTCCACATGCAGCCTGACACAAGGCACAGCTCTCATTTTCAGGTTTCCTTTGAGGAAAAAGCATCAAAGGTAGGACATGAGTTTCCTGGAACTCAGGAAAAAAAAGGAGAATTTACGACCTTTGGAAGAAGGGGCAGGCAACCAGGTGATCAGGCCCAGTCAGCATGGGTTTATGAAAGGCAGGTCCAACCGAAGCAGTTCTATGATGGGCTTTAACAGGGACCTGGGCTGAGTCTTCAGTAGGATATGTCTCCCTTCGGCTTCAATCCAGCCTCTCATCCTGCAGAAAGCTCTGCTACTGCCTGCAGAAACAGTACTGGGGAACCAGCACAAGTAAAAGCAGAGAAATGGAGAATAAAGCCTTGCCAGAGTGTTACTGCTGCTGGAAGACAACAGCATTTCCTCAGATACATGCAAGCACATCAAGGTAGTGCTGTCATTCCTCTTATCCCTGACAGATGCATGAGTAGTCAACAGGGAAAAATTAAGTTAGCGGTAACGTCTCAGCGCAAGACAAATTTAAATGCTTAGGTGAAAACACCAACCAGCTCCTTACCTCTTACAGGTTTGGTCTGTCTCCTGGTAGTTAAAAACAAATATATATGGTTTGTAATTTCACTTCAGTTCATAAAACTGTCATCAACTAGTCACCCGAGTCACAAGAATGAGGAACACTGGCAAAAAGCTGAAGTGCACCGAAGTCACAACCACTAGCAATACCACTGACAAGAGAGGCTGAGTTTTCAGGAAGGAGTGAACACTGGACGATGGCTGCATGCTGAAAACAATACAAGTGTGTAAACCTGTAAATCAGGTGCTGCTAACAGCTTCAGAGCTTTTGATAGCTGAAAACATGTTAACTGGAGTTTTAAGCATTTAAAATGGAGACTGATAGAGCAGCCTATCTGAAATGGAAAGGCAAAAAAATCATCATGTTTCCTATAACTAGTTATGATTTCTCATTATACAAATGTGCCTTGAAGAGTCACATTACCACAGGGTTATTACACCCAATAACTACTGACCCCTGGGTCACAAATTAAAATCAACCAGATCTACAACTCTATTTAAATTATAATACACCTCATTTCATGGAGGAATCTCATCATGAAGATCATAATTGCAAATTGCCCACCACACACATTAGTCAGAAGTTGGATTTATTTTAAATTAAAAAGTAGCATTTCTTATACTCCACCAGCATGCTATAAGGGTGATTAAAACATTTTGGAAGGCTCCAGTTTTAGTTTGTCTTCAACTTTTCTGTTGTAGAAAAACAAGTTACTTATTTGAATTAGCATTCTTGATGCATTTTATAAGATGGTGAAACCTCTTTTTTTGGCTTGTCCTTTCTCAGGGTATCAAACACAGTTAAATTTATCCTTGCTGCCATAGAATACCAGAACATATAAGAGCCTGCTGTTAAAAATGGATTTGAAAGAGATACTTTGATCAGGTTAGGGGTTATTAAACTTTATGCTGCAGGGAAAGTAACATACATACAAATAGGTAATTATTCATGAAAAAAACATATTAATGGCACTGGAAAAATGTAAACTGCTTGATATTCCAAGGTGGTTGCAAGACAGGTAGAACATTTCCAAAGTATCCTGCTTCTTTAAAGTACTACTCAAACTTATTTTTTTACCTCTCCCATGCATGCCACACAATACAGGCAACAGTACCTACGTCCAAAGCTGCAAAGCCAGGACCGTTTTCCTGCTGAGATGTGGGTATGAGTCATCTCCTCACACACCCTCATTTCCAGCAAAAAGAAAACCACAACACCCAGTGGGTAGCCAGAGCTCTGGGAACCCAGTAGACAAAACACCGAGCACCTGCCTCCCAGGTTAAGCAGAGATGCTGTGGTCCAATGTTGGCATTGCGGTACTGAAACATCCAAGTCAGTCATCTAGATTACCACCCAAGCGGGGTCAGTTATGTCAAACATTTATATACTGGACATCTGTTTTATTTCCACTTTTCACGGACTTTGCCAGAAGGATATTTATTCTTGAAAGGATTCATTCAGTAAAGATACATATGTGTTATTTCTGTTTAGAGTTTGTTTCATGCAACTTTCAAGTACCTCTGTATATTTAATAGTGCACAACTGTGTGAACATCGCTGTCTGCAAGACTTGGCAATAACATAGAACAGAATATTTCAAAGAATAGAATATTTCAGTTGGATGGGACCTACAACAATCTAGTCCAACTCGATGTTGGTTAGAAACAATGAATGATATCTATTCCAACCAAGAACTTCAAATGTTTGACTGACTTTAGGTACAAGGATCACTTAATCCACCGAAATACAGTCCACAATAGCTTAAGTAGTTAAGGACAGAATTGAAGACTAGAGGTACAAATTTGAGAGAACGTTGTCCTTGTTTAGAGCCTATAACATTAAAAGGACACGAAAATCTAACTATGAAAGAGCACCTAAAAAAAAAGGCAGAAAAATAAGCAGTAAAAATAAGAGATGAAACTGAAGCAATATAACCTCGACCCAGTCTCAAAGCACTGGAAGTGATTCAGTGTCTATCAACTTCTGTGGATTACACGTTTAATTTTTAGTGACCCAGTGAGACATTTTGCTAACAATGCACATAAACATATACCAAAGCAAAAACTTACTTTTTGAACATTTAAATCTTGAGGAAATCTTTTCCATCTATATTTTACCAAGACCAAAAAACATCTATGCAACACAGTAGTTGTACCCCTCCGAGTGTGTTCAATTTGTCTACTGCCATATAACAACAATTATTTTTTAAATCAGTAATAGAAATGTCAAGGAAGCATCACATCATTGATTAAGTTCTTGTGGTGTAAAATCAGGGTGAAGTACAAAAAAAAAATCTAACATTCTACGTAAGTCATAAATATTGAAACATCAGCCAAGCATTTTAAGTGCAGTTCAACTATCTGGATGAAATCCTGTTCTCAAACTACTGAAGTCATTCCGAACAAATGCTAGCGGAAAATGAATCATCATGAACCATTAGTTTAATCCCTTTTTGGGCAAAGAATTTTTTGTGAATTGCCCCGCATTGTCTTGGGCAAAGGTACAGAATAAATTTTAGAGCAACACTTTGATTATGGAATACTAGTAAATTTTTCACTTTGAGCAGTCAACAGTTAAGATAAAAGGCTAACAACTGACAGGAGATGAACAGAAGCCCCCTAATCTCACACTCTTCCTACACACCAAAAAGCATTGTCCAGAATTTCACTGCAGGAGCACTTGACAAGCGAACCATGGGTTATAAACTCATTGCAGAAAAGCCATTATTGGAAAGTAAGACAGATAGCGCTGATCAATAGGGACAAACTGGAGCAGCACTGGAAAATAAAGGGGGACAAAGATCCTCACGATGGACATTTGATGTGTATGCAGTAGAGTCACTGTCAGGATTTGTAGAAGAGCTTAAATATGGTGTTTGAAAGAATGAGTCCTACAGATGTTTCTAGAAATTTTGTCACATCTAATGTGGAGTCAAGATAGGAAAAAAGTATACAGAGGCATCTATTTGAAAAGAATGGACCTAGGCAGAATTCCTACCTGTGGATAAGTGACAATGTGAAAAGCAGAAAGGGAAGCAAGGTCCTCTGAAGGTGATGTTAAAACATTTGTTGTGAATGAAAATTGGGACCCTGCAGAGGAATACAAGGAGAAGTTAAAAACAGTCAAAGTCACCAGCAGTACACAATCTTTTGGCAGTATTTTCAAATCATACATGAATTTTTTACAAAAATTGGGACATTAAGTTTTGAAAGCCTGCTCAGGGAGCAATAGAGCAGAGCACACATCTTAAAGATGCTTTGGAGGAAGAATGTGTAATGGTTAGAGGCACCTGGAAAGACTAGGTTAAAACAACGTAAGAAAACCTGATAACTGACATTACATATGCTTAAATCACAGACGGTTCACAAGAGAAGGAAGCGAGTAACAATGTCCCTTGGAGAAAAGGTCAGAGGCAGAGTAACCTATTTTAGTCATTTTAAGCTTGATATAATGGCAGGCAGATGGATATCAGGATAGATAGATCAAGACTTTAATTCAGAAAGAAACAATTCTGAGAGTAAGCCATACCTAAGTGGCGTTCACTTGAAGGAGATTATGTGAACACATTCAAAGCAATTCTTTAAAGGTTTCCCAGAGCTGTGATTACAACTCCTTTCATACATAAGCAGCTGCACCTGCCTACAAAACATCATATTTGGAGAAACTGAAAGGACCCGAGTTCTGTATTTCCTTTCCAGACAGCGCTCTCCCTCATACCTCCCTGGCTATGACAGAAATAAGGAAGCAAGGGCACAGACCTCTTATTTCTAGGCCCTCTGCATAAAACTCTCTCCCTGGAGCTACAGTGCACAGCAGCACCAGATCTTTTCTCTTATTGTTCAGATTCAGGAAATGCCAGGCTTTTTGCAGACTGCAGTAGCCAGTTTCACCTGAAAGACTGCATTTTGCATATTTTGAAAGCTCTCTGACCTCAGAAGCTGTGTTTTCATATGAATGTCAAAACAACACTAATACTCTTCAGTAAGCAAGTTAATGAACATTGTCAAGGATGTATTTTCAAGAGCTCAAGCCATCCTGATAACCACACTGCTGATTATGGTGATCTCTGTTCTCTTATTTCATTTCCTGTAGTCTGAAACCATTGCACAAACCTTGCCCGTAAACCTGAACTTGTTTGGGTTTTAACTTTGAAGACCTGTGAATACGTTAGGCAAAGTGTGCAGTTGATCAAATCTATTCAAGTCCATTTCCAAACATATAAGAGGCAAGTATCTCATATATGTCATTTCTCTACACAAGCACTAGAAAACCACAAACTCTCACCATATTAAGGCATGGCATACNNNCCATGCAGAAACTATGACAAGCTACACCAATAAGATTCCCTTCTAGTATTTACCAGGATCAAAGTTAAAAAAAAAACCAACAAAAAACCAACAAAAAACCCCAAACCAAATAACACCACTTAGGCCTGTTTTGTCCCTAAAAACACCCATAAATTATTTCTCAGCAGATTTTGTTCCCATCTGATATAGAAGCATCCTTTTCCCCATTTATTTTCCTCCAGTTTTATCACTGAATGTCAACAGGATTACAGAAGAGCAATCT